>BTPH01000003.1:165179-536859 GCA_036245725.1 Mrakia hoshinonis
CCCCTGCAGAGATCGGATAAGGCCGGGCAGGGGCACTGACGTGATGAGGACGACCTTGTTGGTCCTGGTAGTAGTTTTCGACATGGCGATGGAGCGTAGAGACGGGGATGTGTGTGTCCCTGGATGATGGTGGTCGAGAGGGAGTGCGGGAGGCCAAACGTCTGAGCAGGGCTGAACGAGAGCTCCACCTCGGCCATCGCAGGCTCGCCTCTTGCCCGGCTGGCCCGGTCGACCGCGATCAGATCCATCTCGACCGTGCCGGCTAATCCACTGCTGAGCCAGTCGCACGCCTGCTGCACAAGAGTCTCGAGACAACGGTCTTGCTCGCAGCAGGGCAAAGGACAGTCGGAGGGTGCATTCGGTTGGTTCCGGGCGTGCATGACTGCATGGCGGAGGAAGCTCACATGCCGTTCCTTTGAATGCGAGACCTGTCGTCCGTCCTTCACCTTCCTCCTGCCCAAGCGAGGCGATTACGATCTTTCTTGTCTCCTTGGTCACTAATCGATGCAGACGCGGTCGGCTGCCGGATGCTGATTTCTCGTCGGGACAAGAGGGCGGCCGAGATCGACGCCCCTTTGTCGGCCCGGTGCCGACTGGGCGGTTTGGGCGGCTCTGCGCGAGAGACAGGTCAACCTCCATGACGTCCGACCTGTCCATCCGGTCTCTGTCTAGGCTGAACGCGCATACTTAGATTGCTCTCGGAGTCTTGGCACCCGCATGGGTCTGTTCTCTTGACCTGGGGCTGATCTGATCCAGCTGTCTGCGACGTTAGACGAGCTGCCTGTGTGACCTCCAACGTCCGACCCCGACCACCCTCTTCCATCGCATCTCGTCCAGCCCACCCACGATGCTGCTCTCCCTCGTCACTCTGCTCTCGCTCGTCTCGAGCTCACTTGCCTATCAGCCCAACGAGAGTGAGTCCCCTCCCTGGCGAGAAGCAGTCAGTGTCTGACAGTGCATCCACCACGTCAACGTTGAGCTCGCACCTCTGGTCGATCTCCCCTGGCACTGACCTTCGCCTCTTGCTCGTTTCTTGTCCTTGTCGTCCGCCCAAAGACATCGCTATGAGCGGCTACTGTAAAGGAACCAGCGTCCGCCCTTACTGTGGCAAGCTACCCATCCTCGTCGACAGCACGTTCAACGTGACCGCGCCCACCCCGCTCACGTTCAAGGTGTTCAACGCGACCTACGTCAACAACAAACAGGCCGGCACCCACTCAAAGAACATCTCCGACACACCCGTACGTTGCGAGCAAGACTGCTGTGCAATGCCATCTTGGACTCGCATCGATCGAGGGATCATCCTGCCTCTCGCTTGCTTGCTTGTTCTCCCAGATCTACACAAAGACCCTCCAGCCATCCGACTACACCGTCTCTCCTACCACAGGCCGAGTCGAGTATACATTCCTGATCGACATCCCGGCGGGCAACTTCATCAACGCCTACCTGTACGACTCCCAAGACAGGCAGATGTCCTTCCCTTACATCGAGGGGTACTACGTCGCTCGGAGCGCGTCGTTTTGGGCTGGGAACGGACCGGTCAGCCGTTGTCTGACTGCTCTGAACGATCCTTACAACGCGACGACGTGCAAGTGAGTCGTAGCTTTTTCGATTCCGAGATGGATCTGCGACTTAGACCAGCGAACCGACCTTCTGATGCGAATGCTATGTGCTTGTTCCCCCTTCTCACAGCCGGACCCGGTCAGTCCCAAACTCGTCCCTTTCGAAGTTTTTATGCCCAAATCGTGATTGTGGATTGGCTTGACTGACTGACGACTCTCTTGAAACTCCTCTTGCACGCCTACAGATTCGATGCCTCGAACCCCCAGATCCCCTTTGACGAAGGCTCCACGGTCGCCTTCAACAAGTCAGCCTGGACCACCGTCAGCGAGCCTGTCCCCTACGGCGGGGCGCACTCTGTCCTGACCGGACCGGGATCGAGCTGGATACTGGTCGCTGGAGCGGGTGTCCTGGCTGCAATGGGGGCAGGGCTATCGCTCTGAGTCGCGACAGCGGGTTTACGCCTCGATCATGTATCTCTAGCTTAACGTCTGATTGCACCAAGTTTTGACCAAACGCTGTTGCCGTAGAGAGAGAGAGGGATCATACGAGAGAATACCGCCCAGCCCGGATGGCGACGAGTCATCGCTCAGGCGACCATCTTCGGTATCCCCGTGAGCACCAGCCGGCCCTCTGTCGTCCGTCTCTCCCAACGCTCCGCTGACCCCTCTCCTCTTCCGTGTCTCTTAGATCCCCTGCATGTCGTCTGCCATCTCGTTCTTCGACGGTTACCGATCCGAGGTTGTCCCCGTATGTGCCCGCTCGCATGGTTTCTCGCCTAACGACGCTCGCTGACCCGCTCCTTTCTTCCGTTCTCCCCTCCCTCCCCTCTCCTCTCCTCCTCCCACAGGCCTTGCTTCTGCAGGCCCAGCGAGACTACTTCGGTGCCCACACCTTCAAGGTCCTCCCCGGAAAGGAGAACGCGCGACTCCAGTCCGGGAAGGACATCCACGTCAACTGGACCGGACGAGGTGGAAACATCTCGGGCCTCGACCTACAACACCCCTCGCAAATCAGCCGAACGGACGTGGTCTGAGATAGTTGGAAGGGAAAGAATGATCATACGAGTGAGACAGGAAACAAACCGAGACCCGACGATGGAAAAAGACCTAAGCCTCCCCCGCCACCTCCTCGTCTCCTCCCTCCTCCGCCCCCATCGCCGCCTCCTGCGCATCCAACGCCGCCTCCGCCTCCGCAATCAACCTCTCCTCCTCCGCCTGCTCGACCCTCTCCTTCCTCTCCCTCCTCTCCTCATCCAACTCCTTATACCTCATCTGCAGATCCCTCTCCCTCTTCTGCAACCTCTCCACCTCCCTCGTCAACCCCTCCACCCTCTTCGGCGTCGAGGCCTTCTCCTGCTCGTACAGCCTGCTGAAGCTCTCGAGGTCTCTCTCCGTCTTCTGCAGCTCGGCGAACCCGTCGGTGATCCGCTGGGAGATCTTGCCCGAGACGGCAGCGTACCCGCCGAGCTTCTTGTTGAGCTTCTGCTCGGTCTTGGCTGCGGAGGAGGCGAGGGCGGCCATCGTTTGACGAGAGGAGTCGAGCAAGGAGGCGTAACCCGAGATACGGTCCGAGGGGGAGAGGGACTCTGCCTCGAGCCAGGTCGAGGTCGAGCCAGAGAAGGCGAGGGTCTCCCGGTGGGCGGCCCAGGAGATGGCCTGCGCGGGTCCGTCGTCGAGGTCGGCAGAGACGTGGGTGGTGATGCCGCGCTTGACCTGCTCCTCGGTCGCGCCGGGGAAGCCCAAAGCGGTGGCGAGCTCAGAGTGGACGAGCGCACGGGCTGCAAGAAGCGAGTCGTCGTCCGGCATGTCGTAGGACGACGAGGAACCTCCTGCGCGGGAGGTTCCCGGGAGAGGGTGGGCGATCGAGTCGTGCTCGAGCAGATGGGCAAACTCGACGTCGACCAGCCTCTGGGCGTTGTCGAGGGACGAGTCACCCGTCGAGCTTGACGCGATGGACAGATCGTACAGCAGTCGGTCGAGATCCACGTTTGGCGGGCGAGGGAGACCCTTCTGGACGGCCAGACTGCGACGAGCGAGCGCCTTCTTGGCCTCCTCTGCTGCGAGCCGGGCGTTCCTCGCGTCTCGCTCGGCCGCGTCCTCCTCGCTCAGCTCGACGACGGCCTCCTCCTCCTCGGGCTCCTCGTCCGGCAGGGTGATCTCAAACTCGTTCTGCGCAGTCGGAAGACGCGCGAACCCCTGGCGGAGCAGGTTCTTTGCGCGTCGTCGAGCCTGCGCGGGGGTGTCGCCCATGGGCGTCATGCCTGCGTCGGCAGGGTTGATGCTCAGCGAGTCTCGCATCGGCGTCCGGAGCGGGGTCGCACCGGCGCCCATTGAACCAGCGTCCGAGCGAGGGGTGGCGCCAAACTCGATGCCGTTGGTGCCTCGGAAGGGGGTCGCGAGGGGGTTCGGCGTAGCAGAGACGTGGTGGCGGGGGGTGGCGCCTTCGAAACCGGTTCCGCCGGCGACCTCGTGCAGGGGTGTGTTCTCGTCTCCGAGCAGAGGGGTCTGGGTGTGGATCATGTTGCGCAGGTTTCGAGCCTCGGCCATCACGTTGTCGGCTGATACAATTGTCATCAACAAGGCTCAGTCAGTCAGCATCCAGACGCTTTACAGCCAAACGAGTGTACGTACCCTGAGGTGCGGTCCGAGGAGTCCTGGCCATCTTTGCCTTTCCGAGACTCTCGTAGTCGCCCAGCAGCCTGCCACTCGCCTCGTCCCCGTCCTCGGTGTCGACGAGCTCCCTCGACCTCTCTCCAGCCTGTCCGATCTTGACAATCTCCTCGAGCTCGGCCTCGCCGACCTGGGCTCCAGGAAGGACGAGCCGCCGCCTGGTTCCGATCTGCTCGGCCTCCTTGAGCTTCTGGATCTGCGCGTCGCGGGCGGCGACAAACTGCGAGTTGCCACCCTGTCCGCCTTCCTTGTCTGACTTTGCCTTCTTCTTCTTCTCGGCGTCCTCGCCGTCCTCGGCCTTTCGCTTCCCTGCGCTCTCAATCTTTGCGAGCGACTGGCCGACGGGCGCGTGGTGGACTCTGTTCTTCTCGTCCGAGGTGTCGTAGAACCCAGGAGCGGGCTGCTTGTTGAACGGGATGTCGGCGTTGTACTGGAAAAGAGGCAGAGGGAGAGACCCCAGGTCAGCTTCAGACGCGTCCTACGAACAGGGGCGGGGAGCGACTCACGTCCATTCCGTTCTTCTTGTTCTTCGGCTTGGACTTGGACCTGTCGTTTAGCAGAACACGGTAGAGTCAGTCACTCTGCAGTGTACGGCAGCAAAGAGACGAGAGAAGACGTACAGGATCCCGGCAGCCTTGAGCTCTCGCTTCTTCTGGAGGACGGCCAACCGCCTGGCCTCCTCGAGCTGACGCTCACGAGCCTTCCTCTTGGCCTTCTTTCCCTGCGTGTTGGCGAGACGGGCTCGAGCCTCGGACAGCATCTCCTTCTCTGAGCAGCGCGAACAAGGAAAGGGTCCAGGGTCAGCTCTCGCGCTCCTTCCCTTCTCTGAGCTCGCCAGACGAGACCAGCCTTGCTCTGCACCCGCGCCAACCTCCTGTCTCTCTCCAGAATCTGACTGCTAGTGATAGTGTACTAACCGTCTTCGTCCATGTCGATGGGATCCGGCCTGGCTGGCTTTGTCTCTGGGTCTGGGTCGACCTCTCCCGGCCTGAGCCGCCGGACGTCGTCCGCGCTGGGCCCAGCCTCGGGTCCTCCCGGTCCTGCGAGACCTAGCTCGTCGTTCTCTGCCGCCTCTGCCTCGTCGAGCAGCTTCTGGTACCGCTCGAGACACTGGGTCGCCGTCCGGCCGACGATGGGCGCGATCGTCCGCCATTGGGTCGGCATCAGCTTGGCGAGATGCAGCAGCTTCTCGTCCTCGGTCTAGGAGATGGCATACCAGGAGAAGCGTCAGTAGTCGGCTCGGAGACATCGCTCTTTGAGCGCGATAGGACGCATGAGCGAGGGCGTGAACTGACCTTTGACCATTCGACCTTCTTGATGGACGGGTCGAGCCACTCGTACCATCTGACACAGGCAGGACCGCACCGTCAGCTGATTGTCACAGCAGCCGAAAGAGGTGTGTGAAACATGCTTACCGTGCCTTGCACTGCTTTGGTGTCTTCCTGACGAGGAGGGACGAGATTCGAGCCCATTGCTACGAGAACCGGAGGAGGGAGGAGAGGTCGAGGTCAACGTCCGGCCTCAGACACTCTCGTCCACAGTACGACAGGGCCGAGCGACTCACGTTCTTTCCGTACTTTGAGATAGCCGCCTTCAAGATCTCATCCTCGGTGTTTCGCCTGAAAGGAGACGCGACGCAAGGGAGGGAGCACCAGCGAAGAGGGAGGAAGCGAGGTCAGCTTGCGTCCTTCGAGCTCATCCGGTCCACGCTCGATCCACGACGGCAGAGAGCACTCACCAGATACTAAAGGGAGTACGTCGAGCAGCCGGGGCGAAGGTACATGTCAGTCAACGCTGCGAGCGAGCGAGAGCAGAACCAGCTGCTGTGGTGGGCGTGAGCTCGGTCTGGAACTCACCCTCCTTTGATGATGATTCGCTAAGGAGAAGGAACCGCAACAGGTCAGCCACAATAGATGAGCTCATCCAGGTAGAGCTGGTGTACTCACGACCATCGTGCAAGAGACGTGCGAGTCGACCGGGTCGCGAAGGAGGAACGGAGGGTCGGATGGGGGATGGGCGCAACCCACGAGAGCTCAGCAGCGCGCGACCGGGGAGCACGAGGGTACTAACATTTCCGACTCGTATTCTGAAAGAAAGGGCGTGGTTCTATATAGAAAGTCGTCCTCCAGAGAGCTACTGCTTTCGCAAGTTGCAGAGATTTCCAGGGTGCATGACGACGTTGCGTCGGGATCCTCCCGAACCTCCCCCCTTGGACGGAACGACCCTCTAACCACAGCTCCCTCACCACCCAGACCCCTCAGACGTACGCACTCCCACTTTCCTTGCCTGCCTTGTTGATGCTGTCTCGGACGTGTCGTGCTCGCACTCTGCTCACCACACGCCCTGCCCTCGCTGTCGTGTCTCTCTGGTTGTCGCCATCGCCTATCTGGTCTCTCGCCCGCCGGCCATACTCGCTCAGTCGTCCCACCACCATGCCCTCCCTCATGCGCCAGATCGTCGACGAGCAAGGAGAAGCCATCCAGTTCGGGCCCATTGGATCAGGTCGAGTAGCGTGCATCACTGGGGCAGCGTCAGTACAGACATCATATCGACTCTCAATCAGCCCCGGCGGATCGAGCTCATCATCATCATCACCCTCTCGCGACCCGCTCACTTTCCTCTTCTCCTCCCTGTGCTTACAGCTCCGGGATCGGACTCGCTGCCGCTCAAGTCTTTGCTCGCCAAGGGATGAAGCTTGCGCTCGCCGACATTGACCTCGAGCTGCTCACCAAGGAGGGCAAGGCGATCGCCGACGAGCTGTTTGCGGGCGATCACACGAGCATCCTCCTCGAAAAGGTAGACGTCTCCAAAGTCGAGCAGATGGAAGCCTTCAAGGAAAAGGTCCTCGACACGTTTGGAGAGATCAAGTACGTCTATCCTCTGATTTTTCTTCCTTTCGGTGGTCGTGCATTCTCGCAGAGCGGACCTGGCGAGACACGCCCATCTCACGATTTGCGCACTACCTCATCCGTACGCTTACTGACACAGACCGTCCCCTATTTGGCTTCTCGTAGCGTGCTGATGCTCAACGCCGCTGTCGGAAAGGGAGGAGGGACGTTCGACAACAACCTTGACGCGTGGCGATCGCTGATGGACATCAATCTGTGCGTCCGCTGCGTCTCTTACCTCTCTTGGAGACTGTAATTGACTTGACTTGTTCTTTATACTTGGGCTGCAGGTTCGGAGTCATCAATGGACTTCAGGTGTTCACGCCTTTCCTTGTCAACCAGGAGAACCCGTCGTTCATCATCAACACCGGCTCAAAACAGGGTCAGCATCATTCCGTCTTTCGCTCACGGGACGTTTTTCGAATTTGTCTCTCACAATCTCCCAACTCCATCACTCTTAGGTCTGACTGGACCTCCCGGAAACGCTGCGTACAACGTGTCCAAGGTTTGCTGCTCGCGCCCGCTTCCCGCTCCCTCTGTCAGCCTACCGCATACTGACGCGCATCTGGCTCCGCTTCCACCATTGCAGGCCGCTGTGAGGATGCTGACGGAGCAGCTTGCCCATGAGCTTCGAGAGGCCCACTCGTCCTGCACTGCGCATCGTGAGTCCATCTCATCCTCGCAGGGATGCCTTTTAATCGCTGATCTCAGTCGCACGTCTGTCTACGTCGCAGTCTTTGTGCCTGGCTGGACTCATACCGGCATGACTGGCGCCAAGACGGGCGAGAAGCCACCCGGAGCGTGGACGCCAAAAGAGACGGTCGGCTACTTGCTCGAGAAGCTGGAGAAGGGTGACTTTGTGAGTGCTCTGCTCTGCGAGTGTCCCGATGCACCCGGACGAGTGGTTTCTAACCCGCTTGTGTTCGCCATGCAGTACATCATCTGCCCCGACAACGAGACGACCGAAGCGGCCGACCGCCTCAAATTCGCGTGGGGGGCGTCCGACATCTTGCTGAACCGACCTGCGCTCTCGAGATGGCATCCGGATTGTGAGTAACTCCGCCGCCTTGACCGTTATCCTCTACATCGACTGACCACGTCGCTGGTTCCGCAGACAAGCGAAAGTACGAGGAATACATGCGCGAGGGCACGAACCCCATCGCCGGCGGACGATCCCCCTCCCGAGGTCGAGGCGGGAACGGCTACTTGACCCCGGCTGGAGCTGAGCGGGGAGACTCGTTCTTTGGCGGCGCGGACGCTGAGATCAGGGATGGGGCGAGGAGGACGCCGGCAGAGTAGGAGACACTGGCGGATCCGGATGTGATCGACGGGAAGCGAGTGGAGCGATGGAGATCGATTGTTGTACACCGTGGCTGAACAAAAAGACTATGCAGACACGCCTCTCTTCTCACTGTCTTCAGACTATCATCCACAGCGAGAGGTACAGTAGCATGGATCCTTTGATGGAAGAAAAGGATCCGAGGCCAGGCCTCCAGATTCAGGTCGCCTGACCCCGAGCCGCCCAGCTGTCGACCTCCCAACGACGACGCCCGACCTCCGCTGGCTCTCTCCTCTTCTCTGCTTAGTTCCCCGTGCTCGAGACTCTCTTTAGACTTGCAAGTGAGTGGAACAGCACCCGTTGGGTTCAGCAGCTGCACCTGCGCGTCGAGCAGCGAGCGAGATGGCCTTCTCTCGGGGCGGGTGAGTGGATGAGACCGCTCGAGCTGACGACCGTCCTGCTTTCTCCCCCTGAGCAGATTCATAGATTCTCTCGTACACGCCCCTCGCTCGCTCTCACGTCCAAACATCACCCTTTCCCATCCGGTCGACAGTCTCTCGTCCCACTTCGCTGCCCTCTGTCGTCCTTATTCGCTCTCCCCGCCTGAGGACGCCCGAAGGTGATGATCATCGACCCCTCGGATCTCCTCCTTCCCTCAGATCTCTGGGTGAGCACAAGTCTTTTTCTATATAGCGTAACAGGTGGCTGCGCTGGTCCTTTGGAGGGCTCCGTGCGGCTGGCTACGGCGGAAGGCAGAGAGCAAAGGGGAGCTGAGCTCGCCCGCCGAGACGAGCTCCTGCCGAGCTGGCCCGACTCGGCCTTTGAGCTGGGCAAACACTCCATCTGCGCCTGACAAGCGACTTCACCAGACAGAAGAGTGCCCAGAGTGCATGTATCTGTTGCGCTGACTCGTCTTCCTTCTCTCCCGTTTGGGTCCATCTCTCTTTCGCTGTCTGTCTCGCGTGTCGGTTCCCGTCTTTTGCAGGCCCCCACACCCCCGCTGCAGTCGTCCCCTTCCTCAAACTCGTCCTCGCTTCCCTCCCTGCCGCCGTCGTACCCGTCGTCCTACTCGACCCACAACCCTCTCACAGGACAGTCGACCTCGCCCAAGCCGTTCCCGCCGCCAGGCTCGACTCCGTCCAGACTGTACGCGAGCTCGCCCCACCATCCTCTCGCCAACTCGCACCAGCCGTCGTCCTCGATCCCCATCGCCTCGACTCCACCTCACGATCCCAGGATCGGTTCGCATCCGAGATCGATGTCGCATAGCAACAACAACAACAACATGAACGAGCGGGAGGGGCGATCGTCCCTCCGCGCTCCGTCCGGCGGATCCGGTTCGCCTTGGTCGTCCGCCCATCACGTCGGTACCATCGGCTCAGGATCCCCTCAGTCAGCCAACAGATCAACCTTGCAACAGTCAACCTCAGCACACCCTCCAGGCCGGTCCGATTCTCGATCCACCATGGGCTCGTCTCCGAACCGGGCTCAGCCGACGAGCTCGCACGAGGAGCCCAACTGGAAGCCATCCTCCTCCCCGCAACCTCAGCAGCCGCCTGCAGTGACCTCGCCGTCAGGTCAACCTCCCTCTCGACCGCACTCGCCTCCGCACGCTCCTCCGGGCACCTCGAGGTCGCGCTCCCAGTCGCTCGCTACCGCAGGGCTGAGGCCCGGCTTCCAGGCGATGACCAGCTTGACCAACGCAGGCGGGATGCCCTCCGTCAGCGGTCATGGACACGATCCTTGGACAGGTTCGTCTGCGGCAGGCGGAGGCGGAGCAGTGTTTGATGACGACGACGAGAGCGTCGGAGAGATGAACGATGTCGAGCGGGGCCAGGTCGGAAGTCAGCCGAGGGGAGTGCCCAGCTCGGGAGTCGGAGATATGAGCAACATGGTACGTCTGCCTGGACCTTAGTCCCGGTGCATGGCCCAGACTGATTTGAATCATTCTTTGTCGATGTACAGTCACCCTTCACCCGCGGTCTGCACGAGATCCTCTCGGAACCGCCTGCGCTGCAGCTTCCGTCCAACGAGTACTCGAGCCAAGCGCCCTTCGCGTCTCGCTTTGACGAGTTTGGGTTTGGAAGAGGCGCTCACTCGGGCTATGGCTTTGCCGAGAACGGGGCAGGCATCCTCGGTGTGGGATCCTCGTCGGGCGGAGGAGACAAGAGTGGAACCGGTAGCCGCAGACACTCTGTCTCGATTGTGGGTCGAAGAGGACTGCCTGTGCCCTCGAGCAGCGGGGGAGGCAACAGCTACGGAAGCGGATGGGGTGGAGGCTTCGGCGGAAGCAGCAGCAGGGGAGGCTTCTCTGATGAGGATCTCGCGACCGGACTCGGGAACGCACTCAACCTCAACCTGGACGACTCGTCAGGAGGGTCGTACCTCGACCGGCATTACCATGTCCCCTCGTCCTCCGCCTCGTATCAACATCCATCGTCGCTTCCAATCTTTGCAC
Organism: Mrakia hoshinonis; assembly: GCA_036245725.1. NCBI lineage: Eukaryota > Fungi > Basidiomycota > Tremellomycetes > Cystofilobasidiales > Mrakiaceae > Mrakia > Mrakia hoshinonis. The sequence goes on from BTPH01000003.1 coordinate 176,037, forward strand.
CCTCGTCGCCTGCGTCGTACTCTGGGTTCAACCAGCCTCAGTCGTACCTGCACCCGTCCTCGCTGCGCGTCCCCGACCGACCGCAGAGCAAGTCGCGCTCAGCCAGTTTTGGAGGCGAGCACGGCGCTTGGCCGACCGCGGAGGACGACGAGGACGAGCTCGAGGAGATGGACCCGCGACTGGATCGAGGGAGAGGCAGAGTCGAGACGCCTTCGTCCGTCGGAAGCGGTCGGGCCGAAAGATCCATCTCCCGCGGGCTGCCTACGCTTTCGAGCCTCGGACGCGGTCAGATGCATACACCTCAGCAGCAGCCTTCGCTCCAGCAGCAGCGCTCGCCGTCGTTCTCGAGCGGAGGGCCGCCGCCACCTCAGCCCGGAGGTTACTACCCGTATGCCCAGCAGCCTCACGCCCTGCCACCGCAGGTGACGAGCCAGGGCTTCCGACCGCCGCCTCCTCCGTCCGGACAGTTTGGGTCGATGCAAGGTGGTTTCAACCCGTACAACCAGGGCCTTCCTTCCCCGATCGGCGGTCCGACCGGCTCTCCCGGCTTCTCGTCCGGAGGCGGATCTCCCTACGGTCTCCGACAGCAAAGCGGCTTTGCTCCATCCCCTTCAGCTTCTTCGCCGTTCAACCCTTACGGTGCTCGCTTGCCTCCGCCACCGCCGTCCGCGATGGCCGCATCTCCGTTCCCGTCGTTCTACCCGCAGCCGCACCAGCAGCCACCTCCGCACCAGCGCCACATGTCTGCCAGCGCCGCGACAGCGTCTGGGTCCGACTTGTCTGGCAGCCCCGCTCAAGGCGCGTCTCTCACGGAGCTCGGCAAGGGCCTCCCGCTCTCTGCCGTGCCGAGCACGACGCCGTTGTACATTGTCGAGTTCAAGGCCGGCCGAACGGACCTGTTCTACTGCCCTGACCCGGCTCAGCTCATCACGACGGGCGATCTTGTCATCGTCGAGGCGGACCGAGGCAAGGACCTCGGAAAGGTCGTCAACGATCAGATCTCGCTCGACGAGGTCAAGCGGTTCCAGGAGCAGCAGGCCGAGCTTGCCTTCCTCGCCCAGCAGGTCGGGCTAGGCGGACAGTCGGGAGGAGGAGGAGGTGGCCAGGGTGGGCAAGGAGTCGGAGTCGTCAACAGCGTGACGGTGCGAGGCTTGACAAAGGAGATCATGCCAAAGAGGATCTACTCAAAGGCTATGCCCCTCGACGCCCAGTGAGTCTGACCGCGCATCCAAGACTTCGCCATGAGGCTTCCGCTGACCATCTCCTCTTTCTGTTCCCTCCGTAGACTGCTCCTGCTCAAGATGCAAGACGAGGCAAAGGCGCTCGCCCTCTGCCAGCAAAAGGTCAAGCAGAAGAAGCTGCCGATGGAGGTCGTCGACGCCGAGTACCAGTGGTCCGTCCTCTCCGCGGCGCGTACTTTTTGCGTTCTGCGTACTGACATGGTCTCTGTCGTCCTCGTTCGCAGGGACCGCCGCAAGCTCGTCTTCTACTTTGTCGCCTCGACGCGGATCGACTTCCGGGAGCTCGTCCGAGAGCTGTTCCGCCACTTCAAGACGAGGATCTGGATGGCCTGCCTCGGAGGCGTCCAGTCTGGTGCCGGGCCCGACCAGAGCCAGGGTCAGGTCGGAGGCGCGATGACCGGCGGACCGGGCCAGTCTACCTAGTAACTCGTCGGACGGCGGATGGGTTCAATGGAAGAGGAGATGGTCCTACCCCGGACCGTCGACGTCTGCCTCGCGAGGTGCTGCTTCGCCGGCGATCTCCCTTCCTTTCTTCATCTTTCGCTTTCAGGATCTTCACTTTTCCTCTCTTCATTTTGGGCTCTTATTTCGCTTCCTAATCTTCCTTCTGCCCACCCTACTTAGCCCGTTCTCGTTGTACCATCTCCTCTCGTCTGCTCACACCTTACGATCTTCTTCCATCTCCTCTTGTATTTTCCCCCACGTCTCTCTTACTTGTTTACTTACCTCACTTGCCGTACAGATCTCATCTCTTACTCTCTCTCCTGCTGTACCAGTAGTTCTGAAGGCGTTCCCGGTTCGATACATGGTCTGGCTCATCGTTCCCTGTCCGTGCGCAGCAAATGTCTTGTCGATGCGAATTCTCATATCACCAGGTCTGTACGGGCTCCACAGTTCGATATCTCTGCCGTGATTGCAATACTCTTGTAAGTGCTACATCTGCGACGAGCTCACCCTCCTTCGACCTCCCGAGAGACTGCGCGGCGAAATCGAAAAGCCTGCCTCACCCTCCTGCCCTCCTCCCTCTTTCCCCTCTAGACACTCTTCAAGTGAGTATACACGCCCCTGCTTGCTCTACTCTATATAGCATGGCGCTGACCGTGTTCTCCGTCTCTTGTACGACAGGCTTTCGCACTTAGATCTTCTCAGATCTACCTCAAACTTCACAGCAAAGAGTGAGTCCCGTTCCCCTTCCCTTCTTTGCGAGCTCGCTCTCCTTTGCTTCCTTCCTCCTGCTGCCCTCTCAACGGGGAAACTATGGTCTAATATCTCGTACCTCTTGTTGTGTTGATCTTTCAGTGTCCCACGAGTCAGTTTGGTTCTCCCGACCCCGAAAGTACGGAAAGGGCTCTCGACAGTGGTGCGTCCGACCTCTTCTCTTTCCCTCCCTCCCTTGTTCGGACTGTCGATCACTCGACTCGACTCGAGCTCACCTTCTGCCTTACCTTTTGCCTTACACTATTCTCTATCCCTCCTCTAGCCGAGTCTGTGGCCACGTTGCCGGACTCATCAGGAAGTACGGCATGGACATCTGCCGACAGTGCTTCAGGGAGAAGGCCACCGCCATCGGATTCGAGAAGGTCAGCACACATTCCCATCTTGCATCTCTACCGGCTGGGCTTACGCGTGTGGAGGAGAGGGAGAGGAGGGGTGAAGCGTGGGAGGAGATGGGCGGGTGAAGGACGGATGGGACGGACAGGCCAGGACAGGGTCGAGCGGAGGACGGGACGAGCGAAGGGACGAAGCCACATCACCCTACCCAGGGTATAGGCCGAACCTTTGACCCTACTCGTCACTCGCACACCTCTCGCTCCGGCCCGCCTGGCGAGACCGCTCGCATCGGAAGCGCACCCCCCGTCGGCCGTGTGAGCTCGAGCTGACCGTTTCCCTTCCTCCCTTCTGCCCTTGTTTCTCTCCAGAACCGTTAAACGGCGAAGCCCCCTTCATCCCCCCCTTCCACTGGCGATCGGTCCACCACGTCTCGGTACACTAGCGCGTGGTGACAAGCCTCTTTCTACGATGACTTGATGTTGCAAAACACACCCACCCGGATCCGGGGACCGCAAAGGCGCGAGAGAGCGGAGCGAGCAGCAGAGAGGACGACCGAGGCTGGGCCCCTGCTGGAATGGGACAGTTGACGCGAGTGCTGGACGAGCTCTGCCGGAGGAGGGCATGGATGCTGAGACGCGTCTCGGCATCCGGGCAGGGGTCTGGTCACGAGGAGACACGCGAGTCGAGGGACGGGAGCCGGGACAGGACGGGGAGGGTCTCTGCGCCCTACCTTGTCTTTGACTGCTGCACGTCGAGCACCTACCTGCCATCGTCCTGCAGGTAGCGACACTGTCGCTGCTCAGATGGGCCGCCAGTGCAGGAACGGAGGGACAAGCGATGCCCTGTCGTGACCGAGTTCCAAGAGCGGTTCCGCTACTGCCCGGACCCGATCCACGGAAAAAGCGGGCACGTGCTTGTCGTTCATATGGCTTCTACATCAGACGAAATCGTCGCCCGTACAAGAGAAGAGAGAGGATGAAGCGGACTTATGCACGCGACGGCGTGTCCTCTTTGCCATCTTAGGCGACCCAGCCGATTGAGCAGTCTCTTAGCGTGTCACCTCCCTCTCCGGGACCTTGTGGACCCTGAAAGAGCTCTGAAGCGGTGCAGCATAGAGTGCGTCCAGGTGTGGTCTCAAGGATGACGCGCTCTCTGTTCACGTGCCTGGAACGAGTTCAGCCCTGAGCTCAACCGACCGGCTTCCTTCGTTGACCCCTGACCCCCACTCGACTCGACCTCCCTCTTGCGCTTCCTTCCCATCAAGCATGTCACCCGACAAGGTCACCCCTTACGCATCTTCGCCTCCCTCTTCTGGTCTGCCCTCGCAGAGGAAGCGGGCTGGCCTCCTCCCACCTCGGATGACCGCGATCGCCCTGGGAGCGACCCTCTCGCTCGCCGCCCTGAGCTCGCTCACGAGCTCGAACCGGTCGTACTGTCACACGACCCCGCAGCATGGGAAGGAGGAGAGCCTGGGCAGGTGGATCGAGAAGGAGAGCAGAGTCGCGTGGTGGGGTGTGCTCGAGAACATGTGAGCTCATCCTCGTCGTCCCTCGTCCGGTCCGAGCGCGAAGCCGAGCACCGAGCTGACCCACCATGCGCTGACTGCAGTGGACCTCAAGCTGGGGCAAAGCCTGGACTGGTCATCGCGTCTCCGTCTCGCTCGCATCCCGACTACTTTGTGAGTCGACAGCAACCAACGAACACCGCTCGTCCGGGCAGGCCATCTCCGATGAGCCCCTCTGGAGTCGCCACCACCACCGCCTCCTGGATGCCAGCCCCTGTCAGCTCTCTCACTGACCCTGTTGTCTCTTCTCTGTAGTACACCTGGACGCGCGACTCTGCCATCACGTTCGGCACGATCTTTGATCGATTCGCACCCGCAAACACAACCTCAGCCCATCACGCCGACACGTCGCTCGAGCCGCTCTTCCGCGAGTACGTTCAGAGTCAGCGAGAGCTCCAGCTCGTCAAGACTCCAAGTGGAGGGTTCCATGATGGTGGGCTCGGGGAGCCAAAGTACAACGTTGATGGGACAGCCTTTACGGGAAGCTGGGGGAGACCGCAACGGGTCAGTCAGACTTGTCCTCTGTTGGTTCGACTGTCCAGGCTGACATCTGAACCGACTTGGTCATCAGGATGGACCACCTCTCCGAGCCATGGTCATCTCCCGCTACGCCTCGTACCTGCTCGACCGCGACTCGCCCGCCGACAAAGCCTACATCGCCTCGACCCTCTACGACTCCTCCAAACTCGCCTCTCCAGGCTCGGTCCTCAAGTCGGACCTCGAGTACGTCGCTCACAACTGGGACTCCAAGGACGGCTTCGACCTGTGGGAGGAGATCTCCTCCCCTCACTTCTTCACCCTCCTCACCTCGCACCGCTCCCTCACCCTCGGCGCCGCTCTCGCCACCCGACTGCACGACCAGGGCGCGGCAGACTTCTATCTCTCCCAGGCTGAGCTGATCGATGAGAAGCTGGAGAAGTTCTGGTTGGAGGAGAAGGGGTACATCCAGGCTTCGCTGCCGTCGTCAAAGTTCAAGAGGACCGGGTTGGACAGTGCGGTCGTGTTGGCGGTGTTGAAGGCTGGTGGGGAAGGGGAGGAGAAGTGGGGTGTGGCTGGGGAGAGGATGCTGGCGACGGTGGAGAAGTATGTGGCTGACTTCAAGGATCTGTACAAGGTGAACGAGGGTGGGAAGAGGAAGGAGTGGAACGGGGCGCTGGCGGTCGGGAGGTACGCTGGTGAGTTGGCTGGTCCATCTGCCTCTCCGAGTGACTGGTTCATCGTCTGACGCACCATCTTTAAATCTGGCAGAGGACATCTACGATGGAGACGGGACCTCGCTCGCCAACCCGTGGTACATCTGCACTTTTGCCGTTTCGGAACTCGCCTTCAAGTTCGTGCTCCTCTTTCCTGTCTTGCTTCCTCAGCCCTTCTGCTCTTTCCCCCAGACTCATCTTTATCTTTTCTATCTTCAGAGTCCTCACGCACCACCTCCACTCCCCCTCCATCACCCCAACCGCACTCTCCCTTCCCTTCTGGGCCCAGTTCTCTCCCACCTCCTCCCCTCTCTCCGCGCACACCACCTACTCCCCCTCCTCCCACCCGGAAACCTTCTTTGCCCTCATGTACAACCTCGAGCTCTGGGCAGACGGCTTCCTCCAGGTCGGTCGGACCTTTCAAGGCGAGGACGGCGCGCTCAGCGAGCAGTTCAGCAAGGACGATGGGACGCCAAGGGGAGCGATGCACTTGACGTGGAGCTATGGGGCGTTCTTGGATGCTGTCGGGGCGAGGAGGGCGTACCATCATGCGAAGAGGGAGGGGAAGAGGAAGCACCAGAGGCCGAACCCGAGGGTTGGGTCGGCTTGAGGTGATGTCTCTCGTTCTTGATGAAACCCGTTGTACTCGTATCTAGCTTTTTCTTCATGCCTGGCTCGTTGACGGACCCGCTTCTCATTATGCTTTGGACTCGGATCAAGCACCCACTGTATGGTCTTGCTTCTCTCTGGCTTCTACTCTTTGTTCACCGGCCCAACCCGGTACTTATGGCTCCTGTCCTCTTCTCTTGTTGTCCTGTTCCGACTTTCGGACCAATCCGATGACGAACTACTGACCATCAGACGAACAATCAAAGAGAGCAGACCGAAATCTAGACTGAGACACGACAACCGATAACGCCAACCCCTTCCCACCCCTCCCGACCGACCTCATTCCCCCGGCCCAACACTCTCCCTCCTCCACTTCAAGATCCGACTCTCCCTCTCCTGACCCCTCTCCAACTTCCCAGCACCCATCTTCACCTCCGCCTCCGCCGCAGCATGCATCAACATCCCCCAATCCCCATTCCCATTCGACGCCCTCTTGCTCCCACCACCTCCTACAGGCCCTCCCACCTCCTCTGCCCTCGTCTCGCTACCATGAACCAACTTCAGAAGCAACCTCGACGACCTCCTCGACTCCGTCACATCCGCATGGGAATCAAGCGAAGGCGACAATCGTTCCTTGACCGCCAAGATGAGCGACGACCGACTCGGCCGGGCCTTGCTCTTGGGCGGGCGCTTGAACGTCGGTGCCGTTGCAGTGGTCGATGGGGCCAGGGTAGGAGCTTCCTCCTCGGGATCGTGCAGTGTCGAGGAGACGGTCGATCGAGAAGGGGATACGGGGCGCAAGCCTGGAGGCGCCGTCTGGAAGGACAGATCCCCTTCGAGCTTCGCAGCCAGGTCGTCCGGACTCAGGGATGGATGCCTCGGCACCAGCGGACTGGTATTCGCCAGGGGACTCGCCGGCGGCGGGGGGAGGAGTGCGCGCTGGCTGATGACGGGCGAGGGAAGCAGAGGAGCGGCGTACACCTGGTCCGGGAGCGAGTTGGAGGGCGTGAGGTTGGCCGGAAGAGCATCCGATGAGACACCGAAGTCGCCGGTGAGCTCCTTGATGAGGGCGTCGCACTGGATCGAGATGGACATGTTGGGAGGGAGGTGGTACGAGGTTGGACGAGGGGTGGCGAACGTGTGGGTTGACTCGGAGATGGTGAGAGCGAGACCGTGGACGGCTTCGGGCGAAGGATCGTGAGGCGGTGCAGCAGTGAGAGGGTCCGCAGGCGAGTCGGTGCTTGGCGTGCCCTGATTGTGTAGGACGGGCGACGAAGTAGGCGAGTCTTGGTCGGATGGCGGCGAGAACACGCACGATCTCTCGCCAATGGGTGCTGTCGGTGTCGGAGACCATTGTGCGACCCTGGGGTCCATCGGCGTAGGCGGCAAGGAAAGATGGGCCTGCGCTGTCGATGTGGGAAGCTCTGTTCGCTCCTCTGGCTCGACATCAGTCCGGCCAGCGGACCATCCTTTGCCGGCAGTCTTCTTGTCCTTGGCGTCCGTCTTGACGCCGAGCCACGACTTGGACTTGGAGGACCGTGACCACGACCTCGACCCAGGCGTGAGGGTCAGCGGGTGGAGCAAGCTTGCCAGTCGCGTCGGCGAGAGTGCACCCTCCCGGCCGCTGCTGGCCGACTCGTCTGGCGGTGGAGGCGATACCGGGGGCACAAACGCGCTGTCGACCGTCTCGGAGCAGGGCGTGTTGAGCGAGACCGTGTTGGGAGAGGGAGATCGGAGTGTGCTTGATGGAGGGTCGGCGTCGGCCTGTATGGGTCGCGGTGAGCCGGGGATGAGGCTGGCGGGGTGGGGGCCGTTGGATGGGCGACCGTGTGGGCTGATGAGGAACGACGACGTGCGGCTCCTGGTCGAGCCTGCAAAGACTTCCGAGTATGGCCGAGTACGAGCCGGCTTGGCGTCCGTCAGAAGCGTGCTGGGTTTCGGTGTAGGGGTCGGCACAGGCTTCGCGTCGGACGTGAGTGGACGGCCGGGTCGGAGAGCAGATGGGAGGCCATCAATGCCAGTCGGTCCAAAGTCGGAGTCGGGTCGCGGGTCGTCCTTCGACTCCTGCCTGTCTAGCTCCTGGCTACCCCTCCGGCTTATCTTGCTGCCTCCGGTGGTGGTGATCTCGACTCCCGTCTTTGACCCTCTCCAGCTCCTGCCGCGCTCCATCATGCTGCCCACCATGCCAGCACCCTTCCACTTGCCTACGCTCATCCTCTTGGCCAGACCCTGTCCAGCAGACACCCTCTCTGCCCTCGCGCCCATCCCGCCTGGTCCTCCGAGGAAACCACGTCGGGCGAGCCGCTCGGTCTCCTCGGTCTTGCGCATCTCGGCGAGGACCTCGTCCCGATACCGCCTGGCCTCGGACGTGAGCCCGTTCGAGGGAGCTGGGAACCAGATGGACGAGTGAGTCGGCGGTGGACCCCATTCGCACGGAGTGAACGACTTGTCGGACGACGGAGGTGGAGAGAGCGCGGCACTGGCCTGTGGAGGAGCGTGCGAGTACGTGGCCGGGGCAACGTGGAGAGGCGTCGAGGGCGAAACGAGTGGATGAGGGAGCGAGGTTGTCCGAGAGAGCCCGTTGGGGACGAGTGGATGCGACGGCGAGTTGCCCATCGCGAGCAGAGAGCGACGCGATCAGGAGAGCAGGTCGAGCTCGGGATCGAGGCACCCCGGGTCAGGCCGGTCGTCGTTGTGAAGAAGGCTGCCTGCTTAGCGGCGGTGGTGGTGGGAGTTGAAGACAAGATAAGGCGTCGTCCAGGCCGACTTGTATGCAGTTCTCCGAGGAGGCTGGAGGCGTCGGACGCCGGCGGACCAAAGGAGGCTGAACGGCTCGAGAGACCCTCCTCCATCGACACCCATCATCCAGTCCGGTTCAACCTCAAACCGGACTGGTCATCGCGATGAGCGAGTTGACGTAAGGGACCGTCTGGTGTAGACGTGACCGAGTCATGACGCAAGCTGGATGTACGTGTGCGTGCTGGCGAGGCGAGGAGGAGCCGAGTGAGCTCGCACGTCGGACGACGACTCACGTCCGTCTTGCGCCATCCTTCCTCAGCAGGTGTGTGTGCACGTACCGGTCCATCGGACCACAGGCGAGTGTGTCCAGCGCACATGTCCGTTGGTAGCACTTGCTCGCAATAGCGAGGTCTGTCGGCGTTGAGGTGTGTTCGGAGCCGTCCTCAAACGCGACCTTCGTTCGACCTTCCTTCTTGGAGCCCCGCCCTGCAATCTGGACAGACATGCCACGTCGGCAGGTCGACCACCTGTCGTGTCCTCCGACGACCACCACGTACCATGCGGACCCATCCTCCCATCCGAGGTACAAAAAGGAACTGCTCTCCCTCGTGTGAGAAAACAACAACAACCTCGTCTCCCATCTTCGTCCGTCCATCCACTCTCTATCATGCCCTCCATCGCTCGATCCACCGCACCGACTTCTTCTCGCGTGACCCGCTCGACCTCCAAGCAGACAGGACCGACAGCCTCATCGTTCCTCGTCGCTACTCCCCTGGTCGACTCGGACGGTTCCGACTCTGAGGATGACCGCGACTTCTCGTTCCACTCGCAAAGCCAGACGTACTCCGACGAGGACGAGGACGCCGAGCTTGAGGAAGGCGAGATCCCTCAGTGGTAAGTGCCTCATCACTCCGTTGACATGCTCTTCGACCCTCGTCTCACCACGCGCACTTCTGCCCTTCATACAGGCTCAAAGAGAAAGCCAGGGGCATCCTGTTTCCGGCCAAGCGCCCGGCTGGACCCGACATCCGTCCCGAGGAGGAGGCCTACCTCGCCATGCGGTCTCAGCAGCTCGACAAGGAATACGAAGAGGCCCTCGATGTCGCACGAGGTCGAGCGTCAGTCGATGAGTCGGTCGATGGAGACAAAGAGGAGAAAGTTGCCGTGGTTAGTCCTCGTCCTTCACATTTGCCAACAGACTTGGATGCCCCGACGGGTACTGACCAGGACCGTTCGTGTCACAGTCGCCAGCTCGAGCCGTTTCTCGTCCAGCGAAAGCGTCCAAGACCACGCCTGCGTCCAGGTCCAAGCCCAAAGCCGCCGCCCGCTCAGATCTCCGTACGTCCGCTGCTTTGAAGGCATCAGCAGAGACCAACGTGACTCCTGTCGAGTCGCCATCGGATGCCGAGGAGGAGGAAGTCTTCAACAAGATCAAGGACATGGTCAGTCTCCCTTTCGTCGCACCCTCTTGCGCACGCGACGCGTCGGTGTTGACGCTCTTGCCCCTTTCGTTTCTCTCTTCCACCAGACCATCGGGGACTTCTAGTCGGTCTTTATCGCCTTGCCGTCTTTCCCCTTGGAGTCTGACATCGTATACCAAGCGACCCGCCTCAACCCTACGATCCATGTTACCTCTGCTGCCCATTCTGGATCAGAACGACCATCGCATACACCGGCGTCGTCTCACCCTCCCTCACCTCCGGACAAGTTCAATCAAAGTTCAGCGTGTACAGCCCTGCCGCTTTGAACGGCCCGATCCGGTTGTTCTCTCGCGTGTACGTGACAGCGTTCGTGTAGCCAAAGCCGATCTCGGTGGGACGGTAACAGCTGTTGTCCCCGTACTCCTCGGGGTCTTGAGAGCAGGGGGTGTCCGAGTAGAGAAGGAAGGAGTAGGAGTCGGCTGTAGGACGCGTAAGAATGAAGACGGCAAGTCAGTGAGCGTGGCGGGGCAAGAGATCAGGACGTGATTTGACGGGATGGTAGCACTCACGTCCGGTGAGAGTGACATCGAGCCTGCACTGGTTCGTCTCGGTCGTCGGTCCTTTGCGACCGATGTCGAAGTCGAGACTGTACCCGGTCCAGGGGCAGAGGAGGATGTCCGACTGCTGGAGGTGGACGGTACCTTGGCTCGCGAGTTGGACAGCACTGGACCAACAGTAAAGCATGTCAGTCTCGGCCGATCGCAGCATTTCAACGACATAGGTGGACGTACAAAGCATGGTCAGACACGTAGCCAGCCTCGCTGGACCATCCGACGCCGGCGATGTTGGGTGCGTTGACAGTGTAAGACCACCCGCCAGAGACCCAGTCTTCGAAGCCGGGGTCCGAGAGGAGGTTGTAGCGGGATCGGTATTCGCACATCTCGGAAAGGTCTGGCGCCGGGACCGGAGCCGGGGTCGAGGTTGGCGACGAGATTGGAGGCAGGGCCGTGAGAGAGGGCCTGTAGCGAGAAGATGTACGAGGCGTGAGCTTCATCAAAGAACCCTACAGTAACCCTGCAAACTTGGGCTGCCTTCGAAGACAGCAGGAACACAACTCACAGCGATCTCCTGCGCTTGGTCCCGCTCCTGATCCTTCGAGCGACATTCTCGGATCGAGCTTGTCGCTTTTCGCGTATGCCCACATGAAGCTTGAATCCTTCTGCTGCTGCTCCTTCTCGACGGACGAGCGAGGCGGCCAGGGGAGCAGGGCGGCCGAGGCCGAGGGAATGAGAAGGGCGACCGAGGTGAGGAAAGCGAGACGGAGGTGCATCGTCGAGGATTGTAGGGCGATCAGGAAGATGGAGGTTACAAGTCGAGTCGCAGCATGGGCAGGTCGTCTTTTGTATGCTGTGTGCGACTTGGGGTGCAAAGTCGTTGTTTGATCGCAGAGAGGCCCGGGCGAGCGACCTCGTTACCCCTCTGGAGCACACGAGGCACGGGCGGAAGCGAACAAGGCAACAGGATCGGAGAGGGGTACGACTGTTGAATTTAAGAGTCCATGGCCAGGCTCGTGCAAGCTCGAGCGAGTGTGTTGAACGGCTGCACACCGAGGGAGAGGAGCAGGCGAAAGGTGCCGCCGGACGAGGTCAAAGAAGCTCAAGCATAGGAGGAGCAGGCTCGATGCCCGAGCATTGCCGATTGTTGGCCGAGGGGAGGGCCGTGCGAGCGGCCGAGAAGGCTATCGTGGAGTGACTTGCGTCCATATGAGGCGGCGAAGGTGCGTGGACGTTCGGCGCAAAGCGAGGCGAGCTCGAGCGACGGGGTGTCGAGCTCGCTCGCTGGGAGTTCCGCTAGCCGCAAACCCGTTCCAGGTGTTGTCCACGTTGTCTGTGCTGATGTGATACTCGGTTCGAGGAACATGGATCGTTTACTTCTCGTTCCCACTATAGTGGCGGACGAGACCGGCGGAGTTAGGGATAGCCCAGGAGGACGCGCTCGACCTTCTGGCTCGCGCGAGACCGAAAGAACAGGATAGAAAGACAGTCGCTGAATCCCAGTACCGGGCACCTAGACCGAGTTCGATAAGCCTGCGTAGCCTGACTTTTCCCTCCCCAGGGAGAGGGTCGGCCTCGTGCGACGGCTGGGCCGAGAAATCGAGCGCGCGAGGTGAGCTCGCCCTGGACCGCCCTAGCCCTGCCACTCACACCCATCCACCTCTTCCGCTCCATCCTTTGCACCCGAGCCTTCTCTCATCATGGTCAGTGAGCGTCTTGGGACGTATGGCCTGGCTCGGGCTGACTGTGCGACTTTGTGTTGTGCAGGGTCGGTGTGTGTCTTGCAACTCTACGGTGGTCAACATTGACTCGTCTGCTGGAGGATCCTACTGCGGAGGATGCGGAATCGTCCTTGAGGAGAACACGATCGTATCAGAGATCACGTTCGGAGAGACGTCGGGAGGTGCAGCCATGGTCCAAGGGTCCTACGTCTCGGCGGATGCAAGTGAGTCTGCCCCCGGCTCTCCCCACCTGCTCTCGGGCGCTCCGCCTGTGCCGTCCTTCGCTCCTCTATGCGTTACGCCTCGGCACACGTTTGCGTGTGCTCGACGGAAGTCATGCCAGGTCGAATTGCATCCAGGCTCGACCATGGACCGCCAGTCTCAGCGCAGGTCGCCCCGGACGAGGACGTGTCGAGCTCGCGCTGACCTGCTCACCTCGCCTCCTCCAGCTCGAGCGCACACATCCGGACCCTATGGCAACAGAGGACCACAAGAGTCGAGGGAACAGGCCATCGCAAACGGTAAGCACATGTTCTCACTCGTCGCATGTAGACGCTTGGCTCACTGGTCCGTCGTCTGCTGCAGGCAAGAAGCGGATCAAGCAGCTCGCGCAGGGACTCAAGCTGTCGGAGCGTCTCTCGGACGCAGCCCAGCGATGGTTCAACCTCGCAGTCTCGACGAGCTTCATCAAGGGGAGGAGGTCAGGCTACGTGATCGCAGCGTGTCTGTACATCACCTGCAGGATGGAAAAGACGAGCCACATGCTCATCGACTTCTCAGACATGCTCCAGGTCAGCATCCACACCAGTCATCAGTTGCGTCTCCGTCGCAGCTCGCTCATCTGACACGAATTCTTTTTTCATGTCCGCAGGTCAACGTGTTCACTCTGGGTACGCTCGAGACTCGAGGCGAGACCGCCTGGCTACCTCTCGTGCCCGCTGACACCCTTGTGCGGCTTCTTGTTTCAGGCTCGACGTACCTCAAGCTCGTCAAGACGCTCAACATCACGATCCCGATCATGGACCCGTCGCTGTACATCTCTCGGTTCGCGTCTCTGCTCGAGTTCAAGGAGGAGACGACCAAGGTCGCGACGGACGCTGTTCGACTCGTTCAACGGTTCAACCGAGACTGGATGGCCACAGGTCGCCGACCGGCCGGGATCTGTGGTGCCTGCCTGTTTCTCGCTGCGCGGATGAACAACTTTCGTCGGAGCATCCAGGAGATTGTGCAGGTTGTCAAGATTGCCGACACGACGCTCAAGAAGCGACTCGAGGAGTTCAAGTCGACAGCCTCCGGCAACCTGTCGATCCAAGAGTTCAGGACTACATGGGAGACCACAGAGGAGAACCCACCAGCCTACATCCGGAACAACGCACCGCCCAAGCCAGTCAAGCCCAAGAAGGTCAAGAAGGCGAAAGGGAAGGGCAAGCAGAACGAGGTATCGCCCACCGAGAACGACGAGATGAACACCGAGGGGGGTAACGAAGTACCAGAGTCCGACCGAGCCGGCTCGTCCACGCCCGGGCCGAGCGGTACATCATCCGGTCTGGACAAGGGCAAGGGCAGGGAGATTGCCGAGCAAGAGGTTGATGATGTGCGACGTTCGCCCTCTGTCGCCCCCTCGGCCAGCGGAGCGTCGTCTCGCGAAAACGATGCCGTCTTCCAGGCTGCCAACGACTTTAACGAAGACGATCCCGAAAAGGACGACGACGAGGCCGAGAACGAGAAGGGCGACGACGACGGACCGGAGGACTTTAGCGCCCAGATGCGTCAGGTGGATGAGCGGGCCTCCTCTCCTGGCGCCGGACCGTCCTCACCCGCCAACGATCCCGAGTCGTCCCAAGCACCGATGATCTCCATGTCCCAGCTCTCGCAACCACTACCACCTCTCAAGGGGCGCAAGGGCCCCGCCTCGAAACCAAAGCCGATCAAGCCAAACGAGACGGGCGAAGGAGCCGAGGAGCCATCGCCGGACGACGACTTCCTCGACGAGGTCCTCACCAACGTCGTCGCCGAACATCTTCAGTCTGGTCAGGGTGCGGAGCTCGAGACGGAGCTGAACGAAGCCGACAAGCGAGCGGCCGAGCGGCGTGCGCAGGAGCAGGCGGACAACGAGCTCGAAGGGCTGGACGAGGACGAGCTGGACGCGTTCATCATGACCCCGCAAGAGGTAAAGGTCAAGACGAGACTGTGGATGGAGTTCAACAGAGACTACCTCCAAAAGTTGGCCAGTGAGTTCGCTCCACATACCCGCCTCGCATGCCGCTCCTGACTCTGCCTTGTTCATCTCCATCCTTCAGTGAAACAAGCGAAGGCGTCGGGCGAGGCAGGCCCAGACGGCACCAAGAAGGGCAAGGTGAGTCCTCCGTCCTTGGAACAACTTACGTGGGTGATCGCTGACTCAACCGACGCGTTTCCTCCTCCGCGCAGAGGAAGCGCAAGGATGGTGCGCCGACATCAGTCCGCGGAGCGACGCCTGCAGAGTCGGCCCGAAACTTGGCTACGCAGAAGAAGTTTTCGAAGAAGATCAACTACAAGGCGTTCGACAGTCTGTTTGACACGTCAGACATTCCGCAGCGGATGCAGTCGAGGGAGTCAACCGTCGCGCAGGAGGACAAGGACGACGACGAGGCGAACGAAAAGGAGGACGGTGAGTCGCAATCCTCTCTCTGAGTGCTGGAACCTCGAGCTATTGTGCTGACTGCTGCCTTCTGTCCTTTCAGTCATGAACGAGAAGCACGACGAGGAGGACGCGTTGCACGACGATGACGATGACTACGAGGTCAGTCTTTGCCTTCTCTCCAAGCCCTTTCTCCTCCTTCGATGAGAGAGATGCTGATCAGACCTCATCCCTTGTCTTTGTGCAGATGGACGCCCCTGCAGCGAAGAAGGGCCGGACCGCCACGCCTGACGACGATTTTGCCACGCTCAACAGCACTTTCGCGCGAGGGAACGACGAGGAGGAGTCGTACGAGGAGGTTTAGATGCGTCTATTTTCTTTATTTTTGGGGTCTTGTCGGTGTGTCGTCGTTCCAGGTCAGGCCAGGCGGGGCCGGGTGTTGGTGGAAGGCCCGACGGTTTCTTTCTTCTTGTGTCTCTCTTCCTTTTGTCGCGCCATTCTTGAGTTTCCACGCTTCTTACTGCCCTCATCATCTACTGTCATGTCCCGTATACGATCTCTTTGCCCTACCCTCCGTCCCTGCTCGATCCGGTCGAGGATCCGGCTCTCTTCCGCGCAAACACGGAGAACAAAGGGCGACTGCTTGTTTCAGGATCGAGCTCACCGACCCCGTTCGGATGCGTCCCTCAACACCCACCCGCAACGATGCCCATCCTTACCTCTTCCGCTATCCCTGCCGAGACGGACGGCTACTCGACCGAGACCTCTGAGACGCAGTATGCGACTGAGCTCCACCTGACGCGGCTGCTGGACGAGTGGCGCGCGACGGACCAGTACAAGGCGGATGGAGCACCGTTCGTCCCTCCTCTGTCTAGCTCCTCTGATACTTGAGCTGGACCTGGTCTGACCTGACGCAAGCTTACTCTACTCTCTTTCTTGCTACGTGATCGCAGGCCTGTGCTCGAGAAGAACTCTCACGTGCAGTACCTCGCCAAGGCGTTGTTCAACCTGCCGTCTCCGTTCCAGAGCCTGGATGCGTCCAGGCCGTGGATGATGTACTGGATCTGCCACTCGTTCGACCTCCTCGGAGTAGCACTCGATCAGGGTACAAAGGATCGGTGAGTGGATCTTGCCTTGCTAGCTAGAGCTGTTGTGGGCTGGCCAGATGGGCCGAGGGCGGACAGAGGAGGGGTGAGCTCGGATGTTGAGCTCGAGCTCGAGCTGACCCTCATGCCGTCCCACTTCTGGCTGCCCACACCCATCCCCTCCCCCTCCTGCGCGCTTCCCATCAAATACCCACAACGTCCTTCAGTGGTATCGCCACCCTGCTCTCGTGCCAGCACCCCTCTGGCGGGTTTGGCGGCAACGTCGGCCACCTCCCTCACCTGCTCACCACCTACGCGTCCGTCTGCGCACTCGCCATCCTCGGAGGAGGGTGGGACAAGATCGATCGGCAAGCCATCTACTCGTTCTTTATGCGCATGAAGAGGCAGGACGGAGGATTCTCGGTCTGCGAAGGAGGAGAGGTCGACGTCAGGTCAGTCGTCGACATCCGGACGAGGCCGTCGTAGGCTGGAGAAACGGCTGGACTGACTCTTGTGGGGGTTTTGTGGTGTGATTAGGGGTATCTACTGTCTTCTGGCTACTGCGACGCTGCTGGATCTGCTCACGCCTGACCTCGTCCGTGGGACGGCCGACTTTGTCGCTTCGTGAGTCTGGTCGCTTCTCACTCCTGACCTGTCAGGCTCATCTCGCTCATCGATCCCCGTCTTCCGTCTTTCTAAGCTGCCAAACCTACGAAGGCGGCTTCTCCGCCTCTCCTTCTTCCATCTCCTCCACCTTCTTCTCCCCCTTCACCTCCCCTACTTCCTCCTCACCTCCCATCTCCTCCTATCCGACCCCAACACCCCTCGGCGAGGCCCACGGAGGGTACACCTCGTGCGCCGCGCTCTCACTCCACCTTCTCCGCCCGCTCACCAAGCCGACCAAGCCGATCAACGAGAAGGCGCTGCTGAGGTGGTCGGTCATGATGCAGTCGAGTGCGGCGGACGGGGGAGGGTTCAAGGGACGGAGCAACAAGTTGGTGGACGGGTGCTATAGCTGGTGGGTTGGGGGGAGTATGACGGTGCTGGAGGAGGTTGTCAAGGGTGGGAGGACAGAGGAGGAGAGGATCGAGGATAAGAGTGAGTGGGGCCGGTCAGAGATCAGGTGCCTTCGTGTGTGCTGATGCTGACGACGGGACGTTGGGCTTGGTCAGGCTCGCTTTACGATCGAGGTGCTTTGCAAGAGTTTGTGCTTGCGCTCGCACAACATCCGAAGGGAGGCCTGCGGGACAAGCCGCCAAAGTGCGTTCTTCCCGTCCCCGCATCTGCCCTTTCCCACTGTTTCCTGTCCTCTATGTCTGACCATGCCTCTCGTCTCTCCCTCGCAGGAACGCCGACTTCTACCACACGGTCAATAACCTCGCCGGTCTCTCCTCCTCTCAACATCGTCTCTTCCTCTCCCCAACCCGAACCGATCTCCTCCGATCAGAATGGCGCTCTTCGTCCTCGTCCACCACCTCTGAGCTCGACTCCAAGGCGTCCCAACTATCCGACGACCAAAAGCGGGACGTCTTTGTCCAAGCACTCGCCTGGAAGGAAGTCGAGGAGCAGTTCCTCAGCTTGGGCGGGGAAACGAACCGTGTCGTAAGTCTCCTCTCCTCCCGTTCCTTTCTTCCCGGTGCCGATCTCGCGCACGTGGCTGATGATACGTTGTCGCGTTGTTGGTGGTAGAACACGACCCACCCGGCGATCAACATCCTGCTCCTGCGGGCAGAGCCGATGATGCGCAAGTTTTACGAGCAGGAGAAGGACTTTGCGGCGAAGCCGTGAGGTTTCTTCTTCACAGAGGTGATGCCCGTGGCTTGACGTCGGACCTGATGTTGGTCAAGCCTTGCGATATGCTATATCATGCGTTGCGACTGCGTATGTGAAAACCCGAGAAACCAGGCGGATCCGGTGGACTGGGGCCGGGACCGGGACCAGCCGAGCTCGATAGGGAAACGAGGGCTCGACCGACGGACGGACGAAGCGCTTTCCGAGCACTGGGCAAGCAAGACAGCAAAAAAGCACATGGGGATGCAAACACGAACTCTAGCCCAACGCGAGATCTAAGATACAGCAGGCAGCAAATGCTAAGCAACGAAAGAAAAACGAATGAAGCACGCGCCCGCGCCCAGACGGCGCGGCGGAAAGCACGAACGAGAAAGTCCCACTCAAGACAGCGCAAAACTACGGCTTCTTCGAGATGACCCTCTGCTTCTCCAACACCTTCCTCGCCTGCTTCTTGTACAGCGGCGTCACCGCACTCCGGTTCTTGTCGTGGGCCGTCATGTCCAGCACAACCTCCGGGACCCACCCCTGCTCAATCTGCTCCTGCTTCATCTCCCCGATCAACCTCAACAGATCCTCCACCGCCTGCGGATCCGTCTGGATATGCACGATCAGTCTCGAGCCACCTAGCCGGATCGGCTCGGGGAGAGCCAGCGCGCGATCGTTGAGGTCGTCGAGGTCGATGTTGAGCGGTTGGAGGTCGTAGAAGATTGTGCTGGTCTCGGCCTCGACGAGCAGGCGGGCGCCGAGCTCCTTGAGACCGTCGTTGAGACGTTTGCAGAGGAGGTGGGTTCGCTTGAGTTCGGGGAAGTTGTGGGTGAGGGCGAAGTCGGCGGCGGCGGCGAGGGCACCGGATTGACGGACTCCGCCACCGAACAGCTTGCGGAAGTGCTTGGCCTTCTTGATGAATGACGCAGGGCCGACGAGGACGCTGTAAGGGAGAAAATCAAGAGGAGAACGGGTCAGTTCATGTGAGAAAAGGCGCAGACTAGGGAGATGGGCAGACTCACGATCCGATGGGTGCTCCGAGACCCTTGGACATGCAGAGCGAGACAGAGTCGAACGGGTCGCACAGGTTCTTCATCACGTGCGGCAGCGTCTCGAGCGTCGCTCCAGCCTCGGCGGCAACGTTCCAGATCCGTGCTCCATCGCAGTGCATGATGAGGCCAGCCTCGTGCACATGCTCAGCGATCCGGACCTGAGGGCGGGCGAGGGTGAAGGGGCGGTCAGCTTCAGGCGACGATGCTCCGATACCAGCTATCGCGAGACTCACGATCTCGTCCTGTGGGAAGACGCATCCGTTGAGACTGTTCTCAAGCGAGACGATCCGTGTGGGAGCGACATGGATGTCGTCGGCGAGCAGGTTGGGCTCGACGTCGTCCTCGAGCGTCAGGTGATGGCCGTTCGTGGGTGTGATGGCTGCAGGCACACAAGCGTATCAGAGTCAGCTCGGATGAACACGACAGTGAGGTCTGGATAGGCTGGACGTACGCTGCGAGGATGCTTGAGAGTGAAATGCGATACCGCCGGCCTCGTACTTGTACACGTGAGCCCTGAAGTCGGACAGGACCGAGTGGGGTGGTTGGACGAGCCACGTCCGGAGCCCGAGCTGGTTGGTGAGGGTGCCTGACGAGCAGAACATGCCTGCCTCCTTGCCGCAGAGCTGGGCGACCCTGTCCTCGAACGCGGTCGTCGTCGGGTCCTCGTGGTACACATCATCACCCCTCGTCGCCTTTAGTCCAGCTGCGAAAGAGGAAAGAAAAGTGTCGGGATGGTAAGCGATGAGTTGAGGCAAGAGGTGGGCGAAGGTGTCGAGGGACGAGGGGATGATGCGGCGGAATGAATGAGCTCGGATGGGGGAGGATGGGGGGGAGTGCGGGGCGTGGGGGGCCAATGCAAAAGAAGAAAGAAGGACGAACCAAGGAGCATGGCATCGCTGCAGAAGGGAAGACAAGAGCAGGGTCAGTAAAGAGCTGTGCGACGTCTGCTCTGTTCTGTTGGGGCGAGCTTACCTTGGGATGGTGATTGTATCAGCTGATCGGAGGCAGGAGGGAGCGAGCTCGTTAGTCACGCATCCTGACCCGAGCTCACCAACTTTTCGATGGCCTCGCCTCCCATCGACAGCACAACCAGAAAAGTGTACAGATAGGATGATGTGCACTCACTCCTGAAGTCTCTCGACACCTGTTTGAGCTTGTCTACGTTGTGCTGGCCTCCTACGTCTGGGCTGATGGAGTGAGGCGACATCTTGACCGGGGCGCTGACCATGACGGAACGACGAGAAGGAGGGGAAGAAGCGAGGAAGGTGCGAGTGGTGGGTAAAGATGCAGATGAGAGGAGACGAAGTAAGGACGACGCTCGTGCAGGGACTGGGGAGGGTGGTATAGTGGGAAGCGGTGGGGATCGAGGGTGGTCAGGTGAGGTCGGGGGGAAGTGGTTGGCAGTCAGGTCAGCAGCCAGCCGACTTTTTCCCTCCTCGCCGCCCCAAAGCTCGGCTGACTCGACAGGGATCGGACAGGGGCGAAAAGAAGAGAAGGCTAGACACCAGCACGACAGCTCACCAGACCTGGTATCGACGAGATTTGCCATGCTGACCTTGATTTGCCATCCGCGCTGGACGGAGGCCACGTTTCATCCTCGTCGAGACCGGACCTCCGTCAGCACCATCGTGGACGAGCTCGGACGTCCGCCTAGGAGGTGGCCAAAGCTGCGCTCGTTTCTGGATCTTCTCATGGTCAAGCCGAGGAGAAGGCAAGCGAGCTCGCATGGCTC
The DNA here is from genome assembly GCA_036245725.1 of Mrakia hoshinonis. Classification (NCBI taxonomy): domain Eukaryota; kingdom Fungi; phylum Basidiomycota; class Tremellomycetes; order Cystofilobasidiales; family Mrakiaceae; genus Mrakia; species Mrakia hoshinonis. The sequence goes on from BTPH01000003.1 coordinate 196,895, forward strand.
ATGCGGAGCCGGATGGTCAGGCGTCGGACGCGCCCCCGCTCGTGCGAGCTCGATCGCGTACGAGCTCAGTTCAGGGCTGAGAGAGCTCACCACTTGGACGAGGTCGCACGATCAAGTCGTTCTCTCAGGTTCGATGAGATGAAGTGGGCATATCGAGCGAACGATCGCGGTTGATCAGTGTTGATGCTGAACGTCCGTTATCAGTTGGGCCTCCGTTATCAGACCGCGTGGGGGAAGCCGAGAGAGCTCGTGATCTCTCCGACAAGGGGGGAAAGGTCGCACCGAGGAAACTTCCTCGGTGCGATGCCCACCTTGGGCTGCCGCTGAACAGTGCCGGCGTCGAAAGCATCCCAACCAGCACGCGCCTTAGGCTACCGTTGAGGTTGTCTCGAGATCCATGCTCGTCTCGTCACCTTCTACCACCCATGCAAGTGGCGAGTAGCATGGTCGACCTGCTCTACAGGCTTGAGGCGAGCAGGAGGTTGAGAGACCGTCGAGCTCGCCTCTTGCCCGGAGCCGACGACTTCACACCCCTCCCTCCGACGCCGCCTTCTTGACCAAGCTCGGGAGAGACCTCAGTCTCTCGTCAAGCTCGTCACATTCCTCTCACGCGCCAGATGCTCGCGAGGGCATCTCTGAGCCCTCTCTGAGGCTGGGCGGGCGAGGGCGCGAGCTCCCTTGGGATGCCTCCTTTCCGATTCGAACGAGAGCGCCGAATGTCACGTAGTGGGTGCTAGTGAGTCAGGACACGAGAGACACATGTCAGCCTCTTAGACCTTTGAGATATAATGGTGGATGTAATCGTATGGTGTTCGTGCAAAATCGTTACCGTCCGCGTGTCTCCCTGCGCTCGTCTCCAGCCCGCTCATCCGCCTTCGGGCTTGTTCTTCGTCTTCTGACTCTTGGCCTTGACTCCTCCTGGCTGGTTGATTCTGTCCCAGTCGCCCTTGTGGCTTTCTTGCAGATGTGCGATCATGTCCGCCGTTGGGACTCGAACAAGAGGTGCATCCGGCTTCCTTCTGTAGGACGCGCACGCCATCAAAGCAAGAGAGACGACAAAGTTCAGTAGAGAGCGTTCGAGTGGACCGTCGGATAGCGGGGGTGTAGACTCACGTCTTGCAGATGCTGCATATCAGGTCCAGACTGGCGGACGCCTTCGACTTCTTGAACAGTCTGTCGATCCAGAAACTGGTAAAGTCGGCTCTGGAAAAGATGTACAGCTACCGTGAACATAATGATCGCAGACGTGAGACGCAGGATTCGAGACGGAGGACGGACCGCTTCTCTGGCCCTTCGCTCTCTGCGGGCGGACCGTGCAAGTACGTCTCGTCGGGCTGATCTCTCCCGCCCTTTTGCTCGCTGCTCGTGTACCCTGGGTCGACCGAGGTATCCCGAGATGAGGAAGACGCAGCGGCCGCAGAGGTAGGCGTCTCTGCGACCCGTCGCTGAGCGGGAGACGCGGTCATGCTGGGCGACGGAGACGGTGACGCCTTCCGCTTGAGAGACGTCACGATGGGCGGGACCGCAGGAGGGCGAGGAAGTGCGGGAGGAAGAGACTAATTGTGGTCGGCATTGAGAGCAGAATGTCAGTATAGTCAGAGCGACCCCTGGTCAAGAAGTTGAGGACGAAACGGCAGCGACTGACCTTTTCTCGCTGGAGTTCGGCGATCGCGATCTTCTTTGGTCTCAAAATGAACAGCCGACATCGGTCAGTAACCTTCACCTCAGACGCATCGAGAGAAGACAACTTACGAGCTCTTCGACCTTTGATGTAAGCTGGACGTTCTCCTCCGCGGCACGATTCCGCAGACCCTTCTCCTCGTCCAGTAGCCGCTGAACCTCGCCGGTCCGAGCTTTCTCCTCGTTCAGCGCGGTCGCGCTCTCGTCCTTGGCCGAACTCAGCTCCTGCTTCGTCCGGGCCAGATCGTTCGCAAGCGCTTTCGCTTGCTTCCGCTCAGAGTCCAGCTCCTCCTCGCTGGCGATCATGCCGACCTTGATCCCACCTGCGACAGCCTCCGCGTCCTCCTTCGCCCTCTTCTGTGCATCGACAGCCTTGACCAGCCTGCGGGTCTGTTTTTCGAGCTCGGCGATCCTGTGCGTCTGCGTGTCCGCTTTGACCTCGAGCTCGCCTAGCTTCTGCTCTTGTCGTACAATCACGTCCGCCTGATGCTCGCTCAGCTTCTCGAGAGGGTTCACACGTTTGACGAGCCCGTCGTTGACGTTCTGCTGCTTGAGGATGACCTCGCGCAAAGTCTCGTTCTGCGAGTGGCGGAGCTCCTCCGACTCGGCGAGTAGGTCCGCTGGCGATGGCGAGTCCGGTTCAGGCGAGATGGGAGGTGGAAGGCGATGAATGGGCTGCTGGCAGCTCCTTTGGAGGGCTGGGGAGAATGGAACGATCCGGAAGGTCAGTGTCACGCAGGTCGAGGTCCGCCCGTAGCTGCGAACCCACCGGTAGAGAGCTCGAGCACGTCCCCGAGTTCGGCTTCAAAGTCCGCCTTGAAGAAACTACATCAGAGGTGCGGGGTAGTCAGCAAGCAAGTTGGCGCGTACGATATGAGGGCGTGGCCGGAGAGACTGACTCCTCGGACGCTTTCGCCACAGCATCTGGCGACCCGCCGTTCGTCGCTCTCGCTCCCGCAGCTGACTGACGAGGGAGCGCGTTGCTGGTCTGCGTGAGAGGCGACGACTGCCGAGGAGCGAACGCGGACCGGCTCGCGACGTTTGCGCCTGCTCCCGGGCGTGGAGCTGAGTGCGGTCGGAAGGCTGGCGGAGGAGCGGAGGACGGCGAGGAAGCCGACCCGAGGACAGGCCAGGACGACCGACGCTCGCCGTTGACTTCAGTCGAAGGTGGAGCAGACAGACGGCCTGCCGGTGGTGGTGGCGGTATTGGGGAAGGATGTGGATGGCCATCCATGGCGAGTCGGCGTCAGAGGTCAAGCACGACAAGGGAGGGACGTCCGAGGTGAGCTTGATGTTGAGCTCGCTCCCTCCACTGGCTGACCTCCCAACCGTCTCAGCTCGCCTTTTGTCCGCTTTTCTCCAAGATGGCCTCCCAGATGGTACCCATACGCTCGATCAAGCCTCCGACGACTCGCGAATGGCTGTGAGTCAAAGTCACGATGCTCCGGGCGGAGTAGCAGCCGATGTGACCGAAGCTCACCGTCCGTTTCTCCTTCCTCTCGTCACGCATGATCCGACGGCCCGCCTTGCCAGCAAGATCGCTCTATGGATCCCAGTAGCCGTCTTCATCACCGACAATGTAGCAGGTCTCGTGTCCGTAGAGGGAGCTAGCATGACGGTCAGTCTTTGGGCACTCTTCTCGCGGTAAGCTCACGGTCAAGCTTACTCTTCCTCTCCTTGCGCCATCGTCTCTCGCAGCCGACGCTCAACAAGGACTGGCCAGCCCACACGACCCGCGACTGGATCTTTCTCGACAAGTGGCACGTCACATGGCGTAAACCGTGGCAGCGAGGAGACATTGTCACACTCTGGTCCGTCCCGTCTCTGCTCTCCGTCACATCCGGCTTGCTGCCGTCTTCGTCCGGAACATCTCGCTGACATTGGAGCATACCTCCCTTGTTTTCTTACTTCTTTTCACTCGTTCCGCAGGTCTCCTACGTCCAACTCGAAACGTTTGACGGTCAAGCGGATCATCGGTCTAGAGGGCGACACCATCGAGACCCTGCCTCCCTACCCGAAACGCTACGTCACCCTCGAACCAGGCCAGGTCTGGGTAGAAGGCGACAACCCGGCTCAGTCTAAGGACTCCAACATGTATGGACCCGTACGTCCTTCCCCTGCTTTTCTCCACCCGCCCCCCCCCCCCCTCCTCGCCTCTGGTCTTTCCTCCTCTCCTCGGAAACGTCCGCTGACTCTAATCGCCCGCTCTCCCTACGCTCCCACAGGTTCCGATAGCCCTCCTCCACTCCCGCGCCCACTCGATCATCTACCCGCAACGGGCCTCCCTCCGCCCCTCCCCAACCAACACCCCCGACCACCGCTCCACCCCGCCCCAGCCGAACGATCCCCGTGAGACGTGGGAGCAGGCAGCGAGGGTGTTTGTCCCTGGAACGAGTAAGGGCGCACCGCATCTGGCGAAGGGGGGGAGGGCGCCTGGGAGGGGAGGGGTTGGATGGGGCGGGAAGGATGGGATGGGGGAGGGGGAGAGGCCGGAGTGGGGAGAGAGGGAGAGGGAGGAGAGGAGGAAGGGGGGGAAGTTGGTTTGATGGGTAGGAACATGAGATGGGTTGAGAAGAGGCACTGTTCAATCAGGTTGAGGAGATCTGCGTTGCAAGAAGATGATGTGGGCGTCAAAGGATCATGAGATAGAAACGGAAGAGGACAGGAGGGGGCATGACGAAGACGGTCACGAGATCGAGGAGGGCTGCGAGATAGAGCAGAGGTGCGGGCTGAGAATGGGTGGAAAACCGAGAGAGAGGAAGAGCGAGCTGAGGGTCGAGGCGAAGACAGGGGCGACGAGGCGGAGGACCTGCGCGGAGAGCAATCAGCGAAGACCGCCAGGAGCGGCGTGCCCGCCGCTCTTTCCGAGGAGCTCCCTAGTGGTCGGTTTCAGCGTCGGACGGAATGAAGCCAGAACGACAGGGGTAGGACAGAGATAAGTTGGAGTCAGTCGCCTCTGGATCATCCAGCACATCGCCACCTTGAATCAAGCAGAGCCTCTTACGTGTACCGCGACCTCAGCTGCACAACACTCAGAGCGGAGATGTCAGCCATCTGTCAGAAACGAGGCGTGCGTGGAAGGAAGACACGGGACTGACTCTCTGCTCCTGCGCGGCTGTCGACGAGTTGGTAAACTCGAGCAGGTTCTGCGAGATCTCGACCCACTGCTTGGCTCGAGTATAGTTGGACGTGCTGCAGGAAAAGTTGGCGAGCAACAGTCAGCAAGCATCCCAGCTACGCTGGCCGACGCCAACATGTACGATACCTGTAGTCCTCGTTGCCTCTGTTCCAGGCGGTCGCAAAGATCCAGCCGACCTCCTCCTCGGGGTACTGCCAGTCCAGAGAGATGGTCAGGGCCCCGAGGACTGGATCATCTAGAGATGGAATGGAGTGGGGCGTACCTCGTTGGCGCTGCCGGCATGGGCTCGGATGGCCTCGACGCTTTGGGCGCAGTAACCTATCGCTTTGGTGACGTTGGCGGCTCCTCCGCGCTGAAGCAGGAGCGTGACGACCGTGCGGAGCCAGCGGGCAAACTTGTCGACAGAGTGGAAGAAGTCGAGGCTCAGACTGCTCCGGAGCAGGTTCTGCGCGCGTCAGCAAGCGATTGAGAGCGGGGTCAGGTCAGTGTCAGCGCACAAAGGCCGAGACGCGAAGATCAGACTGACCTCGCGCACCGTCATGGTGACGTCTGGAGGGGCGAATTCGCTGGTCCAGAGGATGTTGCTCAAAGACTCGAACAGCTTTGCGGAAGCAGTAGACTCCTTTGAAGAGGCCTCCTGCTCGGACGAAGAGGGATCACGTCGTCAGTGAGAGCACAGCGATACCCGACCGCGTCCAGTCGGCTCACCTGGATGGCGGCCTCCGCTTCGTTCCACGCGCGCAAGTAGCTCAGAGACTCGACCTACGCGAGATGCAATCGATAGGTCAGCTGAGAAAGAAGGAACAGCCAGAAGACGATCACCGAGACTGACCTGAAAAACCCTCGCGACCTGGGACATGGAGGCGAGCTGTCCCCCTCGTCGATCGTCTGGGCTCATCTGCGCGGCTTCAAGCAGCGGCTGCACGTATCCGAGACAGTTTTGTGCGGCGTCACGGGCAACGATGCCCATGGCCGCGGACTGAAAGAGCAGAAGCGAGACGGACCGGTGAGATCCATGCTCGTGGAGATGAGGCCGCAACACGACGCACCTTTGCCTCGCCCTCTGGCATCCCCTTGGCCTCAAACACTGGAGACGAACGCTAGGTCAGCAACAGAGGAGAGGTCGCCCGGTCAAGAATCGACTCACTTCGACTGCAGAGACCAGCGAAGCTGCCCATGGCACGCTGCCACGGCACCTGAGGGTCGACTCCGATGGCGGTGTCGACGTACAGGTTCATCAACTTGGAGAGACGACCGTGGCTGCTGATCAGCGCTGATCATCGGCCTTCGGCCAGCCTTGAGTCGTACTTACCGCCACTGATGCGTCAAAGAGTCCGTAGATGTTCGGCTCGAGCCAGCCCTGGGACGCTCCACTGATGGCGGTGTTGTACGCTGAACAGAGAAGGCCGTCAGTCAATCATGGCACCCTGGGAGGGTCTTGCCGTCAGAAGCGAGGACTGACCGTGCTTGTACAGCCAGGCGAGCTCCTTCTCTGGCGGGATGTCGTTGTCTGCGACCGACTTTGTCGCGATCTCGACGGCCGACTGGAACTGGTGGACGAGCGAGTCAATGAACCCATCTCGGTCGGGGTCGCGACCTTCAGAGGATGCCTCCTCGATCTTGGTGATCGTCAGGCGGATGATCGACCTATATGGAACGCAAAGGTCGGGTGAAACGGAAGCGGTCAGTAGCCATGATGTTGATCACAGGCGCCGATCGACTGACCGGATGAGGACAAAGACGGCGACGTCTCGAGTGGCGAATTGTTCGTTCCTGATGCTCAGTAGGATCGCCTGAAGAGAGGCGAGTACGACGGTGTTGAGACCTGCTTCGTAGGCGAGTTGGCTGGAACGACAAGACCTGGTCAGCGTGGTCAGACGACTGCAAAATGGTTCGATCTAGCACTTACGTCGCGAGAATGAGCAGCTTCCCATTCATCCCGTTTGACTGGGTCATCGCCGCTAAGGCTTCCACCGCCGCGTCCTCCAGTCCTGGATCGGACAGGATGCCAACGTCAGCGCACAGTTCACGAGCGGAGCATCAAATTACAACGCAGGCAGCGACTCACCCTGCTGAGCGTACACGAGGAAGCGGAGGTAGTGGGTCGTGCTCTCCTCAGGCGAGCAGGCCTCGATCCGAGCCATCGCTCGCTCGTGATCCTTGAGCCGAATGTAGCAGAGCGCCACCTTGCGGTAGATCCTAGAGACGAAAGTGCCGACTGGTGAGACTTGGGTCCGTCTGCGGGAGCTGATCTGTGAAGCTACTCACTTTGGGAAGGTGGAGTGCTTCGCGGCCAAACAAGCATGGAGGCCGAGGTCATCTGCAAGACGCGCTCGGGTCAGCCTCCTCGTCGCTCTTCCAGACGCTTTCAAGGACTCACAGCACTTTGCCGCTTCCGCGTACTGAGGAGGGTTTGCCGTATACGCAGCGTCTCCCATCTGCCAGAACACCGTCTGATACGCTGCGCACGCTGCTGGCTCTGGCTTGTATGCTGGATGTCGCTCGACCGCTAAAGCAGAAAGCGAGAGATCCAAAGTGAGTCGAACTGCTTCTCAAGCTCAGAGTGCGGAAAGGGATTGGGGCTCACTGTCGAGGGCGGTTCTGATGTCCCTGCATCCTCGGTCGATGTTGTCGCTCCCCTTAGCGTGGATCGAGATGGAAAGCAACGTCCTCGTCACAGACGTGAGACGACCCAGGTCTGGACGATGTTGGACGAGGACGTTGAGCAACATCTGGAGGACGACAGTCGCGACCGGCCGGCTGGGTAGAAGGAGAGCTAGGGTCAGAGCGACGGAATGGTGACGAGAGAGGAAGACGCACGTCAGCAAGCTCACCTGCATCCCGTCTTCGAGTGCATGATCTCCCTCAGGATACGGTCCACCACCGGTTCGGCCAGACTGTCGTTGTCGATGATCAACTTGAAAGCTGAACAAGAAGCATCGTTTCGAACATCAGCACGAGAGATTCGAAGAACGCTCGGAACTAGCGCACCTTCGATGACTTTGGCGTCACCTGCCTTCCTTCGACGGACGCATTCGAGCTTGAGCCATCGCGTACGAGACGCCTCGGTCTCGTCTCGCTATAAGGCAGCAAAGACACGCCTCAGCTCCGTGATCTGCTCTAAGTAGTTATGAAGGAGGACTTACGAGCAGGTCTGGATCCGCGAGCAGCTCGTCGAGGACGGTCTCTGCCTTTTCGAGGTTGTCAGGCTGAACCGACGCGGAAAGCACAAACGCGAGGGCTGCCCAGACCGAAGCGCGTGAGTCGAGTGTCACCAAACGTGGAAGAAGGAGACGGCTGCGTACCGAGCGAGGTCATCGTGGCCCTCTGCATCATGAAGCGAGAAGGGCAAAGCGTCAGCCGCGATGTCGGAGAGGGCGGCGCATACATGGCCAGTCCGGGACTCACCTTGACCTTTGCTCCACCGTGGCCGTCCTTTTCCACTCTGGCTGCAGAGTCTCCGAGCCTCGCTGCGCGCAAGAGCCAGTCGACTGCCTGAGCGCCGTCCTTGGCGAGCTCCACCTCTGCCGGCTGATCCCCGTCTCGTTCCGCCAGGGATGGACCGAGATAGTGGTTGGCGACCTCTTGGGCGACGATGATGAGATCGTAGATCTGGATCGAACCGGGAGAAGACGTGCCAGCAGTTCCAGGGTCGCATACAGTCCTACCCACGGTCGAAGGAGGAATGGTAGCTCGCACGTCTTTCGGTCCCAGCTGGACGACGCGTCGTTCGTCGGTCGCTTTTGCGAACATGTAGGAGGCAGTGTCGAGCTGCCTTGTCCGGAAAGCCTGCTCGGACGTGCAACGGAGAGGGTCGTCAGCGACTGAAGCTCTAGCACGTCAACGGCGACGAGACCGACGCACCGATTCTGTGCGAGCGCTGTAGTACTGAGTGACGGCGCGAGCCCGCTCTTGGGATTCGCCCTCCGAACGCGAGGGAGGAAGCTTGGATACCTGGTCCTCGTACTGAGCAGAGACCGGGCACGAAGAGGTGTCAGCGAACTTGGAGACAAGTCGGGGGCAGACGACCGCGGCGACGAACGCACCCCTGCACACTTGGATAAGACACTGGCCGAGTCCTTTTCGTTTCCGCCGACTGCAAAGGTAGGACGCAAGTCAGACTCGAACGCGAGCGAGACAGAGGATCGAGTGATGAGCGTAGACTCACGTGCGAGGCCAGCTGCTGCCTTGGACCCGAGCACGAGCAGTCGAGTCGCTCCCGTCGCATCAAACACACCGTCGTAGCCCGCCTCAATGAGTCGGAAGCCAGCGTGTCTCACTAAGACAAGCAGGATGGGAGGGAGGAATCAGACGAGGGCCGGTTGTGGACCTCGTGCACAGAGCTGGACTCACAGGCACCAAACACCTCGAGCGCGCCCGGATGGACCTGAGTCTTGTACTCTCCACTCCTGTTCCAGATGTTGACTCCCTCGCCGTCGAGCAGGTCCTGGTCCTTCGACGGCAGGCGCGCTTTCGAGGGAGACTGACCGGTGCCACCGGCAATCGCCCTCGACGCAGGACCTCTCGCGCACAGCTCAGACAGTCTCTCACACTGCTGCGAGATGGACGCGAGAGTGTTGACGAGGGTCCTTGTGGGCACATTTGGCAGGAGAGGGACGCGGATGAGAGGCTTGAGGGTGACGAGCAGCTCTGACGAGGCAGGAAAGCGTATCGTGGTGAGCTCGTCCACTCGCGAGACCGAGACGGCCGTGCCAGTCAGGCTGACGACGAACCTTTGACAGTCGATAGCGCGGCTTTGATGTCCTCGTTCCTCTGCCTCTTGTGATGCGACATCCTATGCAGAAGGGGACAGACCAGGAGGACGAGGTGAGTGGGTGTTGGATGCAGGAGAAGGACGGCCGAGCTCACGCGACTGATCCCTGCTGGCACGACGCGTGATCCTTCTAACTAGGGCCAAGTTGGCGAGATGCGACTTGCGTGCGAGTATCGTGGCCATCTCTGCTTCCGAAAACGATGACTCGAACATCTTATCTCTGGGCTGATGTTGTTTCGGGAGTCGCTCCGAAGGGCCCTCCAACAGAGATCGAGTCAGTCGAGGTTCGAGCCTCGAGCTCGTCTGACTCCATACCACGACCCGCCGACCATGTCACGCCGACTTTCCAACCTGCTCCGACGCACTGGACCCTCCCTTCGACGGGCATACGCGACTCCCATCGTCGTGGACCCCATGACGGGCGAGCGGACGTCGCTGCCCGATATCGACGTGAGCTCGAGCTCCCCTTGCCCAACTGTCCCCGGAGCTGGTCGTCGCGCCCGGCTCGTGCTGATGGAGCTGTGGTCTATGATTCGCATCTCTTTTCAGTCTTCTGCGATGCAGTTTACGCAGAACCAGAACCCGAAGCCGATCCCTCCCTCGAACAAGCTCGTGTTCGGCCACACGTTCACCGACCACATGGTCAGTCGCGCTCAGCACGACATGAATGCCTGGCCCGAGCTGACCGAGACCTTTTTATGTTCAGCTCACGATCCCCTGGAACTCTGAGAAGGGTTGGGGAACCCCTGCTATCAGGCCTTGTACGTCGACAGCTAGTGTTGAGCTCGGTACACTTCGCCGCGGGCTGACTTGTATCGCCCTCGCCGCTCCCCCTCTCTCCCACAGACGGACCCCTCGCTCTCGACCCTTCGTCCACCGTGCTGCACTACGCATTCACCCTGTCAGTCAAACTTCGCTGGCTGAAACGGGTAGCCTGCGCTGAGCACTGACATCTGCCGTCCCTTCGTCTCGTCATGCAGCTTCGAGGTTTGTCCTGCCGCTGTATGGTATCAGCACGGCTGCTGCTGACCCCTTCTCTGCGATCTGCACCATGCAGGGCATGAAGGGCTACCGGTGTGAGGATGGTTCCGTCCGTCTCTTTCGACCAGACAAGGTGCGCTCGATCTCCCGTCTTTGGTCTTACGAGTCGTGCTCGACGCGTCGCTGACTTCCTGTTGCCTGCTCGACAGAACATGGCTCGAATGAACACGGTAAGCGCCTAGCAGACTACTGCTAGGAGACTGACAATTTATCTGACGCTGACGCCTCGCCGCTTTACAGAGTGCCGCCCGAATCGCCCTTCCGGTCCGTCTCATCATGTACCCCGATCCTCTCGCTCAGTCCGGCTGACGACTCTTGTCTTGATCTTGTCCAGAACTTTGACGGCGAGGAGCTGACCTCGCTCATCAAGAAGCTCGTCATGATTGACTCTGCGTGGATCCCGTCCGAGACCGGGCACTCGCTCTACATCCGCCCGACCATGATTGGAACCCAGAACGCGCTCGGCGTCGGACCCTCAAAGGACGCCCTCCTCTTCGTCATCTGCTCCGTACGTGCTCAATCCTGCTCGCTTCTCCAAGCCGATGTCGCATCTCACCTGCTGACGACTCATTCTTCGTCGCCTCAGCCGGCTGGACCGTACTACCCGACAGGCGAGTCTGCCCTTTTCATCCGGGCCGATGTCGTCGTCTTCCTTTGCTGACATCTCTACCCTTCGTCTCCTTGCAGGCTTCAAGCCGGTCAGTCTCCTGGCAACGTCGCACTACGTCCGAGCCGGACCTGGAGGAACCGGAGGGTACAAGCTCGGCGCCAACTACGCGCAGGGGGTCGTGCCTCAGGTCGAGGCTGCCGAGAAGGGCTACAGTCAAAACCTGTGGCTTCTCGGCAAGGAGCACTGGCTCACAGAGGTCGGAACCATGGTCAGTCCCGATGGCCGACATGTCCTGTACCGGAGAAGCGTGCTGACCTGGTCCGATTCCCGCTCGTCCTTAGAATATGTTTGTCGTCCTCGACAGGCCTGACGGATCTCTCGAGGTCATCACTCCTCCTCTGACCGGTGCGTACCCACCTGCTGGCTCAATTTTTGCTGGTCTGTCCTGACTCGATTCTCGTTGATGCTCTCCGACTCGTCAGACATTATCCTCCCCGGAGTCACCCGTGACTCGATCCTCTCCCTCCTCCGCGACCACCAAGCCGGCACCGCCCTCCTCCCCGGCCTCGAGAAGAAGATTGTCGTCTCTGAGCGCCAGATCGCCATGTCCGAGGTCGTCGAGGCCGAGAAGAACGGAACGCTCCGGGAGATGTTTGGTTCGGGAACTGCCGCGCTCGTCTCGCCCGTCGACAAGATCGGGTACCAGGACAGGGACATCATCATCCCTACCGGACCTGAGGGACTCGGACAGGTCGCAGGAAGCGTGCTCGACAGGATCGTCAAGATTCAGAAGGGACTGACGGACAGCCCTTGGTCCGTCAGGGCCGACGTGTAGTTGACCGGTAGACCGTCGTTCATCGCACGATATATGTCTGGACATAGATCTCAAGCTTGATAGCCTTGTGCCCGTTGCGCGTTGCTTGAGAGTTGAGCTGGAGATGAGGAGGCTCGGCTCGTGGCTGCCCTGTTGCGAGACAGGGATCGCCACGAGATCGAAGAGGAGGAGAGCCGAGGCCCGATAAGATCTGAATGCCTGCTTGGGTTTCTCTTCGACACGCGCCGGTCTTTTCCTGGACGCTTGTGTTGGAGAGATAGAAATCCTTCCGCTACCGACAGACGGAAGACTCGAGTGCGACTGAAAGTAATTCCAGACTCATAGCTCGCCGACAAGCACGTCGTTGAGCCTGTTCGATGACCTCTCCAAAGGAGGGTGCTTCCCTTTTCCGCTCGATTCCCCAACCTGCCGTCCCGCGTTGGATCAGACTTCAACACCCTCCTCCTCGCGTTTTGTCCGCGAGCTCTTTCTCCTCCTGCTATCGCTGCCTCTTCCTGCAAGATCCGCGCGTCCCGGTGTCTTTCGGTGAGTCTGTGGGTTCGTGACCTTCTGTTCTGTGCAATGAACCAAACCGACCACCCCCCCTTTCTTTCCCCCGGCCGGGCCCAGTGACCTTCTGCCCTCGTTTCGACGCCAGCTTGCACCCACCCTGCCCCCTTCCCTGCGTCGCCTTCGATGTCTCTGCCTCCTGGGGCTGGCATCTTCTGGGAGAACCTTTCTTCCGACTCTCTGGACGAGGAGGTGTTCCACAAGCTTGTGGCCGAAGAGGAGGGGTCACCCTTCTACCGCCCTCCGTCACGTCGGCCGGTGCTCAACCCACAGCCCATCCGAGCAGACCCTCCCTCCCACATCGCCATCCCAAGTGCCCTTCCTCCTCCCACGAGACGACCGTCGTTGACGCGCGACAAGAAGGCGGCTGGGAGCCCGAAGCTGTCTGGGTGGGCGTTCCTGAAGCGAGCTGCTGGGCCGAGCAGTCTCCCTCCCCTCGCCCTCCCTCCAACAGCAGCACGCCCGCTCTCGGCAGCACCACAACAGAGGTCTCACCTGCCGTACCAATCTCCGAGCTCGTCTGCTGGGAAGCGACCTGGCAACAGTCGGTCGACCACGTTCACCGACACCTTGCCGACGACGCGAGCTCTCACGCTCGTCCCGTCCTCGTCCGGCTCCCCTCCTCCCGCTCAGGCACACCCACAACTCGCCCAACCCTACTACCCTCCCTCACCTCACACGGCTGCCCCTCATTCGACGCCGGCGACTCCTCCCATCGTCGTCGTGCCGTCTGTGCTCGCTCCAAAGGGCCGGTTCGGGCTGTTCCGGCGGCCTAGCCTGAGCCCCAAAGTCGAGAAGACGGGCTTCTTTGCAGGCCTCGTCTCGCCCTCACTCGGAAGCGTAGGCGACCTCGCAGGAGTGGCAGCCCATGGGTCAGACAAGAAGAGGCTCAAGGGACTCGGAAAGAAGAACCGAGCCTCGTTGGGCACCCCGTCCACTAGCACCGGCTCGCGCTCGCCGAGTGACCCCTGGGGCGCAAACACCCTCTCCCCACCTCAGCCGCCGTTCGCACCCGCGTCGAGGTTCGCCTCGAGCTCGTCCTCGCACTCGTCCTTCCAGCGGCCTGCCTCTCCCCTCTCGCCGTACTACCAGCCGCCTGATCCGTCGTATCGGCACACGACGTACCCGGCCGGATCCCCGGTGCTCTCCCCCTCGCCAACGCTGTATCATCACCCGTCGTCACCCTCCCGAGGCCCAAACGCGCCGTCCTCGCCCCGTCAACCTCGGGTACCGGACCGAGGATCATCCATCGGCCAATCGTCGCTCGACGTGCAGTCTGGTCGGGCGCCGCTGACGTTCCCCGTCGCGTCCGGGTCCATGTCGTCCCTCTCGGCAGCAGAGGGAGACGACGACGAGGACTTCCCCTTCAGAGACGCACGACCGGCAAAGGCGTCAAAGAGAAAGATACACGCGCACAGTCAGCGGGGGAGGTCGTCCTCGCCTGCGAGACTGAGCATCGGAGACGCGGTCGATCCGTCCGTGGGAAAGGAGGGGGGAGCGGGCACGAGCCCCGTCAAGACGGCTCGAGCGTGGTGGAAGCTGGCCGTCGACGGAGGAGGGATCGCACACGCGCACGAGCGGTCGAACCGAGGACCTGGCGTGCTCAGCAGCTCAGCTCCGACTCCTCGAGCGAGCATGGACGGGGTCGCCAGCGTGCACAACCCGACGAGAGCCAGTACGCTCGAGGAACCCCGCGTCGTCGAGCACGGCTTCAAGGTCACCGCCTCAAGGCCAGCGTCGCCAGCTTCGTTCGTCGGCGGGCTAGACGTGGCAGAGACTAGTGGCGCTCTGGAGAGCAGGCGGCCTTCGGTGCTCGTCGTTCGCAATCTCGCCAGCGACGACCTGCTCGGCTCTCCGCCCCCACCACCGTCGAGGTCCCCGCTGCAGACGCCTCCGCGGATGACCGCTAGCCCGATGGTCTCTCGTTCCAACTCGCTCGTTTCGCCTCGCTCCGGCACGCGCCTTCCGTCTCGCTCAAACTCGATCAATCGCTCCTGGACGCCGCCTCTGCGTGCTCCGCCGAAGCCTCCGTTAACTCCTGGATCGTCGAGGCCAAACACGCCCCTGCTCCGACTCAACCAAAGCAGCGGCATCCCATCCTATCATCCTCAGTCGCCGACGCCTGCGCTTCCCACTTCGCGGCCGCAAAGCCCGTCCGCTTCCTCCTTCCTCGGTGCCGTCCCAGACCCGCGCTTTGTCGACTACCCGCCTCTGCCGCCCTCGCCGCTCTTTTTCTCGTCGGACAGAGAAGAGAGAGTCTCGCCCACCTTCAGCAGCGACTCGTCTGGCCGGGGTGGGCCGGCGTTCAGCCGAGCCACGTTCGCGACCGGAACCACGACCGAAGCCGAGACGGACGGGGAGGACGAGCTGCTGACGAGCGAGGCGGAGACGTATCTCAAGGGCGGGAGCAGTCTTGGGGATGATGGGTGGGGAGAGAGGAGGTGGAGTTTGGTGAACGGGGAGATGATGGAGGCTGGGAAGATCAGGGGATAGGATAGGAGCTCATGGACTCTTTGGACAGACTGACTGCTGTTATCTTACTCTATCGGTCTCGGACAACAGTCTTTATCGCGTAACCTACCTTTCTATACGCTCCTGGTTATCCTTCCTCGCCTCCATCTATCGTCCCCGCCCGTTCACCGTTGTTGCCTTCCTTTCCCTCCCATCCATGCATCACGATATCTACGCTACCTGCTTTTTACCGCCTGTTTGTCCCACACGAACGCTTACGTCTCCCGCTCGTAGTTGTCCCTCTCGCCCATCCCGCTGTCCCTCCCTCCTGCTTCCTCGCCGTCTGGCCGACACGTCTCTTCCTCTCTCGCCTTCTTTCAACTTTTGTAACGACCTCTCGATATCTCTGTCCTTGACGTGCCGCCGCTTTTCAACTCATGTAGCTTGTACCACCTCCTATACCATCACCGTCACCAAAGATCTTTCTACCCAATTTTTTGCTGCGTGCCTTCTCAGCAAAGCATCAGAAAGTCGTCAAGCATCGAGATAAATCAGGCATCAGCATTAGCAAGCGTCAGTAAACATCAAGTCGTCCAGATCGATCGTCTCGCCACACCATCCTCCCCCCCCCGCACCGCTCAAACCTCCCCCCCAATCCTCTCCGTCGGATCCCCCCTCCTCACATCCCCCACCCCCAGACCCGCACTCCCCCAGAACATCACCCCCAAAACCACCCCTCCCGCCAACGCCGAGTTGTAGCAATCGCACCACCCTTGGAACCGACCCACGGGACAGCGCTTGCCCTTCCAAAGTATGTAGGTCGTACACGCTAGCCAGAGAAGACCGAGGAGGGAGTCGAACCAGAGCATCCGGACGAGCCACCGGTGGGACCAAGCACGGCGTTGGCGGCGCAGGAGGGTTTGGGCGTAGGTTCGAGGCGGAGCAGTGGGGATGTCGTCTTCAGATGAAGACGACGACGTAGTTGAAGAGGAAGAGAAAGAGGAGGAAAGAAGACCGTCGTCGTCGTCCTCTCGTCTTCGTCGGGTCCGATGCTTTCTCCGCTTCTTCTTCTTCTTCTTCGCCACCGCCACCGGTGGCGGCGAAGACTGGTGGAACGCCCTCGGGTCCATGACCAGATTGACCTGAAAGCCCCCCTGCATGTTCCCACCTCCCTTTTTCCCCTTCTTCCCCTTCTTGCCGTGTTGCTGGGTACCGATGAGCATGCTCCCCCCCAAAGGGTTGAACGCGCCCATCTGGTCCGTGTCCTTCACTCCTCGCCCAGCACCAGAGCAGCACAAGGGCCGGATGAGGAGGAAAACGAGGACGAGGATGAGCGAGAGGACAGAGAGGGCGGAGAGGAGGTAGAAGGGGAGGGTGCCTTTGGGGGGTGGGGCGAGGGAGGGCGGAGGAGGGAGTTTGATGAGCTGTACGAGGAGAAAAAGGGTGTCAGCGATAGTGAAAGAGCGAGGTTAGGGGAGAGGGACGTACAAAGATGGGATACAGAGCGAGTGCGCAGACGGCGAGAGTGAGGATCCCTTGGGTCCAGCGGATGGCGAGACGTTTGCGGGGTCCGGCGGTGACGATGGTACCCTTCTTTGGATCTAGGGCGCCCACAGGATAGACGACCGGCTCTGCTTGAGCAGCGGACCTCTTTGCAGCGTCTGCTGACGTGCCAAACTCCTTCTCCAACCTCCTCAGCCGGCGCTCCTTGATCCTCTGCTCCCTTTCCTCCGGAGTCAACCCTGACGCGGCGGTTCGACCCGTCACACCACTGGACCCACCGGCTGACGATCGCGGGCCACCCCATGAGGCAGCAGACTCGCCCAGATCACCCCCGGTCAAACCGCCACCCTCCCATCGTTCCTCGGCGTGCTCGTTCACTCCTTCGTACTCCCCTCGGCGATCCGTCCTCTCCGCCTTGAACCAGTCCCTCGACCATTTCGGGAACCCCTTGAGCGCCTCCCTCTCTGCAAGCACATCCTCCCCACCTGCCCCTGTTCCCACTCCTCCGACACCCGTATCCGGCCGCTCAAGCCGATGATGGTGCGGCGCTTGACTGGCGAACACCTCGGGCACGAGATGTATCGACGTGTTGGGCGGGAAGTACCCCGGGTGGTCCGCTTCGGGAGGAGGGGAGTAGTGATATCGGGTTGAGACAGTTGGGGACGCGGCGGGGCGAGCGGCGTAGGACGAGGATGGAATCGAAGGTGAGGGCGAGGAGGGAGGTTGGATGATGGGGAGGAGGTAGCCGTTGTGCGGGTCGGGAGGAGGGTAGTACGCGGAGATGGGCTTAGGTGGAGGTGGAGGACGTCGAGAGGTGGGCGAGGTCGAGGAGGAGGAAGGGGCGGAGGGGAGCGGGCGTGGGCGTGGGCCCGAGGGAGCGAGAGAGGGGACGGACGAGAGCGAGTGGTGTGGTCGATGGCGCTGCTGGGGAGGACCAGGAGACGGGCGAGGGCTGCCTCTGGATGACTCTGGCTGGTACGAGTTGGGCGTCGATGATCGGAGTGTTTCTGCGTACTGGTGGATGTCCATGACCTCGAGCGAGGCGTCCGACTCCTCTCGTCGACCACTGGGGGCGAGCTCAGGTCTGCTGGGCCACGACTGCCTGCTGGCGTGATGATGGTGGTGTTCTTGTTCCCTCCATGACTGGAACCGTTGCCGACGATGGTCGTCCTCTTCGTTGTGTTGTTCGTGCTGGTCGTATAGGTCGTGCTGTGCTGGTGGAGGGGGAGGGACCCACTGAGGGTCGTCTGCTCGGACCCATCTCCATCCACCGGGATTCTGGGCTCGCTCCATCCCCGCGGGCGGGCTAGAAGAGGAAGGAAGGAACAAGAGGTGGACTTGTATCCGTTGGGAGTGGAGTCAAGAGTGATCAGCTTGCCAAAGGGGAGGGACGGTGACCCAGGTCAGACAGGAGGAGGGGGGGGGAAGAGAGGGGGCGAGCACGGTCGGCCGGCCGCCTGGGGCACAGCTGCTCGTCCACCAACGTGGCCAGCGAAGGAAGACCAGAAAGGACTGGATCTCGATGATCGGTCGGACATGCTGGTGAAAGTGACGTGGTCGAGCGGACAGGGATGATGCGCGTTTGAGACGAGCAAGCGATCCGAGCTCACCCGTCCGTCCTTCTGCCCTCCGACATCCATTGACACTCAGCACCGCCTCACCAAGAAATCGACGTCGATACACGTGCGACAACATCAACTCGCTTCCATTTCGACTTCAGACAGTGGTGATCAAACTTTGCCGCGCCCAGCCGACCCATCATGCGCCCATCCGGAACATCCCTCGCTTCTTCCATGGTTACAGCCATGGTAAAGCTCGCCCTCCTTAAACTCCGACATCTTTCAGCAACGC
This sequence comes from Mrakia hoshinonis, assembly GCA_036245725.1. Lineage (NCBI taxonomy): Eukaryota > Fungi > Basidiomycota > Tremellomycetes > Cystofilobasidiales > Mrakiaceae > Mrakia > Mrakia hoshinonis. The sequence continues at coordinate 215,328 of BTPH01000003.1, forward strand.
GCCAGGTCTGTACAAGATTCAACAACAAAGCTGTGAGCCTCAGCAGGTTACGATAACAACGCATGGACGCGCCCTCGCTTCCGCTCGCGTACACGCAGACGCGATGTCACCCAACTCACCCTGCACTCCCCGACGCGACAAGCACTGCTGCTCCTCAAAGTCGGCGCTTGAGTATCAACTGGTTCTCACTCCAACCATCAACTACTCGATCATCGACCCTATCGACCTCCTTCTCTCTTGCAACCGCTGCGCCTCACCTGCCTCTCGACAAAGATGCTCCTCTCCATGTGTCTCCAACGCAAACTCGACCGCTCTTCTGACCCGGCTCCAGATGCGCTGACAAGTCTCGCCCAACCAACTGTGCGGGATTACGGGTCGATCGAGGTAGGTGATCTCTCCTGCTTCCGCTGTCAAGCTTGTGTCACTACAGCTGATCTTTTCTCCCTTGTCCGCCTAGCCATCCACCCCTCCGCCACCTTACGACAGGCCCGCTGCTACTCCGTCCGCCTCCGTAGCCGGAACCCCTCAAACCTCGAAACCTACCACTCCACCTGCGCAGGTCGGAAAGCAGCCTCAACACCGGTCCTTCGCCGAAACGCTGTTCGCCATGCGAGGGCTCGGGGTCAAACGATGACGGCCTGCCGCACCGTATCAGACCAATTTAGCGTGAGTGAAGGAAGAAGGAAAGGGCCAGCTATCGCCTGCATCTCAACGGCCTCGTGACTGATCCCCACCTCTTGTCGTCTCCTCCTCAAGGCCAACAGCCAACACCTGCCGCCTGACAGACAAACAGAGCCGTCGCTCCAGTCCACGTCGACGGTCACTCGGTCGCTCCCTGTCCGTCAGCACGGCCCGACAGCCAAGCCGACTGTGAAACCATCAGCGGAGCCTTTCCACGTCTTCTGTTCACCCCCGCCTCCGTCCGGCTTTCACTCGCAGGACGGCTCGGCGTTGCAGAGGCCCAGCTAGGAATGGAGACGCATGTTGTTTACAGGGATATGAGAAGGATCAAAGTCAGATCCAAAGAGCCAAGACGGAAAAAGCGATAGCATGAGCATAACGAAGCGAAGAGCAAAAGGTGGAGATGGAAGTCTAGTCTAGTCGTATCTGGTTCGTTTCGTTTCCCTTCCAATTCCCCCCCCCAACCCAACCCACAACCCGCACCCACCCATCCCCCCATCTACGCCTTCGCCCTCAACTGCGACCTGAGCTTCTGCACCTCGTCCTGCAACGAGTTCAACTCGTCCAGCAGGGCGATCCCTTGCCCTTGTTCTCGGGCCCGCTGGTCGTCCATGTCGTCTTTGACCTTGACGATCTCCCCCCTGAGACGCTCGATCTCGGCCTCGAGGCGGATCTGCATGGCGCGTTTCTCTTGGGCGGCTTCGTCTGCGAGAGAGAGGGCGCGGGCGGAGAGGGATCTGATACAAGGAGAGGTATGAGTTAGAGACAAGATGAGGCATGGAGCGAGAGAAACGAAGAGTCAGATGGAAGATCGGGGACGCACTCGTTTGCCTCGCTGAGCGAGTCGCACGCCTCGACCTGGGCGTTGAGCGAGATCTCGAGACGGCGCTTGTCCTCCCGGAGAGCGACGATCGTGTTCTCGAGCTCGTTGAACTGCTGGAGACTGTAGTGCGGGAAGATCAAAGGATTCACCAGAGGTCAGCGGACCGCTCATCACGCCACTGGCCATACGAAAGAGCAGACTGACCTCTCCCCGTTCTTGCCCTCCGCCGCCAGTCTCTCCTCCAACGCCCTGACCTGGCTCTGATACCTCTCCAACCCGGCCCGACTCTCCTGCACAAGCCTCTGCGCCCTCTCAGAATTACTCTTGTGGATATCCCTCTCCTTGGCGTACTTTGCCGTTCGCTCCACCAGCAGCCGTCCGTCCTCGACGAGCGCCTTGACCCGGTCCGAGAACGCCTGCAGACCAGGGTACGCCGAAGCGGATCCGTTGCCGGTTTGGTACGATTGGGAGAGGGCTGGGAAGTTGAAGTCGGAGGGCGTGGAGGGTGCGAGGGGGGAGCGCATGGCGGACGAGTTCGAGTCGGAGGCGCGGTGGGTCTGGCTGGGGCGAGGGGAGAGGGAGGAGGCGGGTTTGGAGGGGAGGATCGCCCAGAGGGCTTGCAGTTGGGCCTTTGTAGAGTCAAACTCGGCTTGGGAGGAGATGGAGCCGTCGTCTGTGGATCGTGTGCGGCGGCTGTAGATAACGAGAGACAGAAGAAATCAGCTCGACTGAAAGGATCTTGCGAGAAGAGATGTTGGACTGACGCTTGAGCGATCTGAGTCTGGAGCCTGTCCCGCTCCTCTGCCCACTTCTTCTCCTCCTCGGCTCCCAGCTTCTGGAGCCCGTCTCGGTCACGCGTCACCCGAGCGAGCTCTCCCTCGAGACCCTCCTTGACGGCCTTCATCTCGTCCCTTGAGTCCCGGACCTGGGCCTCGAGGCTCTCGTACTCGTTTCGGACCAGCTGGGCGAGCGTGTCCACCGATGCGTCCTCGGGTGGCGGGGTGGCCGGAGTGAGAGCGAGTAACGGCGAGAGGATGGTCCGGGCCTGTTCCGACGAGTCGTGGATGGACCGATCCGTCGACGAGGACGAGGTCTGCTCGCTCAGTCTCCGCTTGAACTCGTCAATCTGGGCGTCGTGCTCGTCCTTCATCTCCTGCGACCGGGCTCGCTCCCTCTCGAGTTCCTTGCGCATCCGCTTCATGTCCCCGGCAATGTTTGCCTCTCGCTCCCCAGCGTCCTCTACAAGCTCCTCGAGCTCCTTGACCCGCTCACCCAAACGCTCGATCTCGAGCGAAAGCTCCGTCTCGCGGTCCTTGCCCTTGTTGTCGGGCCCATTCCGAGAGTGCTGGTTGGCTGCCGAGTTGAGCCGCTGCAGTCGGCGAGCCTCCCACGCCAGCGAGGACGCGTAATGCTCGTTCAGACGGCGGCGAAGGGCCGACTCGCGCTCGCCGACAGCCCACATGTCCTGCGATACCAGAGATTGTCAGCGCGATTGCCAATGCCCGAGCCAAAACTGACGAGTCCCACTGACCTTCTCTGCGGATACGGCTCTCTTCTCGGCTACCGAAAGCTCCTCCATGGTTTGTTTGCTCATCCTGGTCGAGAGGTCAAGAGAGCCGGTCAGCACAGTCAGACGCGTATACAGGCATTGTTCTCGCTGACCTCTTGTGGTTGACATGTAGCCGGTCAAGCGTCCTTGCTGCTGTCAGGATCTTCTGCTCGCGCTGACACCGAGCAGAGAGCGAGCCCAGTCGATTTGTGAGCAGCGAGAGTTCCTGTGACGCGGAGACGATGAGCGACAAGTCAGCTACAGCTCGTACCCAGACCTTTGTGAGAGGCCTGCTTACCTTCTTTGAGTCTTCGACCTCCTCCCAGCTCATGATGCGGTACCCCTCGAGTCCGACGTCGACGGACGCCTGGCCGGCCATGAGCGACAGCATCAGGTCCTCGTCGTCGCCCGGCTGAGCAGGACTGCTCGCACCGCCGTTCGTGTAGACCGACCCAGCCGTTGATGGAGACCCATAGGTGTTGTCCTGGCCGTTGCCGAGTGCAGATGGGCCCGGGAAGCCGTTGTTGGCCGGGAACGAGGGCGAGTGGCCGACCGTGGCCGAGGGGGACGACATGAACCGAGAGGAAGGGTTGGGAGAGAGAGTCGAGGTGCTGCTGTCGTTCCGGAGACCGGTCGGAGGTTGGAGTGAGCCCGGTGAGCTGATGGGTGAGCCGAACGAGATGATGGGTGGTTGAGCAGGCGACGGAGGGCTCCGGGTGTCGCGACGAGGAGGGGGGTCGGAAGAGTACGTGTACGACTCGTTAGGTCGGACCTGTCATTTGCGACAAGACAATCTGTCAGTGACTGATTCACCCGCACGTGCTCTACATCACGCAACGTTCTCTCAAGACCGGATGCGAGGTTCTCAGCGCGTTAGGTCAAGCTGAGCTCGACGAGCTCGCTTTGACCTCGCCTGCCCATGATACCTCGAGCTCAACCAGACCTCCCACGCATCCTGGGCCAGGATGATACGGGCATGACGGGACTCACCTTGTCTGCAGTCTGATCCTGACTGTCTCTCCGTTTCCAGAAGGCGCCTGCGTTGATCCTGCCCGACCCGTTGGACGAGGACGACAGAGGGGACGTCGGACTCTGGATAGGCTCCCAGTCGAGAGACGCGTCCGAAGGAATCGTAGGAAGGTACGCGCGAGAGCACATCCAGAGTCGGACAGCTCGATGCACAGGGCAAGGATGAGCGGGAGTGGGCGGGTGAGTGAGAGGTGTCGGCGTTGAAGACAGACGGAGAGAAGTCGGCCAGGGTGCGAGGAAGCTCACGCCTTCCCCGCTCGCCGATCAACAAAGCACGCGCCCTCACTTCTCGGCACCGTCGTGGTTTGAACTTGTTTGACAATGGCCTTGCTGCAGGTTGTTGTTGATGCTTTCAGGAGATCATATAGGAAAGAAAGTGGTCAAGGTGATCATCAGAGCAGGAGGGAGGGTCAAAGCGAAAAGAAAAAACGAGGAGACGATCCGTGTCTGACGGCCGTCTGCGGGGAAACGGTGAGAACAAGGTACTGGTACAACCATAACGAGAGAAGGAAGAATAAAAAAGAGAGGGCAGCATAGCGAGGAAAGAGCAAGACGGCGAATGTAAGCAAAGAGGGACGAGAGACAACGGCTAGGGCTTCTTCATCCTGAAAGGGATCTCGTCAATGATCTGCTGGACCTGGTTCTCATCCAGAACGGCTCCACCTCGACCAGCGAAAGGAGAAAAAGGAATGACGACAAGGTAAGCGGGGGCAGGTTGAAGACTACCCGCCAAAAGAAGAAGGGGACTCACTGCCATCGCACTTTGCCTTGCACTTGAACTCGTCGCACAAACTGTCGAGATCGATCGAGTCGGCGTCAAAGCCGGGCGTGGCGAGCATGCGGTTCCACACCTGGTCGAGTCGCATGTTCTTCGCCGTCGGGTCCGCGGCGACAAAGATTTTTCCCTGGAAGAAATCCTCGTGGTTCTCGGGTGCCCATGGGTTCGACTGTCGCTTGGCCTCGGCAGCCATCGCAGCCGACGCGGACGGACCAGACACCATGGCGTACTTTGACGACTCTCCTCCTGCCGGGGTAGGTCCGAGATCGACGGGCGGTCCCATGGTGGAGAGCGGGACCCGCTTGCTGAACTCGTTGAGCTCCTCGGTCGAGTGCTCCTTTGGGCACTTTGCTCCGTCTCCCTTTGTCCTCCACTCCTCGAACTGGGCGACCGACACGTTGTTCTTGCGCATAAACTCGACGTCGGCCGCACTGAACTTGAGCGTCGACGGAGCAGAGCTCGCGGTCGAGAGGATGGACGACGACGAGCTCTGACGCTGCTGGTGTTGCTGCTGCTGAGGCGACAGGCTGGGCGGTGACGGGTTGGACGAGAGGGGCGAGTCGTTGATGAGGCTGGCCATGAGCGCCGACGTTGGCGAGAGCGGGTTGCTCGTCTCGACCGCGGGCGTGAACGACGACGGCATCATCCCGTTCATGAAGAAGTCGTCAAACTGGGTCCCATCAAACTGAGCCTGTCCGCCAAACAGCTCGTTCGACGAGGGCGAGAGGGCGGCGTTGGCGAAGAAGTCCATCTGCGCGTCGAGCGAGGCCGGGTCCCGGAACGACGTGTACGACGGGTTGTTGGCAATCAGCTGGAAAGACGGCGACTGCACAGGCTGATCGTCCGCAGACGGGAAGAAGGCAGACGGCGAGAACGCAAACGATGGCGGCGAGGGGGCGTTCTGCAGTCCGTCGACGGGGTTGAGGAACGACGAGGGCGAGGACGAGTACTGGTTCATCGACATCTCCCGGATCGGCTGCGATGGCCGCTGAGCCTGATCGGGCACGGGCGAGTCCGAGTTTGATCTCGACGACGTCCCAGGCACTCGGAGGTCGTTCGGGTTGGGTGCCGAGAAGGCGTTGAAGCCGGACGACGTGAACGACGGCTGCTGCTGAGGAGGCGTGTCGGGGTTGCTGACCGTGTTGAACAGGCTCGACGGAGAGTCTCCGGAGGAGGCCGTGTTGGGCGAGACCGAGTTGTGGTACGAGTTGTTGGACGACGCCGACGAGATGTACGACTGGGGCGAGTCGGCGTCCTTCTCTCGCAGCGACGACGGAGGCGAAGGCGGCTTGACCGCATGCACAGGCACGTTCGTCCCGCTCCCGCCAACCTTGTCCGCAAACGAAAAGGTGAACGCAGACTGCTTGAGCTGCAACGCGCACAGACGACGGACAGGGATGGGTTAGTGATCGCCGCGCGGATCGTGACTCGTTCGAGCACCTTCGCCCAAAGCGGGGCCAGACGCAAGCGGGAGCACTCACCATCACGTTCTCCTGCTGCAGCCTCGCTAGCAGGTCCCTCAGATTCTCGTTCTCTGACTTCTGGCCCTCCGTGGCGGCAACGAGAGCGGCGACCTTATCCTCGAGCTGGGAAGAAGAGGGACGAAAGCCAGCAGACGTCAGGTCAGAGTCTCGGATGGTCGATGTCGGAAAGCGGGTGGGACGTACATCTTTGACGTGCTTCTCCTTTCGCTCACGCTGTCAACGGGGACGGTGACAGACAGGGTCAGCGGATGCATACAAGGAGAGGCGGATGGCCGCGGGCGACACGGAGGTGGGCCCATGCGCTGTGCTGATTGGCCAATCGACCGAGCCGACATGGTGGTACATGTACTCACGAATGCTCTCTGCGCTGCTCTGTTCTGCTCCTTCCTCTTGTTGAGCTTCCCGCCGTCCTCCTGGTGGGATGAACAGAGAAATGGACGAGTCTGGTCAGCGGCTGCGCCTCGGATGCTGGCCGACCTGAGCTCCACGGCACGGCACCGACCGTGTCCCTCGCGTCCCGACAGAGTCCGTCAAGCGAGGAAGACATGCGGATGACACTGACCTTGTTCTCTCCCGTCGACTTTCTGCGTGACTTCTTTCCGTCCTCGTCGCCGTCTGAAGTGGGCGAAGGACGAACGTGAGACCCTGTCTTGATTGAGCTCCCCTTCCTCCCCTCACGGCTGGTACGACACCTGTACATAGCGAGAGAAGAGACACTTGGACTGACCTTCTGCCTTTCCCTTGCCCGTCTTGCCCTTTTTTACCTCGAGGGGAGTTCCTGTTCCTCCGTTCTTCTTTCGCTTGTGGTCAACCTCCTCGTCAGAGGAGTCGAACTCTCCCTCGGCGTCCTCGTCCCCTCCTGCTCGGTGGACGTTGAAGGCTGGCATGTTACTCTCCTGGCTTCCTGACCTGTCTCGGTTGTCTGCTCGGTCGGACGAGTCGGGCGAGATGTGTCGGGAGGAGGAGGACGGGAAGGTGGGGTTCGACTGGGAGGAAGGGAGCGCAGACGTCGACGCAATCTGACGCTCGAGCAGCTCGAGGAACCCAGCGTTGCCAGGAAGGTTCAGGTTCCAGTCCTGAAGGGAGATGGCGGTTGCAGAAGTGGGGCAAGGGTGGTTGGAAGACAGAGAGAAGCGAGAGTCAGGATCGTGGGAAGGCAGCATTCAAGGGAGGATTGGTTGGTCATCCACCCCCCCACCCTTTCGATGCCCGCCAGAGCGAACAGATCATCATCAAGATTCTCGCACTCACAAAGTCGGGAGCAGCCTGGGCCATCGTATATGGTTGGGACGGCGGGAAGAGAACGTGCGCGGGGAACCTTCGAGTGTCGTGGTTGAAGCGGTCCTTGCGTGACTGATGAGTTGGTTCTCCATCCCTCCGTCCGCAGCAGTCCCGCACGAGGCCGACCTGTCCGATTTGTTTCATGTCAGCCCGGACGCAGAAGAGCAGACGAGGGCATATAACCATCCAGACTACCCGTATCCATCTGCGCTCGCAGAACGGATCAGAAGCAAGGGCACGCGCGAGAGGGTACCTCCGGTCACGTTCGACCACCGGAGCGACGGCCGAGGCCACGCCTCAACCCAGAAAGCAGCTCCCTTGGCTGACAGCCTCACTCGTTTTCTCTGCGCCAGTCACGCTTGTATATGATTGAGTTGGACAGAACGGGTGGCCACATATCTTATCCTCGACCCAGCATCCATGCAGGAGAGCCAGAGAGCCCGGTGAGTACCCCGCTCTGGTGACTGCGCTCTGTCGAATTTGGCTGAGAGCGTCGACCTCGCCTGCTTCTTCCTCTCCAACACCTCGCCTGCTCCAGCCTGCACACCCTCTCTCGCCTATCCTTCTCTTGCAAGGTCTCGCCATTAGACCCACTGCCCCACTCTCCACTTGCCTTCCATCATGTCGTCCTCGCAAGCAGGCCCGTCGAAGCCCACGACGTACTCGTCCGCCCCTCCGGCTTCGTCCTCGACTCTCCTCTCCACCCAGCCTACCCCGATGGACGCGTCCGACTCTGACTCTGACGACGAGCTCATGATCGACACCACCCCCGACGCTCCTCCTCCCAACCTGATGCCTCCCTCGTCGACGACTTTGGACCCTTCCCTGCCTGCGTTTGCTGCTCTGCCTGCGTCGGCTCAGGTGCTGGACAAGAAGGACGAGTTCCGTCGGGTCATCATCCCCCCTCACCGCATGACCCCCTTGAAGAAGGAGTGGATCAACATCTACACCCCGCTCGTCGAGATGGCCGGTCTGCAGGTGAGGATGAACGTAAAGAGGAAGTGCGTAGAGATCAAGGTATGTGTCCCGAGCTCAACCGTCCGAGCTCACGAGAGTTTGCGCTCGAGCTGACCATGGTCGCCCTTCGCCGCTCCTCGTTTCCTTTGCGTCTGTCTCACTATCGCAGACGTCCAAGCACACTCAGGATGTTGGTCAGATCCAGAAGGGAGCCGACTTTATCAAGGCGTTCGCGCTCGGGTTTGACGTCAACGTACGTTCACCTTTACCTTCATCCCGTTCAGGCATCCGGCTACGGGGCCTGTCCTGGTCCCCGCAACCGGCCCAAGCGCATAATCACCATCTCCGAGTTACCAGCAGCTCGACGACCCCGACGTCCAAGCTGACACCTTTCCTCTCCTCTCCTCTTCCTTTCCACAGGACGCGATCGCCCTCCTCCGTATGGACGACCTCTACGTCGACACGTTTGAGATCAAGGACGTCAAGACCCTCCACGGAGACCATCTCTCCCGAGCGATCGGTCGCATAGCCGGACACGCCGGTCGAACCCGCTTCACCATCGAGAACGCCTCCCGCACCCGGATCGTCCTCGCAGAGACCAAGATCCACATCCTGGGGAGTGTGCAGAACATCCGGGTGGCGAGGGACGCGATCGTGAGCTTGATCTTGGGTAGTCCGCCGGGGAAGGTGTACTCGGGCCTGAGGACGGTCGGGGCGAGGCTGAGGGAGAGGTTCTAGAGGGCGCTTGGGTTGGGCGTGGGCAGGGGTGGGGTGCGGTGTGCTTTCTTTCTTTCTTTCATGCTTTTCTATGTCTTACGACAATTTCCCAGCGTCATGGCACGCACGGCTGCTGTCCTCCAGGGCTACGCGTGAGCTAAACGAAGGTCCGCCTTCAAAAGGGACCCGGACCACGATGGTCCGACCTTGTTTTGTTCTGCTCAGGCCCATCTGCTCGCCAAGTTCGTCTTCAGATAGAACTTGAGTCATTCTTCAGCGCTCAAGCTCAACAAGATGAGACTGGTCCAAGGCGGGGCGTAAATGGTCATGATCTACGGTTCATCGCTCGACCCTAGCGAGGATCTTCATGGCATGGCCCGGGAAGCTCGAGCTCGAGCTCGAGCTCGTTGGCGAGAGGATCCAATCAGTCATACGTTTACGAGCTTGCTCTCTCGACTGATGCAGCTCAGAGAAGACGAGATGCAGGAGTAGGACCATGCTTGATCAACGTTACAAAAAGAAGGACGATGCATCTCATGGACGCTGAAGATCTTTTCGCGGAGACAAGGAAGCCCATGAAGAAAGAGAAGAAGGAGAAAGAAGAGCGAAAGCAGAACGAAAAAGAACATAGGCCCAAGTGTAGATAGAAGAAAAATGTGGAAAGGAAAGTGCGAAGAGGGGCGAAGCAATGGGAGGTGGACGGTGAACGTTGAACCGAGATGGGTCGACGACCAAAGCTACCAAGCCCCAACGTAGATAGCTCGCCTACACCCTAGCGAAGAAAATATTGTCCCACATGTAGGTCGATGTAGTGTACCCGCCCGTCACCACGTTCGGGCACGAGATCGCATACCGCACCGTGACCGGGTTGGCGGCCGTCTCCGCCGAGAACGACCCGACGTTGAACGAGAAGGTGCCAAAGGTGAAGTCGCTGGTTCCGTTCGGGTTGGGGCATTCGGCGGTGGTCTCGCAGGTGAGGCCGTTGACGAGCGTTTGGGTGGTCATGCCGGCTGATAGGGCGGGGAAGGAAAGAGAGAAGAGCAGCGACGACGATCAGCCTTCCGTACGCGAGCGTCGGACAAGGACGGGACTAGATATCGATGAAACTCACTTCCGATGAGTTGAACAAGAGTGTTGCACTTCTGCCTGGCAGGCTCGAGCCCTCCTCGTCCGAGGTCGAACTGCAGCTTGTACGGCACGTCGGGGCAGACGGTCACGCTCTGCTGGATCGTCCCGGCAGCCGCCGGGAACGGGTTGTACGCCCTGAACGACGTCGAGATGGACTTTGTTCCGGGCGACCCTCCGTAGCCGTCCTGCTGCTCGAGCTTCCAGTCGGTGTTGGCCTGTTGAGCGCTCTTTGTCCAACCGGGGGCGGTGGTGGCCGACTGCTGGAAGTTTCCGTTGACGAGCACGTTCTGGCCGATGGTTTGGGCGCAGACGGCAGGAGAGGCTCTGTATGAGGCAGGCAGATCAGGTGGTGTTCGGGTCAGTCCGAGTCAGGGGCCGAGCTCATCGACATCGCGACTGGAAGGACGACTCACCCGGCTCGCTTTCGCTTCGGTCCCTCCTTCTTGCGGCGGACAATGTCAGCGCTGGTAGCCTGGCGTCTCTTGTACTCGGCTCGACCTTGCACGGAGGTTCGAGGTGACTTGGGGATGAGAGCGGCCGAGGCGGAAGAGGCGAGGAGCGCGACAGAGGCGAGGACGGCAATAGAGAAGCGCATGGCGATGTAGGTCCGGACGGCGAGTAGAGTAGGGAGAAGAGGGAAGGAGGAAGATGTGGGTTGATGGGTAAAGCGAGAGGACAGGTCTGTGGTGACTTTTTGAAGAGCTGGAGAGCGGGGTGTTTGGTCGGACGTGCTTGGTTGGAGACCGACCTTTGGCGCCCAGGCCTCGAGGCTTCGCTCCACGTCGTCGGATGCAACAAACTGGGAACCGAACAAGAGACAAAAGGTCCGAGCACGCACAGAAGAGGAGCCCTCTGCCATGTGAGCTCAGGCGTTGCAACCTCTGGCAGAAAACGACGCGAGGGCGAACAGAGCGCGCCTGAAAGTCGTGCAGGTCGCCGGAGCTGCGAGAGACACCAGTCCGAAGGGCGAGACGAGAGGTGCGGGAAAGACTTGGGAGAAAGGATCCGTGTGAAGAGCGGTGTCCGGATAGGCTGATGAGACGTGCGGGGTTGCGTGGGTCGTCCCAAAGCAGCAAGACCGGCGGAGACAACGTCCGGGCCTGCGCCTTCAACTCCGCACGCTACCATGTCCGCAGGCACGTAGAGAGGTGGCGCTCGGGTTACCGTCTGGCTGGGCGAGCTCTTGAAGGACCGGATGGGATGGCCGACGGAGGCGGGCGAGCGGAGGCGACGGAACGCGAGGAAGATGAGGAGGAGGACGCCGGCAGCTGAAGGCTCCCGGGAGATCCGAGCTCAGCAGCCTTGCGTTGCATATCAGACAAAGGCAGAAGGTGAGAAGGAGGTCCTCAGAAGGTGTTACTAGCAGAGAGAAGGTGGTGTGACTGCTGGATGGGAGGAGACGCCAGGCAAGGAGGAGCGAACGGAACGTTGAGCTCACCTCGTCCCTATCTAGTCCTTCTGCCTCTCGACCAGCCACACTCGACGACTCCGCCGTTCGGGCTCCCAAATACGCCTTCGGCCATCGCGATACCTTGAGCCACCTTCCGAGCTCCAGAACGGTCAATATCGGGCATCCCTGCATCCCCCACAACCATCCCCCAGCAATGGACCGGTCCTTTCCGGGCTCGGCCACCATCGTCGCCTTCGCCTCAAAAGCAGACCGGGATGTCGTCTTTCCCTCATCGACCATCACCCTTCTAGCGCTTTACCCTCCAGCCTGAAAACCTCGACATGTCCTACACCACCTTCAAATCTTTCGCCATCGCCGGCGGCCTGACCGGAGGCTACTCGCCCGTCTCAGCCGGCATCGGCGCGTTCATCGCTCGAGCGCTCATCAAAGAGGGAGCCAGAGACGTCAGGATGCTCGGACGAGGAGAAGCAGCTGTAAGCCTATCTCACTACGTCTCCAAAGATCGCTCCCAACCGGAAGCTGACGCATGTGGTACGTACCGGCACAGGTGACCTCCCCCGTCGCAGACGAGATGCGAGCCCTCGGGGTCACACCCGTCTCGGTCGACTACGAGCGAGGCGAGACGCTTCGTGAGGCGCTTAAAGGCGTAGAGGTCGTGGTGTCTACCATCGGCGGAACTGCTCTCAAGGGAGAGGCTCAGTTTGAGCTCGCGAAGGCGTGTCATGAGTCCGGATCGGTCAAGCTGTTCGTTTCGAGGTATGTCACCCCTATCCTTCTACGCCAGTGTAGTGCGAGATCAGATTGTCTACGAGGACGAGCTGACTGGTCTTTCTTGGTGCGGTGCGTAGCGAGTTCGGCACCAACACGACGCTCGTCCCGCCCACCTCGCCGCTCTACGGCAAGCAGGCCTTCCAGAACCGCGTCGAAAAGGAACTTCCCGGTCTCCAAACTCTCCGAATCTTCAACGGCGCGTTCGCGGACTGTGCCAACCCGCTGGTCATCACGTATGTCCCTCCTCTCCGCCTCTGTCCCTCCGCGTCTTGCGCTCGCTTTCGGTGTGTCCAGTTCCCGCTGACTCCGTTCTATCTCGTTCTGGGGGTTTAACAGCGACAAGAACAACTCGATCCACATCGTCGGCTCCGGTCTCGCCCCCATGTCCTTCACCTCCCGATCGGACGTCGCGTCTTTCCTGGCGTACATCCTCACTCGTCCGTCTCTTCCCCACCCGTCCTTCCTTCCCCTTTTCCCACTTCTCACTATCACTCACCCCCATCCCTCTTTCTCCCTTCAGATCAGTCTCCCCTCGAGCTCCAGGCTCACGAAACCCTCCCCATCGAAGCCTCCCGCACCCCACTCCTCACCCTCGCTCACCTCCTCCAGCGCCGAAAGCCTTCGGCGAAGATCATCCATCTCTCCCCCGCCGAGGCCAAGGAGAAGTACGGCGACTTTATGGGTTGGTTGAGGGTCAATTGGGATCAGGGGAACGCGGTGGTGACCCATGAGCCGAGCCAGGTTAGGAACGATCTGTGGAAGGGGAGGAAGTTCACGTCTGTTGAAGAATTTTTCTAGATCATCCCGGTTTGAGGATGGTGAGCTGAGGATCAGACGAAGTATGCATGCCATGTGTGTGTACGTGTAGGGGAGGGACTAGGAAGGGGAGAAAAGCAAACTACTCAAACTTGACCCTCAACGACATCTGGAACGGCAACCTCGAGTCCGTCACCGTGATCTCCTCTCCCTCTGCCATCAGCTCAACCACGAGTCTGTCGAGGTTCTTCCTCGTCGCTTCCTCGAGTGAAGGCGGGGAGGAGAAGTACAGCGGCCCCGCCGAGGTCGAGAGCGAGGGTTTCTTGAGTTGGCTGATGAGCGAAAGTGAGTACAGCAAACAAAGTGAGCGAAAAGAATAAGGCAGAGTGCGAGTGAGCGGGGGAGGAGGGGAAAAGACGGGCGGAAAACGTACAGGTCCTGCCTCTCCATCAGCCACTCGTACAGCCTCTCAACCTTCCAGTCCTTGGGGACCGAGACGTCAATCACCTCTCCTCCGCAGACGGGGCAGTCCTCGCGCTTCTCGGGCTTGAACGTGTACGTGTAGACCGAGTCGTTGCCGACGTACTGCCGAAAAGACGTCCGGAACACGGGAGGGGTCAGCCAAAGTCGGGACGAGGGAGACGAGCGGACTCACCATGACGTAAGAGTCGAGGTACGGTGCCGCGTTCGTCACCAGCTTGAAGGCCTCGTTGCAGCATGCGGCTGCGAGCACGGAGACCAAAGCAGATTCAGATGTGCGCTTCGTCTGAAGATCGGATAGCGAAGACGCGAGTGACTCAACTGCGATGATTGCGTTCGTGCTTGCGATGGCGGGGATGATGTTCTTGACGACGCCCTGAGTGAGACTCCAGGTGACGCCCTCAATCTTGTAGTGCTTTGCTCGCGCGGACGCCTGCGAGTACAGCCACTCGATATGGTCCGAGTCGTCGGTGTCAATCTTCTTGTCTAGACGTCGAACGACATGGAGACCCATACGACCCAGTCAGTTCAACAAGACATGTGCTGGAATTAGATTCTGCTGCCCGACTGACCCTTGAACACCTTTGGCCACTCGAGCACGGACGCCCACTCGATGCAGTGTTCGGGCAGTCGGGGCGTGTTGGCGATCGTGCAGATCGGGAACGCGGTCGGAGGGGTGTGCATGTGCAGCGTGCACTCGTAGCAGTGCGAGATGGTCGGGAGGATGACGGTCGCCTGGCCCTTGAACCCTGGGAGAAAGAGGCAAGGATGGGATCAGGGTCAGCTCGGGAGGGTCACGTCAACATTGAGGGAGACAGCTCACCCTCTGTTCCTCCGTCGATCATTGGCTTCATCGTTTCCATGCCGTTCTCCTCGTCGACCATGCCGACGAGTGTGGCGTTCATCCATCGTCGCGCCTCGACCGAGTCGAGCCCGGTGATGACGAGGTTGAAGCTCATGTAGAATGCCTCGTCGTGGTCTTGGATCTTGCCATAGTACCTACAAAGGCGAACGAGCAGGTACAGACGTCTCAGCGAGAGGCTCGGAACAGGCAAAATGTGCCGTGTGACTCACGCGGTGACCTTACAGCCCGGCACACGAGCCATGATGAAGTCGGCGGCGACGGTCGCTTTAGGCTTGCCCACGTCGGCTTCACTGTGAATAGGGGCGCAGTCGTCAGTCCCGTGTGGGAAGGAGAGTCACGAGGGAGGGCTGGGTCGACCGACCGGAAGAGGAACTGTCTGTTCAGGTTCGACACCTGTGATCATCCAAAGGGTAGCGTCAACAGAGGTCGGGAAAGTGATCGTCGACGAAAAGGGCAGAGGTGTATACGTACATCGATCGTGTCCATGTCGATGACAGTAATGTCCTTGAACCCCACTGCAAGCGAAAGGGAAAGCGACCGAGATTGAGGGACGGGTCAGCGTCTGTCTTCTGACCGGCGAGGGCCGAGGAGAGGGCCACAGAGACGAGGGGAGCTTACTCATGGCCAGGTTGGACAGGATCTCGCACCCGAGACCTCCTGCTCCAATCACGAGGATCTTGACAGTCTCGCGCAGGAACGTCTTGACCTGCATCAGACAAGGGGGAAACGAGCCGGCAGACTGTCAGCTCGAGTCCTCCACTGTGGGTGGAGATGGGCCCGTACCGCGTCACCTGGCATGAAGCCGTCCGTGTCTGTACTCGGTCCAGGTCGATCGAGGATCTTGCTGATGGGGATCGAACGTCGCACAGAGCCGAGGACGATGCGGCGAGTCGAGATGGACATGGGTCAGCTTGCCGAGCTCGACGCCGCCGTCGGATGAGCGGGGTCCTGACTCACTCTACGTGATCCCAACGCCCAGGCCAGTCGCCGGAAGGGAGAGTACTTGAAGAAGAGGCTACAGCGGTGGCCATGATGGGTGACGAAAAGCAAGCGGGAGATGAGGCACAGTGAACGGTGGAGGGCAGGCAGGGAGGGACGAGGTGAGCTCGAGCTCACGACCTCCTCCCAAACCATCTGCACTCGCTCGCCTCTCCATCTCAGTCTCGTACACCTTCGATATCGGACCGGCCATCACTTGCTGCTCTCTTGACTAAGCCTGTCTCTGGGCATGAAGTCTTCCCTCGCACGGGCGTGCTGGTGCGAACGGGGCCGACCGGGCAGGCCGTCCGTCGGATGGTCGAGCTCAACCCTCCACCGCCAGAGAGCGCTCTCATCCACGCCGCCTCCTCCGCCAGCGACCAAGCCAGCGTACGACATTGGACCAGGATCTCTCGAGCCTCCGTCACAAGCGTCTGGTCCGTCGAATGAGCCGAGTGGGAGCACAGCCGGGCCGACGAGTCGACAGCAGGCGTACAGGCGCTCGGTCGAGGAGCAGATCCAAAGGTCAGCCCCAGCTCAGGGTCGACGTAGACTGCCAGTCTTGTGGATCCTCGTTGGTGCGCATACTGACCTGGCTTGTCTTGCCTGGCTTGTAGAGAGGAGCAAGCGTTTGCGGCTGCTCGTCAAGGTCTTGCCCGTCAGCCTCGGCGAGGCCCGTTGGGTGTCAGTCGCTCTGCCGGTGCGAGCTCAGCCAACGGTCAGCCATCAACGTCCTCCATGGCAAGCGGCAACCTCAGTCTGTCATCCAGACCGTACGAGCAGGCGAGACCAGAGTACACCTTCAGTCACGCCACTCCGCGACGACGCTCTTCCCAATCCTACGACGGCCCAAAGCGGCCTCTCTTCTTCAAAGCGCCCACGCTCCACAACTCCCATCGGGCTGACACTGCATCAGCGAGCAACTCCTCGGAGGGACTCGTCCAAGACGGAGTGCTGTCTCCGCGATGGGTTGCCCCTCAGCTGCGAAGAGCGGCCAGTCGACAATCGGCCGAGTTTGATCGGCTCGACGCGTTCCTTGGGGAGGACACTCTTCTCCCTCGCGGGTTCACGCCATCTGCGCCAGCGACCAGCTCCGACCAACCGGTCGATTACAAGACGAGAGTGGAGGCAAAGATGGCAAAGTGAGTCGCAGGGCTTGCCGACGCCGAATGCTCTCCTTGCGCACAGAGCCCGCAATCACACCAGCGCTGATGATTGTTCTTTATCTCGACTCGCAGAGAAAAGTCTCGGTTTCTTCGAGCAGAGCAGAAGCTCGGATCAGTGGAACTCGCTCGTTTGCTTTCGCCGTCGACGTCCTCCCTCGCCCTCGGCAACCCCGAGGAGTCGCCCAAACCGTCAGAACCGACTCGGCAGCAAGTGACTCGACCTCCAACGCAGACGTCCGGATTGAAGGGTCCGATGTCGGGCGATCTGGATCGCATGTGCGACGAGGTCGCTCAAGCCGTCCGTAACGGCGTCCCAGACGAGCAACAGCAACGTCATCTAAGCGACCTTATCTGTACGTCCCTTCCTTACCACATCTTCTCGTCCGTCCAGTACATTCTGGAACCATGTCGGCGATGCTCTCTGTCGCCAAAGAACCGACGCTAACCTTCCTTTCCCGCCCGGTCCCATCATCAACCTTCCCCCCCTCTCACCCCTCCATCAGCCCACCTCGTGACCAACTCGCACTCCCGCCCACTCCTTCGCGCCGTCCGCGAGGGCAGCTCCTCACCCTTATCCCTCTCGTCCATCCTCCCTCCCACCTCCTCCTCCACCACAACCACAACCACCACAACCCAACCTTCCCGTCCCCCTCCCAGCCCCCCTCCCCACCCGGCTTGGTTCCTCACCTCCCTCCTCTCCGCCTACTCGCACCACCTCTCCTCCACCTCCACCCACTCGAAACCCGCGCTTGACTCGCTCGCGCAAACGATCTACCCGTTGGCTCTGGCTCTTCTGGATGGCAAAGACCCGGTAGTGGTAAAGCAGATGGTCAGCGTGTTGGAGGCGTTGCTGGAACAGAAGCGGTTGTCGCCCAACCGGCGGAGAGGGACACAGGGGATGATCGACCGGCTTGTTGGGTCGTTGAAGAAGGAGGAGGAGGGGCACGAGGGGGCAGGGGACGCGCTGCTGAGTGGGCAGGACAGCAAGGTGTGAGAGGAGATGGGGCGGGCGGGGGGTTGTCGAAGGAGAGGAGGGGGTTAGGCGGGTTGGGGACTAAGCCAGGAGCGGCTGAAAAAAAAAAACGTTCAGGAAGCGGGTGGAAACGAACAAGAGAGCGCTGGGCGAGGCTTGGATCCTCTGGCGCCCGAAAGCAAGCTGTCCAGCTCCGCCTCGCATGGATAATCACTCAAACTCGCATCGCAGCGGCCTTCGTACCTCAACAATCAAGAGCGTCGGACGGACGGGAGTCGTGTCGTAAAGGGAGGTTGGTTCGGGTAGAGACACTAAGGGAAAGCCTGGCGCCGCATAGACTTTACTGCCTCTCAGGACCCATTAGGGGGTAGCACGCATAGATTCGAGATTCAAGACGACTGGCAGAGTGAAGCCGGTGGCAAAGGAACGAAATCCAGAGAGGAAGGGGTAATGTAAGGAGGAGAGGGGTCGTAAGGAGTGTCTTCTTGGTCAGGCGAAAAAAGAGAGAAACAAAACGAAAGGCAAGGGCTGAGATAATGATGGGTGTGTTGGAGAAGAAAAAGTGTCCAGTGTCAAGAGAGAGGGAGAAAGGAGAGACGAGCGAGCAAAGCGAGCACACGAAAAAGGGAAGGTGAAAGCACGAGGATGGGTCAAGCAAAAGAAGGTCGGGTAATGAAGAGATCAGGGGGTGTCACAACGATAGTCGAAGGCTTATATGCGGATAGATGGAAAGGGATATGCAAGCGAAGGCAGAGCGAGACGAAAGGACAAGCGGCTCTGACGAGCTTACTTATCCGCCGGGATGCTCCCATACGTCGGGGGCAACTCCTCCGCCACACTCTGCGGCACCTGCGGCAACACCCTCCCCCCATCCTGATGCTGCACCAGTCCCTCCGGCCCCGCCCCCATCGAGTTCGGCCTGCTTCCCCCTCCCTGACTCGACGCCCCATCCTCGTCCACGTCGCCCGGCCCGTTCAGGTGCATCCTGTGCCTCTCCCGTTGAGCTTCTTGCCTCTTTGCCGCTCCGGCGGTCATCCCTCCTGCGGCTCCGAGACCGGCCGCACCGGCAGAGTACGAGGTCGAGTTGCTGTAGGCTGATGCGGACGACGGACCACGAGTCATGCCTCCTCCTCCTCCCGAAGCGGACGATCCTCCTCCCGTAGGCGACAGAGCCTGAGCGCCATAGTACCCCGCTCCGGCTCCAACTCCTGCAGCAGCTCCCGCTGCTCCGTAACCAGCCGCGTTCGGCACAGGGTTGTACCCCGACGGGCTCCCGTACCCGGACGACCGGTTGTTGTACGCGTTCGCCTCCGACATCTCGTTCGAGCCGTCGTTGTAGACGTAAGGCTCGACGGTCGGAGCGGTGGCCATGTCTACCTCTCCGGTGTGGTCGATGGGACGTCCGCGGTCTGGGTCGAACATGGTCTCGTCGAAGGCGTCGTCGTTCTTTCCTTTGCGGCGGCAGTAGAGGAACAGACCCAGGGCGATCAGAAGGGCTCCGAGGACTCCACCGACGCTGCGAGAAGGATAAGGGACCGCCAAACAAGCATGAGGAGATGCAAGGTCAGTTTGTGCCGATGCTGGCAGGGGAGTCAGCGAGGGCCGAGGCCGGCTGGACTCACGTTCCTCCGACGATGGCTCCGATGTTTGCCTTTGAGGCCCGGTTCCCGCTGATGGGCACGGCTGACGAGCCAGACTGGACGGATCCATCCGGGAGGGTCGTGTAGACGATCCTGTTGGGGTGAAGTGACGATCAACAGGGGGCGCAAAGGGACGAGGTCAGCTCGCCCGCGGGTGTCGAGAGGGGAGAAGGCCTCGCCCCTCGAGGCGTCTGTTGGGGCGTGAGGGGAGTCCATACTCACACGTAGGATACGCTCTGGGATACGACTGCTTGTGATGTCTCTACTGTTCCGTCCGACTTTGTGATGACCGACTGTACGACCGACTGAGTCTGTCCTACGCTCGCTGGCGGGGTCGTCTGCGAAGGCGTCGAGCTCTGGCCGGGGGTGACGGAGCTCTGGCCTGCCTGTCCGCCGGTGGTGGACTGCTGGGCCTGTCCTGTCGTAGATTGTTGTGCCTGTCCTGTTGTGGACTGCTGCTGGGTTGTGATGGGTGAGGTCGAGGACTGCTGGGCTGCTGTGGTCTGGGATGCGGGTGTGGTGACCGAGGGCGAGGCGGACGTCTCCTCCTGTGCGCTCGTCGAAGGCGCAGGTGCGGCTTTGAACGGCCAAAACCCAGGAGAGGAAGAGTCAGACGTCGAAGAAGGCGAAGAGGAGGCCTCCATAGGGAGAAGCAGTAGGCGAGGGATGATGGGACGAGGGGCGAGGCAGGCAGGAGGAGGAGGGGAGGGATAGGGAACCAAACGATTCGTCGCTGATAGAGAAGACTGAGAGGATGGGTTGGGTGCGTACCTGAAGCGGACATGGCCTAGAGCGAGATTTGTTGCAGATCTGAACGAGCGAGAGGGGGGGGGACTGGAACAAAAGGAGCGAGGAGAGAAGGAGAGGGATGGGCGGCAGGAGGGAAAAGCCAGGAGGAGAGTGACGAACCTCACGTGCGGAAGAGGTCCTCTCGCCAGACCCCACAAAGACCCCAGGAAACGAACAGCTTTCTTCTGCAGAGTTCGCTGCCAGCCTCGACAACTATCGATCATTGAACATGGTTCCTGGACGGGACCGGCTTCCAGCTGAACCTGAGGAACGGAACATTCCTCTTCTCTGGGGTGGAGGGCTCTCTCGGGCACCACCTCACGCGCTCACCGCTGGGGATCTGCAGTCGATCATCGCATCCTCGACTCAAACGGATCCGCCACACATCTCCCGTCGTCCTCCTCGGTCCTCGCCCATGCCCCTGAGCGATCCTCGACAGAGCATGCCTCCACAATCTCCTGCTTGCGAGAGGGCCCGTTCCAGAACTCCTCGAGCGCGCGACGAGGAAGTCGCTCCGGCAATGGCTCGCCCCGGAGGAGAGCACGAGAAGCGTACGAGCATATGCGACTGTAGATCAAGACAGGAGCATACGGTGAGTATGGGTCAGAAGAGGCAGAGAGACAGACGGAGCGACTCACAGGTACCAGTCGTCCGGCAGGACCTCCCCGTCCGCGTCGAGGGCAAGGAACGGACGCTCCGTCGGAACACGCGACGAGAGGGGTTCTGAAGGCATCAGAGCGGTCGCCTCGTCGTACTCGTCGAACATGGCGCCGTATAAGATCCTGGCGCCTGACTTCTGTGCGTTGTAGATTTGACGCCAGAGAAAGTCGCCGTTCAGCCGTGGGATTTGGTTGAGAGGGCCGTCGTGGAGGTTCTTCCACTGAGGTTGCGCAGATCGTCGAGGAAGAATTCCGTCAGCATCGAAGAACCCAGGAAGAAGAAGATAGCGAGGAAAGAGAGCGACTGACAGAGAATCCGGGGAACACGACCGGCACGCTAGAACGACGTCGCAACCAGACGCGATCTGGTCAGTCAGGTCAGACGTCAGAGTCGAGATGCGCCGACTCACTAGTCCCTCTTCTTTCTCCCAAACAGATGTCTGTCCTCGTCCGCGATGGCTGCCAGGTCCACCCTTGTCTTGTCCTCGTCGTATCGGTCGGCGCCCTCGAGATCAGCATACCGCCCAACAGCCCACGGACTGCCGTACGTCGCGAACAAGTCATCGGCAGAACGTCAGCTTTGATACGACATCCAACGAAGCGCACCGTAGAGGTTCACTCACGAGATCGCGTCCATCTCGTCCCACAATTCCAAGAACCCATCAGCCGGGTCTTGGTCGTCGATGCCTCGATGCCAGTGCGTCGCTGTGGTCAGAGAGGCCGGATAGAGATTAAGCCACGTCTTCTCTTTGAACCTGTGAATCAAGACTCACGCGTCCCTGCCATCAGCCACACGCCGCCCTCGATCGACTGCCTCAGCCAGTGCACGAGGCGGATCATGACCTTTGGATCATGATTACGCCCTGCGAAGCCGAGTCCCCAGATGACGATGACGGGTCGGCCGTCCTCGTGCAGGTACGAGGGGGAACTCAGGATGTGCTCGTTGTTGATCTGCAAAGAAAGCGAGAGCCGGCCGAACGTCAACGTCCGAGTCGACTGAGAAGCGAAGCGAGTGACGAATCCGCGTACCATATGCATCCAGTCGTCCTTGATACCTGCCGATGTACCCAACCAAAGACGTAAGTCAGCCAGTCCGTGATAATCCTCCCTCCTCTACCTGCCTCCGATGTTGACCCCCACTCACCTTGTTCCACCTTGTCCCCCTCGACCCCACTCACATCCCACATCATCGCCCACACCCTCCCCTCCTTCTCCGCCGACTCCCTCACCAGCCTCCCAACCTCGTCCCTCTGCCGCCGCATCGCATCATCCCCCTTGTTGACCTCACCGAGAAAGCGCTGCAAGAAGACGCCGGGCATGTGATGCTGGCGCATCCATCGGAAGTGGCGTCGGACGGTGAGTGGGTGACGGGAGGAGAAGAGTTGGGCTGGTTGGGAGGTGTGGGGGAGGGTGAGACCGGGGATGCTGCAAGGGAGGGTGTAGACGAAGCGGACTGTCAGATCATAGGTGGTGCACGGGTGTGGAGCGAAAGGCGACTCACTCGTACAGCTCTTCGGCTGTCAGCTCTCTTGTGGAAGGCCAGAGATCAAACGTGATGCTCCCGCCTTGGTCGATCGATTCGCGCTGCCAGTGTAACCATCTGCATATTGATCGACCAAGCGAACAGGTCAGACATAGGTCGCGTCAGGGTCCGGAGAGCCGCTCGCAGCTCACCCGTGATGGTCTATCCAGACACAGGCAAGAGGAGAGGAGAAGTGTCAGCGAAGCATCAGACTTGTCATTACGTTGGAATGCATTTCCTGACTCACTCGGATACAGTCTCGGTCCGTCGCCAGGGCAGAAGAACCTGTGACGGTCGACACCGACAGCGGGTGAGCTCTCGCGCCTTTGTTCTCCCTCCTCGCCCTCGGTGTTGGTGCCAGCCGACTCACCATCCCTGATAGCCAACCATAAACTTGCCCTGGATCGTCGTTGGGTCAACTCTGACTCATCCAAGCATCAAAACCCAAACGAATCAGTCAGCCCTGGCTGTGTTGCACGGCGTTCGTTGAAGCCAGAACGGTCGAGCTCACCTCTCAATCTCCTCCTCCTCCGGCCTCAACGGCGTTGACGGGCGTGAAGGGTTCATCACCAGCGAGGCGAGCAGACTGGCAAGTAGAAGAGCTGTCAAAGGCGAGGGGAGCGAGATCCACGAAGTCGCCGGCGGTCTGGCCATCTCGTAGGGAAGATGGTGGTCGGAGGGGTCCGAGCTCGCGCGAGCTTGAACCTTGTGGGATCCGGACAGGCCGAGAGCGAGGCACTGATGGACAGGGAGGCTTGCTTTCATTTTGAACGAGAGAGACAGAGGTAGTTATCAGGCATGATGGTGTTAAAAGCTTAAGAACACGAAGGTATGCTGGACCTCAGGCGGAGGAGAGTACAAGAGGACGCGACGCGCACACAGGCGGGATAGATAGTTAGATAAACAGACAGAGAAATGATACTGATGAGAGATGACGGCCAGATACTTATACAACAGACCATCCGTGACTAGACCAGAAGAGCGAGCGCCCCCCTACGCTGGCGAGCAGACCTGCCTCATCCCGACAGTCCCGCTCCACCAAACGCCGCCGATGATGCCTACGAGCACAAGCTGACCGAGAGCAACGGTACCGAGGACGTAGCCCCAGCGCCACAAGCTGCTTCTCCAGCGGGACCGAGCCTCGTACAGTAACGAGGCGAGCGAGGTGAGTGTCCCGGCAAACCCGATCGAGAGCGCTCCGAGGGCCTGTCAAACGCATCAAGCACAGTTGCTGAGAGGTCAGCATCACGAATTAGAAACTTTGAGATGGGCAAAGTGTCCACTCACATTGCACTGCTCCCCAGTCAGACTGATCCTCCCCCCCGCCCTCTCCAGCACAAACAACCCCCCCGCCACCGCACTCCCCAACACATTCACCACCCCCGTCCCCCACGGCAGTCCTCCCCTCCTCCCTCCCAACATCCTCCCTCTTCTCGGGTTCGCCCTCAAGGCATAGTACCTCACCACCGCTCCCGCTGGCGCAAACACGAGCGGGAACGACAACTCCTCTCTCAGGTTGACGAAAAACAGGTACGCGAACAGGACGACGCCGTACGAGATGAGCGAGACGGCGGTAACGAAGAGGTCGAGGGAGCGGGTGTGACGAGGAGGGGGGTGGACGAGGGGGAGGTTGGGGAGGAGACGGGAGAGATGGAGGCCGAAGGAGAGGGAGGCGTGGGCGATGAGGAGGGTCAGGGAGAGGAGGGTCAGGCCGTCGATCGCCTGTAGCAGAAGCAAACAGGGCGAAAGGTGGTCAGTCGGACGACAGGAAGTGAGTATCAGATGAGAAAAGGGACAGGGACTTACGTCTTCTAGCCTCGTCCGCCCGTACGCTTCGTAGTTCGAGAACGCCAGAAACGTCTGGACCATCCATCCTGAAAAGGTATTGATCGTCTCGGCGAACCCGACGACGAACCCGGTAAAGAGAGGAGGGTAGAGGTAGCGCATCTCGTCCTGGCGACCCATGCCGAGTCCGAATATGAGGCAGCCTATGGCTTGCGTCCAGAGGAGCGCAGGGACAGAGTTGCCGGCGAAGGAGCCGAGTTGGGTGATGCCAATCTTCTGAGGAGGACAAAGGGTGAGGGAAGGTAAGCAGGAGGGTAGGAAAAGGAGGGAGATACTGAGGACTAACGACCATGAGTCCGAGCATCGCGAACGGCCAGATGATCGTCAAATGAGCCAGTCGGCGACTCCATCCTAGCACCTCCTGGCCCTCCCACTCCTCCTCCTCTTCCTCCCTAGCCTCTTCCTCCCCCGTGGCCCAGTCACCCTTCTCCCCCTGCTGCTGCTCCCTCTCCACCTCACTCCACACTCGCTGCTGCTCACCACTTCCCTCCCCAGCCACTCCACCTCTTGTTCCTCGGCTTCGCTTGCTGCTCCTCCCGCTTCTCGGCCTGCTCCCCAGTCGACTGCCCGTCGACCTGGGACGGGTATCCCAGCTTGACTCGGCTCCCGGCTGGGGCTCGACTCGGCTCATCTTTCGAGGGAAGGTCGCGGCCGACGGACCTTCCCCCGACCAAAAATCCTGCCCGCGCAGAGGGGCCGCACTTCGGTTGGTGGTGGCGGTGTTGGTGGTAGGAAGAGGAGAAGTAGGAGTGCCAGATCGAGAGGACTCTTCCTCAAGCGGAGGAAGCGCGAACGACGTCGGTCGCCATTCTTCAGGGTCGAACGCGAACGGGACGGACGACTTCCTCGAGCCTGCCACGCCAGAATCCTTCGAGTAGCGAGGCACGCCGAGCGTCTTGCGCATCCGGCTGAGGCTCGGACCGGCTCCGTCTTCGTCCGAGGCGTCGTCCGAGTCCGAGTTGGATCTGCGGTTGTCCTCGTCGTCCGAGGAGTGGATGTAGTCGTCGATGACCTCGCCCAACGCGGACGACTCGGAGATCGAGGGTGATGGGAGATCGTACGCGGATCGGTCGTATTGCGGTCGGGAGACGCCTTCTCCTGTGGAAGAGAGAAGGCTGACTCGGTTGGTGGGGGTGTAGGTGCCTATAGGGGGTGGGTCGTCTGCGGGCGGGAAGGGAGTGTAGGTGGCGAGGTACGAGTTGCGGAGATGGCTGAGCGGGGAGACGAGCGGACCGCCGATAGGGGAGATCTTGGACTGGGGTAAGGCGGTGAACTTGTCCGAGAGAGGAAGCACGAGCGAGGGTGGACGGTTCGCTCGAGCCTTGGTGAGGGAACCGATCGAGGTTCCGGGCAGGTTGAGCGGGAGGACGGGAGGATGGGAAGATGAGGACGCGTCTTGCGAGGACGAGCCTGACGAGGCCGAGTTGTACGACGATGGGGCTCCGACATAGACGTGATGGTTCTCGTACGACTTTGACTGGGACGACAGGGTCGACATCCGTCTTGACCGGCCGCCCATTGGAACCGCGAGGCCTGCTTCCTGTCCGTCTGGCATCGTCCCAAACTCATCCTCCTCGTTCGAGCGTGACGGACCGAGAGGGTTCCCGCTTTCGTTGGATGAGCTCGTGGGTAGTGCAGGTACGGGCGGTACGACGGTGTCGTTGCGGTTTTGGAAACCTCGGAGACCGTGGCGGACCTTTCGCTCGAGCGCGCGAAGCTCGTTCTTTAGCTTGATCTCCTCGAGGTCCTCCTCCTGCTTGCGAAGAGCCATCTTGACCCGGTGATCCGCCGCTCGTCGCTCTCGCTCGGCTGCGAGCGACTCGTCTCGGGTCGGAGACTCGGGCGCGGTGTAGGTCGACCTGGCTGGAGCGACCGTCGCCGACGGGAAGACCTTAAGCGTCGGTGTCGGTGGTTTGGGCGCTGACGATCTTCTTCTTGATCCGAACGAGAACGGCTTGTGGGCGAGCCCTGATCCTGAGCTGGCCGCCGGTGGCGGGAAGTGGGACGGCGGTGGTTGTCCGTTTGGGTCGAGGGTCTCTCCCTTGAGCAGTCCTGGCGATGGTCCTCCGTCAAACGTGATGGTCCCATCCTCATCACCATCGTGGTCTGCGTCGCTCCATGCTTGGTCTCCCTGGTCGACGACCTGACCGTCTGGCTTTCTGGTGCGCTGCTCGTCGAGCTCGACCCAGCTCCTCTGGGACGACTTGCGCCGCTTCCACGCGAGAGGAGACGGCTTGGACACCGTCGAGGGGGGAGCTCTCGTGAACGCGGGCGAGTCTGGGATGGTTGTTTTTGCTGATGGGGGACCCTGTGCTGCTGCGACGTAGGCGGAGAAGGACGAGACCCTCCTCGCCATCCCAGGATGGGACGCAGAAGGAGCAGCAGGAGCAAGAGCCATCTATCTGACACGCATCCCATCAGACAACGCACAAGCAGGATCGGATCAGCATACGATCCAATGTTACCAGCAAGCTCAGTAGCCGATGGTGCGATGGGCTCGACCGAGGTAGGGTCGGGAGGGAGACAGGCGCGAGCTCACCTTTCCTTTCTGTTGAGCTGGTCTACCCGTCGGCTGCTCTGGTGGTGGTTGGAGGGCTCGCCTGAGCTCGATGGACAGTGCTCATGTCGGAGCCCATTCCGGCAGAGCCTAAAGACAGGACAGCCTGGGTAAGACACTGTTTGTGGGAGAGCTTGAATGAACACAGGCCGTCGACCGCGCCGAAAGCTGAGACCTCGATCACCTCTCTCCAGGCCTCATCCGGTGTTGTGTTCGTGCTGGCTGCTGCGCAGAGGGAAGGAGAGGATGATTGCTCGGTCGCCAAAGTGATCAGGGTCATGCGGAGTCAGGTGTAGTCGTGGTATCATCTCCCTCTACAGGACGAGTAAAGCGCAGGCTGAGGCTCCTAGGGCTTGCTCGCGCCGAACAAAGGTGGCGTCCAGAGACAGCAAAAACACTTCCGACGAGACGAAGTATTATGCGATCGCGAACAGTAGCGTATGGAAGGGAATATCGAGGACATGAGAGGAACGGAGGAAGGAGGGGCATAAGCGAAGACGTGCAGATCGTGTGGATGAGTGAGAAAGCCAAGCTAGCGAAAGGACGGAGAAAGAGGACTGATACAGGATAAAGCGTAGAGTAGGGAGGCATAGACAGGAAAAGATAGGAAGTAGAGGTGAAACGGGAGTCCGTGTCGTAGATCGTGTGTAGTCGTTGTGATGTTGGGTATCAGATCTGAGCACGCCGGGGAAGAGATGGTCAGCTTGCGGACCATGATGCCGCAGAGGGGAAAAAAGAGGACTCACTGATGGCGTGTTTCGTGTTTCATAGCAGCGTAGTGTGCACCAACACCCCCGGCTCAAGCCTATCAAGCCTAGACGGACGTCCTTGTGGGTCGAGAAAGCGCATCGGGGTCGGACGTTAGCCTTCGTCTGGCTCAAGGGGAGATGATCAAGCTGACTGACCTCCGCTCCATCTTTGTTCCCTGCGAGTCGCTCCTGCTACTGCTGCTGTCATAGCCCTCGCTGCCTCGTCGCTCGAGCCTCCCTCGCCTCCACACGGTCGGCTCGCCACCCTTGCACGGCTTCCCTCCACCGAGCCCTGCGCCGACTCCGGAGTTGACAGGTGCGCTGACCCCTCGCATCCTCGAGTGTGAAGCCGACTTGTGGCTGACGTCATCGCCGAAGATGGACTGCTCGGGCGAAGAGGGAATCCTGCTGCCGCCCTCGCCGGGTGCCTTGACGAGTCCGTGCTTCCACGATCGCTCCTCGACTCCTGAACGGGGCTGCATCAGAAACAGGTTGCCGACCAGCGAGGTTCCGAGGTCGGGCAGCCCGTCGTCGGCGCCAGACAGTCGAGCGTCGGACGAGAGGTGGGCCGAGTAGAAGCCAGCAGCGCGATGGAGCAGTCTGACCGCACAAAAAACAGGGACACGATGTCAGTCGGCGTCAGGAAAAGGAAAAACGACTACAGTTGTTTGGACTCACTCCTCTGCAGACACGTAGACGTCCCATCGGAGACATTCCAGCATCTCGCGCTCCATCCGACCAATGTCGTGCACCGTCCACGACGTGTAGCGCACAAACGAGGCGTTCATGTGAGAAACCTGAGCAGCAGAGACGACGATATCAGCTACAGCGCTAGGAGAAGCATAGCGGTCAAGAAGGACTCACGTCACACGTCCACTTGAGCGAGATCAGGAACGCAGAGAACAGCACACGCAGCGGCGTGTCTGAGAACGACGCTGATGAGGGAGCAAACGGTGAAAGTTGACATTAGCGACGTCCGTTCAATTAAGAGTAGATGGATGAGACGTTTCACGTACGAAGGGTAGCCATGGCCGGATACAGGAGGGCGAGTCGCTCGAGCAGGATGACGGTCGAGATGAGCACGCACAACTGTGCGGCAGGGAACCGACGACCAGATCGGGCAGTCAGCGGAAGCTAAGTCGCCTAGCTCGCGGCCAAAGCTCCGGGACTGACCGGGTGGGGGCTGAGATCCGTCCAGAAGGCGAGGTAGCGAACGATCCTCCTCTCCTGGTTGGCGGCCGCCTGCGTCCTCTGCGCAGAGCTGTAGCCCGCCCTCTTTGGCAGGGCAGGGATGATGATGCCGACGACCTCTGCTGCCATCTCTGCGCGATTGAAGACAAGCAAAGCGGTCCAAATCGGTCAGGCAACGATGCTGGCCAAACAGCCGTCTGGGGCCGAGGCGTTCATGCCGCCTGTGATTCCCACCCTCCCTCCGCCCTGACGACCGGATGGAAATGAGAAAGAAACGACTCACGGCAGGCCTCCCTCGAGCATCCTAGCTTCATGAAGTGTCCCATCTGCTGCCTGTCGTTGACGTCGAGGTCGTCTGTCGTGCTCGGCGGGTGCCACTCGTCCTGGAGGAGGTCGAGCTCATGCCCGAGCTTGCCGGCGGAGGGAGACCCCATCGAGCACGACAGCCCGAGCGAGGAGTGCACAAACGGCTGCTCGACCGTGGCGAAGGCATTGGCTGGTGTGCGAGGGAACAGTGGGTCGTCGGGCGATGTGGGCGGGGAGGGTGGGAGATGCGAGATCGGGTCCTGAATGGGTCGCCTCCAGGAGGAGGATGAGCTCGACGCCTGGGGACCGTCCACGCTCTTCGCGATAAACGACGCCGGATTCGTCGCGAAAACGACAGGCCGCAGCGAAGAAGCAGGAGACGGTGGGAAAGTAGGGCGGAAGGAATCCATCGTGGACGAGGTGGGAGGTGGTGGCAAGCTGAATCGATCGAGGAGGGCCAGGGAGGGAAGAGGGATCGGACGCAGAAGGGGGACCAGCGACGGCCTAGACGGGCGCAGGGTTGATGTGGGTAGGACTCCAAGAGCCAGAGAAGTGGAAAGGTGCAAGCTCCGAGTGTGCTATGCGATGCGAGCGGTGAAGGTGGATGATGGGAGGCAATCTTGATGAAGGCCAGGCCAGGGACCAAACCAGGGGGGGAGAGAAGAAGCCACCGAGATCCGACCGGGTCAGGGGTCTTTTCATTACCGGGGACAAAAAGACAGCAGGCGCATAAACGACGACAGTCAGCCGACTTGGACTTCAAACGCCGTCAAGGGAGCCAGTCGCCGACCTAGGCGACCGTCGACGTTGGGGGCAGAGAAGAGCGGAGCGTGAGGTGAGTTCGAGCTTGCTTCTGACGACCATCTCCGCACGAACGATCATCTCACCAGGTTGACTCTCATCTCATCAACCTCGTCAAACATTACAGTCGCTCCCAATCGTCGATGAAGTGACTGCCGTTTGACTCGGCTTCTGCAACGCAAGCTCGCGTGCGCGTTCCCACCGACTGTCCAGCACGCCCACCATCTCCACACCGACCCCTACGACACTTGCTGCTCATCTCCAACAAACCCAGGCGCTTGATTCACTGGCAGACGACCATAGCTGGAGTTCTCACATCTGTGAGTGCAGCCCTCATATCGGCCGGTCGAGCTCCAAGCTGACCTCATCTCGTCCGTTCCTGGTCTCGCTACTCGCTCCCTCAGGTCCGTCAAGATCTCTTTGCGTCGTCAGGTCAGCTCTCTCAGCTCAGGAGCTGGACGCATGGTCGAGCTCTTATTCGTCTGAATCGCTGTTGAGGCTTTCGTCCACTCGCGCGGTGTCGACTCGCCCGTGTATGCTGACCCTGCTATCTCGCTCCTTCCAGATGACCCCTCAGCTCCGAGACGAGCTACGATGAGCGAGTCTCCCTCCCTTGCTTGACTCTGGCTCACCAGACGAGCAGCTCACCCTCTGCGACCTCATCTCGTTCTTATCAGCGGGCGGGGCCTTGGTTCAACAGCCTCCGGATGAGGGTCGTTGGCTCCCCGGCGAGTCGCGCTCGGCCCCTCGTTCAGACACGTGGAGTTCGTCGATCAGCCGAGGCAAGGTTGTTCGGTTCGTCAGAGATCAGCCAGCGCCGCTTTTAGTGTCGGTCCGTGCCTCAGACGCTCTTTTGCAGCGACAGATGAGATGAACGAGGACCTCTCAACGATGGGTGTGCTCAATCGTTATCATCGATGCGGATCCAACGCTCGACAGTCCCCGAGCTCACAAAAGAGAAAGCGTTGGTGGATGTTTGATCGCTCTGTTCCTGTCGTGTGGCGTCCTGTTGTGGGGCAACGCAAGGCGGTGACTCGTTTGGAGGTCGTCCCGAGGTTGGGTCGGTGTCCAAACAAGCGGCGCGATGAAATGGGAGGCGAGGGGCGGTCAGCAAAGAAGAGAGGAGGAACCGCCCATCATCCACCCCTTCCCTGCCTCGTCTCTTTCCCCCATCCTTTCTTTTCCTACCCAACATCTACCCATCTCGGTCGGCTGGCCTGTCCACTTTTCTCTTCCGACGTCCATCTCTCTCGTCCACCCGACTCTTGCTGTGAGCCCGTGTGCCAGCTCGTGAGCTTGTGTGTGCTGCTTCCGGATCGCAACTCGTGCTCGGTCGCCTGGCCTTCCTTTCCTCCGCCCCAATCAGCTCAACCACCCGGATGCCTCCCCCTCCTCCCCCTCCTCCACCCAACGGATCATCCGTGCAGAGCCCACCTGGCGAGGGTGGACCGTACAACGGCCGAGGTGGACCTGTCGGGGGTGGTGGTCCGATCCAAGCGCTGTCTGCTGCCAACGAACAGACCTGGCTCCTCATGGGTGAGTCCAACCTCCTTCCTCCTCTTTCGATCGCATCCTATCTCGTACAATCTGGCCTGCTAGTGGATGGGAGGAGCGCGTCCTGTGGCTGGCCGAGGTGGAGCTGTGGCCTGCCTGTTGCCGAGGGCAGGCACTCACGAGCGGCGGGATCCCTCCGCCGGGAGCGGCGACCTCGCTCTGGCTTTCTCGTCCCTGGCTGGCTCGCCCCTCGTCGTCCCTCCTCAAAGGGGCGCCCTGGCCGTTGTCGTGCGTGGTCAATCAAACCCAGACACACAAACACAGATCCACCCCGCACAGAGCGAGCACACGACAGAGATGAGGATACATCATCCTTGAAGGCTCCTGCCTCTCTGTCTGCCTCTGCTTTCTCTGCTCTGTGGCCGATGCATGGAGGGAGAGCAAAGCGTGGACGAGGTTTTGGCGGTGGGGAAGGATCCGCCGGTCTGTGCGGGCAGACCGAGGAGGTGGTCGAACAAGCGCGAGCTCGTCGTCCTCCTTTTCGGCATCTGTCCCCTGCCCTTCTTCCGTCCTAGCGACCGAGCCTAGTTAGCAGGGAGATCCTTCCTTGCCTCGCGGCGGCACCTTGTTGCAGACCCGGTGCCGTTTGTGCGATCTGTCGTGCGCTCGGATGTTCTCTCTGCTTGGGCGCGGCTTGATGGGCTTTCCGCATTCTGTCGATCGTCTCCTCGCGTTGCCCAACTCAGAGCTGATCGCCAAACCCCACCCTTTCCCTCTCTCTTCTCTGCCTCCCCTTCCTGCGTATCCGTCGCACACGCCTCTTCGATTCGAACACGACTGCCCCCGCCATCATCCACACGTCGTAACCCCTCCTCCGCCTTCGTTCTCGTCCCGCCCTTTCGGATGACGGTCTCTCAGGGGCGGTCGCGGAGCAATTCTCCGACTTTGACCGAGCTCTCGCAGCGTACGAGCACGCCCTCCGCCACAACCCTGGATCCGTCTCGGCCCTCACCCAGGTCGCAGGGATCGCGAGGGCAAAGGAGGACTTCCCGAAGGTCAGTTGTTCTCTCTGTCTCGCTACATGCAGATCGTGATTGAGAAGCGAGATGAGCACCTTGCTGACCTCGACTGCTGCTGTCTACCCTCTGCAGGCGATCGAGTTCTTCCAGCGCGTGCTCAACATCACCCAGGACAACGGCGAGATCTGGGGTGCGCTCGGGCACTGCTACCTGATGATGGACGACCTCCAGAAGGCGTACACCGCCTACCAGCAGGCGCTCTACCACCTCCCGAACCCAAAGGAGCCCAAGCTCTGGTACGGGATCGGAATCCTCTACGACCGATACGGAAGCCTCGAGCACGCAGAGGAGGCGTTTAGCAGCGTGCTCAGGATGGAGCCAAGTGAGTCCACAGATCTCGACTCTTCCGTTCTCGCTGTCGTCTGACGTCCTGCTCTCCTCTTCTCAGCGTTCGACAAGGCGAACGAGATCTACTTCCGACTCGGCATCATCTACAAGCAGCAGCACAAGTACTCGAGCTCACTCGACGTGAGTCATCTCGTCTCGGTCCTGTCCGTGCATCCAGTCTCTGATCTACTTTCGCCTCTCTGTTCGTCTCGACCCTCCACAGTGCTTCAAGTTCATCCTCAAGAACCCTCCTCGTCCTCTGACCGAGATCGACATTTGGTTCCAGGTCGGACACGTCCACGAGCAGCAGAAGGAGGTCAGTCCGCGCTCGCGTCAAACGTCTCAAGGAGAGATCGAACGTGTACTGACCCAGCACCTGCTCTTGACTCTCAGTTTGTGCCCGCGAAGGAAGCGTACGAGCGCGTGTTGCAGGAGAACCCGGAACACTCCAAGGTGCTCCAGCAGCTTGGCTGGCTGTACCACCAGCGAGAGGCGCCGTTCGCGAACCAGGAGCTCGCCATCTCGTACCTCACAAAGAGTCTCGAGTCGGACGGGACCGACGCCCAGAGCTGGTACCTGCTCGGTCGGGCGTTCATGGCTGGCCAGCGGTACAACAAGGCGTACGAGGCCTACCAGCAGGCCGTCTATAGGGACGGACGGAACCCGACGTTCTGGTGCTCGATCGGAGTGCTCTACTTCCAGATCAACCAGTTCAGGGACGCCCTCGACGCCTACTCGCGCGCGATCCGGCTCAACCCTTACATCTCCGAGGTCTGGTTCGACCTCGGATCCCTGTACGAGTCGTGCAACAACCAGATCGCCGACGCCATCGACGCGTACGGTCGCGCGCTCGACCTGGATCCGCAGAACCCGACCATCAAGACGCGACTCGGCCTGCTGAGGAACCTACAGCAGAACGGAGGACCTGCTCCGACCCCTCCTGTGCCGCGAGACGTGCATCCGACCGCGTACGCGAGCTCTGGACCGCCCAACCAGCTCGGAGGTCAGGGAGGGCCGCCAGGACAACCGGGACAGCCCTCGCCACCGTTCGCATCTGGCCCTCCCTCCCACATGCTCGACCCGCATCAGTCTCAGCACGCGAAGGGACCTGCTCCTCCACCCATGTCGACCGGCGGACCCTCGCACG
Organism: Mrakia hoshinonis; assembly: GCA_036245725.1. Lineage (NCBI taxonomy): Eukaryota > Fungi > Basidiomycota > Tremellomycetes > Cystofilobasidiales > Mrakiaceae > Mrakia > Mrakia hoshinonis. The sequence goes on from BTPH01000003.1 coordinate 249,261, forward strand.
CGTACCACCCGTCGTCTTCCGTCCCTCCTCCTCAGGGCCGAGCGTCGCCTCCTCCCGCAGCAAGTTACCGCGGTCCTCCTCTGCCGCCGACGGCCAACGTCGAGGATCCTCGAGGCAGGATCGGACTCGCCCCGATGGACGTTGACCGAGGAGCTCCTTCTGCTCCTGCTCCGACCTATCTCGGCCAGGGTGGGTCGTCCAACTCGCAAGGTGCTCGCTCCTCTGCCGCCCCTCGCGCGTACGATGGTCCTCGCGGAGGAGGACCCCCGCCGCACGAGTCGCCTCGGAGCCGTCACCCCGAGTCGTACCCGCCCCCTCCGCCTGCGCCCTCGAGCAGTCAGCATCCGGCGTACAACAACCCGTACCCTCCGTACATTCAGGGCAACCCGGGACCGGCCCATCACGCCTACGGTGTCGAGCGAGGTCCGCCTGGTCCACGAGAGATGGACTGGGATCGCAAGCCGCCCTCGAACGGTGGACCCGGCTACGGACAGCACCCAGGACAGCCGCCGTACGAGCCGCGTCGAGGGTCGGACGAGAACGCAGCCAGAGGACCGGACGGCGAGTCGTCCGGCAGGCGAGGCTCAGGCGGACCATCGTACGCTCACGGCCAGCAGCAGCAGCACCCTTACTACCAGCAGCCCGGCCAGCATCCGACCCACGAGCATCAGCGACCGAGGTCGTCTGGACGAGGAGGTCCGTCCTCGCAGTCGTCCAGCAGGAGGTACCAGAACGAGAGCGACGACGACCGAGCGTCAGCCACCAACGGAGGCGGACCTGGGTCGGCAAAGAAGAAGAGACCGGGTCAGGCTTCGTCGTCGTCGTCGGCCAAGCCAGAGGACAAGCACAGGAGAAAGACCTCCAAGCCGACCGTCCTTCCAGGCCACGCGACTTCGAAGGACCGCAAGCCGCTAATTGGCGGTCGACCTGGCCACTCTCCGCCCTCGTCGCGCTCGACGTGGGCGCAGGACGGCTCGCCCGCTCCCTCGGAAGGATCCGTCAGCACACCCGCCTCACTCGTGCCGCCACCGCCAGCGACGAGCGTCTCTCGCTTTGCGGACGACAACTACGACGATGACGGAGTCAGCTCAGACGCTGGAGGCGCAGCGGACCTGCTGATGGGCCTCGCCGGAGGCTTCTCGTTCGAGCGAGGACCTCCCCCTCCTTCTGCCTCGACCGCTCCCATCCCTCCGCCCCTGCCAAAGACGTCTTCGAACGGCTCAAACGGAACTTCAGCCTCGTTCCCGACCGCATCGACCGCGCCGCCACTGTTCCCGATGCCGTCCGCGTCTGCCAACCTGCCGGTGACGACCTCGATCCGAAGCACGTCTGCTCAGCCACCTCAACCTGCCAGCTCGATCAACCAGCCGAGCGCACCCGTCCCTGCTCGAGCGCCGTCTGCCCCAGCACCTTCGACGGAAGAGGGCGTCGCACCGATGGCCGACACGAACCCGCTGAAGCGACCTGCCGCCGAGGCAGGCGAGGCGATGGACGGAGTAGAGGACTCAGCAAAGAAGCAGCGTATCGAGGAAGCTCCCATCGCCGACCTGGAGGCGCCAGTCGTCAAGAGGGAAACGTCAGCACAGCCTGAACCAGCCGCATCTCACCCTACGCCGGCAGCCAAGAAGACGAGCCCGATCCCCAGCCCTGCAGCCACTCAGACGGCCAAGTCAACCTCTCCTGCCGCTCAGGCGTCCGCGTCCGCACCGACCAAAAGCGAAGAGCCCTCGACAGTCACGGATTCGTCCGCGATAAACGGAAAGGCGCCCTCGCCAAGGGCAGCGGTCGTGGACGAGACACCGGCGGCTGCCGCGATGTCTGTAAAGGGCGAGCCGGCTGTGGCGGATGTTGAGATGAAGGACGGCAGTGTCGAGAAGGATAAGGAGGCTGTCGCTGTAGCTGCTGGGCCGGAGGAGAACGGCAAGGAGGCCGCTTGAGGACGAGGTCTGTTCCGCTCTATAGTGATCCCTGCTCGCGTTCGTTTCTTGCCATTTCGCTTTGCTGCCTGTTTTCCTTCTCCGTACGCACGGATGCATATGAATCATCCATCGTATCACCGAATCTCGCGGCAGATCAGAGCAGATGATCTCCAGCCGGCGAGACGCGAGGGCCTGTCGAGCTCTTGGTCTCTCTCTCTCTCTCACCGTCTTCTTTCTTTGGCCTTTATTTCTCGCCAACTTCGCCTCTCGCGCCTCGACGAACGCGTCCATCGATGATGTCGATTCGGTCTCCGCCTCCGACGTTCTCGCCCACGTCTCCGTACTCGCAATCGTCTGCCCGTCCGGTCAACAACTGGGGAGGCCAGCAGGCATCCGGGTGGGAGACGAGACCATACCATCCGTGAGTACACCTCTCACAGTCACAGGCCCGGTGTTTTTGGTCGCGGCTAGCAGGGATATCTGAAGCGGAAGAATGACTTCTCGGAGACGACCGTGTTGGGTCGAGAGGGGTCGTCGGGGAGGACAAGAGGGGCATGTGAGCTCGAGCCCTCCCTCCTCCCTCCCCGACCTTACCACACCGACCAACACACCCAGACAAGCCATGCGCTTCTCCTTCTCCGCCTCGGACCCGCACACGCACCGTCTAGCGAGCGAGGCCAGCTTCTCGTCGCCCACCTCTGCGTCCGTCCACACCCATCTGTCCACACCAGCACACGCGCGCGAGCTCAGCTCTCGGACCTTCTTCCTCTCCGTCGTGCTGACGCTCGTCCCCTTCCTTCTTCCGCAGCCCACAATCAGCACCCTACCCAAAGTCATCCTATCCCATGTCTGGCGCTCCGTCTGCACTAGCGGCGTTCGGGAATGACCGTGTCGGCGTCGTCGGGCGGGATCCGCCGAGGGAGATCGTCAGGATCGAGAGGGACTTCACCAGTGGGGATATCGCACAGTGAGTAGTCTGGCGGTCACTTCCGGCTGCATAGGTTGGCTGGCGTACTCACGCGTAGGAGTCGTATCGTTGGGCAGGTTCCACACCAACTATCCGCTCGAGCTCGAGGGCAGGGTGAGTTTCTGCAGACCTAGCACATCTCCTTACATGTACGAAGGTCTTAGCTGACTCTGTCAACCAACATTGCTCCTCTGGTGTCGCTCGCAGGTGTCTGCTTCCCAGTTCCAGGACCTGATCAACGACATCAACGCCGTCCTGCTCGAGGCAAACTCGTTCCCGAACGCGGTCGTCGACAACGTCCTCATGGTCGTCACGTTCCATCTCTCGCTGCTCGTCAAGAAGTCGCACTTTGAGAAGGTACGTCGTGCCATCGCCTTCATCTCTAGTCGGGGTTTGTGCGGAGACGCTCGCGAGGTCCACGTCAGGGTGACTTGGCTAGATGGATAAGCGAGCAAAAAGGAGGAGTGCTGACTGTCTACTTCTTTGTACTTACTCTTCCAGCAACTCGATCGCTTAGACCGGCTACTCGAGAGCAAGAATGCGGAGGTGTGGAATCCAGCGGGGCTGAACGTGCTGAACCCGAGAAAGAAGGCATACTTGTTCGTGAGTGTCAACCTCGTTCGTTGGCGGATGCTACAGTGGGCTTGCATCGACTGAACTTTCCGAACCTCGTTTGCTCTTGATTTTCACAGCTCGAGATCGAGTGAGTCTTCCTTGTGGAAGAAGTGTGGACAGGCGGAAGTCTCGTCGCTGACCGAGTCGAACACCGCTTCTATCACAGGTACTACTAGAGGCGCGCAAGAGAGCGACTGTCGACCTCCAGAGGAGTGTCTTTTTTTGTGTTCCAACCTAACGATCTTATGCCCATCTGACGATCCCCTACCATGTGAGACTGGTAGTTGTTCGAACGCGGCGTTGGTCTCCCTCGCCGCTCGTGTACCCGGGCAGATCTTACTCGACCCGAGCTTGCGGCTTGACAAACTCTGCTCCGAAGTCGCAACTTCCTCGTTGTCCCTTCTGGACGGAACCCCTCTCGTCGTGTCGTGCTGGCGGCATCAACGTCCCATCCCGCTCTCAGCCGGGCACCGCCAGCCCGAGCCGTCCCAGCCCAACGACTCAATCCGCTTCCTCCCTACCTGCCCACCATCATCCACCTCCTCGCCATGTCTCTCTACGCCAATCTTCTCTGGCAGCAGATCTTCCCGTCCAAGTCCCACTTCAACGTCGAGGACATCCCTGATCTCACTGGCAAGGTGCGTCCATCTCGACTGGTTGGTTGAGCTCGCGAGCCTCAGCCCCCTCTCTCCGAGAGTGATCATGCAGGCTGAGCCGCCTCTTCTCTCTCTCTCTGTCTCTGAACAGACTGCGGCTGTGACGGGAGGGTACGGAGGGGTCGGGTATGAGACGACAAAGGTGCGTCCATATGATCTGCTGCTCGGGCGACATGATACCTGGAGGGAGATGCTGACGTCTCACCCTCCTCGGCCCGCCCGCTCAGGCGCTCCTCAACAAGGGCGCTCGCGTGTTCATCCTCGGTCGATCAGAGGAGAAAGGTGCTGCTGCGCTTGCAAAACTGAAGGAGGAGACCCAGGGCAGGGGTCAGGCCGAGTTTGTTGTGGTCGACTTGGAGGATCTGGCGTCGGTGAGGAAGGGGGCAGAGGAGGTCGCGTCGTGAGTCCGGTCGCGCTCTGGCTCTGCTTCTTGGGCGTTCGCTGATCTTGATGTGTGCTTCTTTGGTACGTGACGTACGCAGGAAGACCGAGTCGCTCGACATACTGATGAACAACGCGGGAGTGATGTTCCCTCCGGCTTCGGCCGTCACAAAACATGGGCACGACCTCCAGGTGGGTGCGATGCCCTCTCCGGCCGATCTGTTCCGCTGAACCTTGTCAAACGCTTACTGACTACTACCATCCTTTTTTGGTCAGTTCGGATGCAACGTCCTGGGCCACTACCATCTCACGACGATCCTGCTCCCTCTCCTCCTCGCCTCGCCCAACAAGTCCGAGGGCTTCCCACGGGTCGTCAATGTGTCTTCCATGGCCCACGTCTTCCTCGCTCCGAAGGGAGGCGTCATCTTCGACAACCTCAAGGTGGTCGAGGGCACGGACAGACCGAAAGTGGGCCTGAACGTCCAAGCGAGGTACGGCCAGTCCAAGATTGGCAACGTCCTCCTCGCAAACGAGTTGCACAGAAGGTATGCGAGCCAGGGCTTGGTATCTGCGAGTTCCAACCCTGGTAATATAAGGAGTGACCGTGAGTGGCGCTAGCGATGGCAGACTGTTCGAGAAGCAGCGGCAGCGGGAGCGACACTGACCTGACGCTCTTTGGACGGCGTGACAGTCTACCGACACCTGCCCGGTTGTGAGTTCTTTACCGGGCTACAAAAAGATATCTCACCGCTTGTGATCTGGTATCTGACTCATCTCACCATCCGCTTGCCACCTGCAGATCAGCAGTGGATCACGTCCTGGGTCTTGTACCCCAACTCGCAGGGCGCAATCACCCGTACGTCTTGCACTCTTCACTCCTTCACAGGCATACCTCGAGCTAATAAACACATATCTGTCTGGACCAGAGCTGTACCTTGGAACTGCTGCCGAGGCCAAGGACGCTGGTGGGAAGGTTCGTTTCCCGTCTCTTACCAACGCATGCGCTTGCTTCTCGCTGTCTCTGACGTCTGCCACCCTCCCTCTTCCTACCAAAGTACTTTATCCCCTGGGCCAAAGAAGGTCCGATGCGACCCGAGGCGACGGACGAGGAGCTGCAGAAGAAGCTCTGGGAGTGGTGCGAGAAGGAGTGCGAGGGTTTCTGATCCAGCCGACGATCTATAGTCCCCAACTGCAAAGCGCCTTACGAAAAACCTCTGTTCTATCGCTCTATATATGTTTATCGTGGTCTGTTGAGCTTTGTTGAGGGAACCAGGCTCTGTTGTGAGATCTCTTGGGCCCCGGCTTTCCCGGTTCGGCCTCGTTCGCTCACTCATCCGACTCGCGTGCGTGTCGCGAGCTCGCCTCCCTTGCCTGGTCTTCCAACGATCAGCATCCTCACAGGTCATCCGTCAGCGCCATCGGATCCATCTCACTCCCGCCATCCTGACGGTTGTCGCGTCCCGGTCACCTTCCCCGTCGATAGGCTTCCGCGTCAGAGTCCGGCGTCGTCCGTGTCACAGCCCCCCGTTCGCTCGTCTCGTCTGCCATGACCCCTCGACCGACTGCGTCCTCGTCCTCGTCCTCGACACCTCCCCTTCAGCTCGGAATCGATGTCTCTCCTGCGAGTGCGTCTGTGCTGCAGGCTCATCTTGAGCAGTGCTTCCTCCGTGGGCAGCTGTCTGACGTGCGGGTGAGGGTCGACCGGTTCGGACGAGAGTACAGACTTCACAAGGTCGTCCTGGCTCAGGCGGTAAGTGCTTCTCCCACCTCCCAGGCAGCAGGGTCTCACGCTGATTCGGCGATCGTTGGGACGTGCAGGCGTTCTTCTCGTCTCTCTTCCAAGGCGGCTGGTCGGAAGAAGGAGACCGAGCTGGCCCGTCAGAGCCGACCGTAGGAGCGACCATGGCACGAGATGGCAAGGAGATCAACCTCCAGATGTGAGTCTCAGTCGAGTGCTGCTCAGTGCATGTATCTATCTGGCTGCAAGGATGCTGTGGCTCGTCTGGCGGAACCGTCTCAGGAGGCGCGAGCTCAGCGTCCGCCTCCTCCGACGGTCGGACGAGCTTCCGCCGAGCGGAATCACCGCACCCCGCAAACTCCTCGCTGACCTTGCTTCTTACTCTGCGAATGCAGGGACGATCCCAACATCTCTCGAGCCGCGTTCGAGGTCCTCCTCGCCCGACTGTACTCGACCTCCGGCCCACCGCTCTGGATCTCACCCGCAACCCACCCGACGCCGCTTCATCCTCTCTCGCCGTCCTTCCCAATCTCATCGACCAGCTTGCCACCTCCGCCCTCCGCACCTGAAACCGCTCAGCCAGCGACACCTCGCTTTCTGCTCTCGTTGCTTGCGACGTCGCTGTTCCTTGGCATGCCGGGCGTCACTCAGGGGGTCACCACGCTCGTTATCGGGAGCATGAGTCCCTGGAGCATCGGAGACTACCTGGGCTTCGCCATCGGACGCGGTGTCGGCCCTTGGGGTGGAGAGGAGTGGGAGGTCGGCGGCGGCGCGGAGGATGGCGACGAGGAGGAGAAGGGCGCGAGAGGGCTGGAGGACCTGGGCGTGCGAGTCGAGGAGAGCGTTGATGGGGATGCTGAGGATCGCTCCACGGAGAGCGAGGAGGCGGGGGAGGAGGGAGAAAAGAGCGGAGGACGAACGCCAAAGGAGGGAGTCAAGGACGGATCGCCAACATCGCCAGGTCGCATCAACCAATCGACAACCCCGTCAGCGACCAAGGAGCGACCAGCAACTCCTGATCGCGAGACTACCACTTCTGAAGCGACTGCTACCAAAGCTACGCCCTCCCGAGCGTCCCTTCGCACGAGCTCATCCTCGGATTCCCTCGCATCGTCCAGGATCTCCGCCCTCCGAGAGGATGACGCCTCCTCCTCTGGCGGCCAAACAGCCGAGCAGCAGCTCTTCTTCTACGGACCGACCTCGAACAAAATCGGAGAGGCATGTGCGTGCTGGATCGCTCGCTGGGGAGTCGACATCCTCGACGTCGAGGAGCGACTCTACCTGGCCGCGAAGAAGAGCGAGAAGAGCGCCGCCATCCGCGGGAGACGCGCCAATGAAGCCAGCGCGAGTACCAAGTTTGACGGACTTCCTGCGTCGTCCAGCAAGGGTCCTAGTGGCAAGGGCAAAGGAAGGGCCACCTCCAGCTCGTCAGCATCGCCGTCGTACTTTCCCTTCACGCCCGGTACACCGAACGCCTCTGGCCCATCCTCGCCTCACCGGTCTGGAGCAGGCGATGCCTCGTCAGGCTTCCCTCCCATCTTCTCTCTCGGCGGGCTCCCGGCGACCTGGATCCGGGCGGTCGTTTCTTCGGACGCGTTCTTTGTCAAGAACGAGATGCAGCGGTACACCGTGGCCAAGCGAGTGTATGATCTGCGAAGAGCGCAGAGGGATGAGAGAGCGCTAGGAGGGATTGACGCTAGACGAGGGAACTTTGAGAGCGATAGCGAGGACGAGGACGAGAAGAATGAGGAGGAAGACGACGAAGGAGAGTTCGAAGGTACGTCTCGGGTTCAGGCATCGGTCCCAGCTTGGGAGCCGAGAACAAGTGCTAACTCTCAGAACTCTCGTTCTCTATCTCGTAGAGCTGTTTGCCAAAGGTATCTACTACTCGCACATGACCTTCGAGGAACTCGCCATCATCTCGCACGACATCAACCCTGCCACGTCTCTACCTTACGCGCCACTCGCGATTCTCCAGACGTCCAACTGGTCCCAACAGGAGCTCAAGACTCGCATCCTGTCCTCCGCGTCGTACATCTCTGGAGCAACCTCGCCGACTGCGCCTCAACCTCTGAGCAGCACCTCGCCGTCGTCTGCCGATACCTCTGCAGCCGAGCTCGGGATCAGCTCCTCGACCACAGGCATTGTCCACGAGCTCGGCAAGGTGCTCGAGCGAGAGGCACGACGACGACGTCGCTCGAGATCTACGAGCGCCTCTTCGCCGTATGGGTCGACTTCGGCTGGCGGCCTTGGAACGCCGACCAACAAGCACCGACCGTTTGGGTCCATCTCATCCGTCGCGAGCTCTCCATTCCAGCAGACTGGCTCGCCTCTCGCCTCTCCGTTGGCGACCTCGTTCTCGACACTATCACTTCTCCCACCCATCTCGGCGACTCCCTCTGCAGCCGACACCAAGCTCTATTGGCCGGTCCCATCAGACGACACCCATCGGACAGGCGACTATGGCGGGTTCTTGCCTCTCCCGCCGACAGGACTCGCCAGCGCCGGAGCGTCTGGCGGAACCTCGAGCAGTGGTGGGATCAGAAAGAGTCAGAACGCAGCCAGCGAGAGGGAGTTCTTCGGTGTCGGGAAGGCGTGGCGGAGCGGGCGGGAGATCCTCGAAGGGGATCTCGGGACCGACAAGGGCGAAGAGCAGATGTGGACAAAGTACGAGCCGTTCAGGTTCTCGGTAGAGTTCTGGGGCGTCGACAAGCTCAAGGAGAAGGAGCGGTGCTACAGCTCGACCGTCTTCTACTCGGGATCCTACTTCAACGTTAGTACCGGTTCTTCTCCGCCACAAGATTCATCGCTGAAATTTGCACGCTCTTCCATCTTTCCAGGTCTACGCACAGACGATCAAGAAGAAGGACCGCCAGATCCAGCTGGGCATCTACCTCCACCGACAGTCGATGCTCGAGCCCAGTACGTCCACGTCCCAGACCAGACGCTCCCGTGATCGCCTCTGACTTTGATCCTCTTCCTTCATCCTAGGTCCGCCTGCCTCCTCACCCCCTCCACCTCCTACCCCAACTCCAGCAAAGCCGACCTTTTCCTTCCGCCAAACGGGACCTTCTAACCCGTCTACCTCCCCACCAAGCTCTTCCACCATCCTCTCCACCTCCGCGCCCACCAACTCTACCCACCTTACCGCCGCAGGCAGTGTGACCTCTTTGCCTATCGCTCGTTCTCTCTCTGGTACCAGCACTCCGATCCACTCTACCTCTCCGCCTACACCTGGGCTGGGGACCTCTCCGTCGTCGATAGGGTCGATCGCTTCGAATCCGGTCACTGGACCGAGTGCGTCGTTTAGGGATCCGAGGAAGGTCAGTTAGCGCTTCGTGGTCTCCCTGCGCCGCACAAGTAAGACGCTGACGCTTCTGTCTCACGCCGCAGGTCATCAAATGCTACTTCTCTATCTCGTGCCCCTCCGCACTCGGAACCGCCCTCACCCGCTTCTCCAGCGCGCCAGACGTCTTCTCCGTCTCTCAGTCGTGGGGGTGGAAGTCTCAATCTCTTCGATCAGAGGTCCGTCTTCCTTTCGCTTTCCCATTCACGCGCGGGCAAACAGCGGTAGCTGATGCGAGTGTGTGTGTCGATCATGTTCTTGCGCGCAGGAGTATCTCTCGGTCCTCCCGACGATGCAGGAGTCGACCGAGCAGAACTTGGAAGACGGTGTGCTGGGGTGGGTGGGGAGGATCGATCCGGCGACCTATGGGAAGCTGCAGAGTCTGAGGGCGACGGTCGTTGTTGGGCTCGTCTAGTTCAATTCAGGCTGGCTGCCAAGGGGTGGAGTTGCCCTGCTAGTTCTTTCGGAGTTGCTTTCATGTTCCGCGTGCGATGCGTCTCTTCTCTCCTCCTCGTCTCATCATGGACCTTTCCATCTCGTTTTCCTTGCTCTCGATACCCGGGTTCTGGCCGTTTCCATACCCTTCCTTCCTCTCACGCTCACGCTATCTCACACGATTCCATGGACTCTTTCTCCTTCATTGTGAATCCCAGGAGAATCTCATCCCATTCACCTCACCACCCCCTCGGCGGTCCACTCCTCAGCCTCCTCTCCCTCTCCACATCCAACACCCCCTTCGGCATCCACCCCCCACCACCTCCCTGCGGTCCTTCGGCAACCCCGACCATCCCCAAGGACCACTCCCTTCCTCCCTCGACCTCATCCACGATCCGCCCGACTTCGGCGAACCCGTTGACGAGCTCGGCGACTTTTTCGGGTGCGAAGGAGCGGAAGGCGAGTGCTGTGCGGATGAGTTTGGTGAGCCGGTGGAGGAAGCGGGTTCGGGCTGGGTAGGAGAGGGTCGGGGTTGGGAAGGGGGATGGGGAAGGGGAGGAGGCGAGGAGGGTGAGGGAGGTGAGGGAGGAGAGGATGGTTGTGTGCGGGGCGAGGAGGGAGGCGAGAAGGGTCTGCAGATCGATGGACGTCAGAATAGGATTTAGCTTGTCAGCTTGGCTCTGTCGAGTGACAGAGGAAGGAAGGAGGTAGACTGACCTGGAACTTTCCCCCCTTCTCCCTCCCACCGACAAACTCCTCGACCTGCTCCACCAGATCCACCGCCCGTCTCGTCTCCTTGCTCGAGTACGGATCATAACCCCCACCCTCCAACAACCTCCCCAACCTCGGCACCACCGTACTCTTCACGATCGCGCCCACCAGATCCCCATCCACCCCAAGGGGCGGCTCCTCCTCATCCTCCTCATCCTCCATGTCCGAGTCCGTCCGCTCCCTCTTGGGCCTCGAGTACTCGTGCAACGCCGCATAGAACTCGAACGCGTCCAACGACCTCCCGTCCCCGTCTGATCTGAGCGGGTCCCAATCACCCATCTCTCCTCGGGCCCAGAACTCCCACGCCCCGACCATGCCCAACCCACCGAACGCGCCCTCGTACTCGTCGGCGTACTCTTGTCGCCAGACGGCGAACCGACGGGCGAGGCCGACGCGCGGGTCGCGAAAGTCTTCGGCGCCGACGTCGGCGAAGAGGTTGGCGACGCGTTTGTGGAGGTCGGATCGGGCGGCACGGTAGTCGGTTTCGAGGTCGGGGGCGAGGTCAGAGTCGGTGAGGAGACCTTGGTCTTCGGCGGTGGCGGTCGGGTTGTGGAGACGAGAGTGGCGGGCTTGCCGGCGGGATTGACGGAGGGAGGATTGAGGGGGTTGGTCGGAGGAGTCGGAAGGCAAGAGGGAAGGGAGAAGTGACGCGGAGGAGGTTGGGGGAGGGACACCGAGGCAGAGAGCGAGGTCGTCCGAGTCGTCGGCTAGTCGACGGAGGGACAGCATCGAGTAGCGCTCCGTGAGGAGCGAGATGTTCTCGGTCTCGATCTTCTCCAATTCGGGGTACTGTCACAAGCCATCCGGGCACGTCAGCGTCGTAGGGCGGGAAGCCTCGCAAAATCAAACAGGCAACTGACCTTGATCTCGAGGAACTTTCCGATCTCCTCGACCCAGCCCTTGAACTCCTTTGCCCACTCGTACTTGCGCTCCACACGACCGACCTCCTTGCGAAGACCCTCCTCCTGAGTGTCGAGCACGAGCCGATCCTTGTCTACAGCCTCAAGGCGAGCGGCGTGCTCTGTGTGAGAGACGGTCAGGGTCGAGAGTGCAGCGGCCAGGCGTGACGACGCAGAAGAGAGAGACGGCAGGGCAAGCGTCGCGGGTACTGCAAAGGACATGCAAGTGGTCAGCACTTGAGCAAGGGGCAGAGACATCCAGACGCCTGATGGACTCACTCGGCGTCGGTCGATAGGGTTGCTTGACCTTCTCAACCTTCTCGTCCTCCCACTTCGCCGCTCGCCGGATCTGAGCCTCTTCCCATTCACGACCCTCCTCGTCGCTCCCGTCGTCCTTTCTGAATGTCATATCAGGTAAAGGAAGCCGGGTCAGCGGCGCGCCTGCTTCTCCGACAGCATCCCGAGCGGTAGCGACGGCACTCACGCGTCGTCGATCATCTCGATGATCCCTGCTTTGAGCCGCCTCGCGGCATCCCGGTTGGCCTTCTTGCCCAACGGTATCCGATCGTTCGCCTCGGTAAAGTCGGCGTGTTCTGTCAAGGCAAGACAGGGTCAGCCTAGTGTCCAGAAAGACGCGCCGTAGACTCGCCCGAGCAAGTTGAGACTGACCGTCTGCGCCGTCTCCGCCTTCGAACTCGTCGTCCTCTCTGACGAGTCTCGAGTCCGGATGAGGTCCGCTTCGGTCTGTGTCGTACTGGTCGCGTAGTTTGACTGTCCCAGACTGTCCGTCTAGCGAGATGAACTCCTCGGCGTTCGGGTTGAGACGGAGCTTTGTCCGACGCTCCTTGGCCGCCTTGATCTCGTTCGCGTTCGGGATCGAAGGAGCAGCATCATCTGTACGAGAGGAGACCGGTAGATGTATACTCAGCTGACCATCGGGGCGGAGTCGGACGTACGTGTGAAGAGGTCGGACTCACCGACGATCATGTCTCCGTACTTTTCCCTTGCCGCCTTGCTCCACCCGTTCGCGTCGAGCTCATCGTCAGTCTGGTCTATTGGCGGACGCGGTGGTGCTGAGGGTGTCGATGCCTTGAGCTGGTTGATGTAGTCCTTTGAGTATGAGCTCGAGGCGGGCGTCGATGGAGCCTGGTCACCATACGAGGTCGACGCGGCCGGAGACGATGGCGGAAGAGGAGGGAGATGCAGAGCTCTCGACAGAGCCGACTTCTTGGGCACAAATGTAGACGGGGATGACTCCTGTAGCGATCAAAGTAGACAGTCGGTCAGTGTTGAGCTCGACCGCGAAGGAGGAAGGGAGTGGTGAGCTCGGCTCGGATCCTCACGTCCTCCTCGTCAGCTCCTCCAAAGCTCAGCTTGGACACAGGCGCCTTCTTCTTCTTGCCAGCCTTGGCCTTCGCCTTCGCCGCTGCGATAGCGGAGGATGGGCTGTCCTGGAACGACGAGTCGGCGTCCGAGTGGGCTCCCTCTCCGGCGGTCGACCGAGCGGGCAAGCCAGGAGCCGACACGTCCTCGTCCTCCTCCGTCTGGATGATCCGGAGGGAAGACTTCTTCTTCGTCTTCTTGAGGAACGGTGAATCCATCGTGCAATCGAGGAGAGAGAACGAGGAGATCGCAGCAGGTCGTGGGCTGCTGACGGTTAGCGGCCGATGTGAGCTCGACTCGAGACGAAGCTCACTCGGCCGGCCCTCGCTTGCCTTCCGAAGGCGACTGAGACGATCCGCCTCTGCCGTCATCATCCTCAATTCCCTTCCTGGGACGACCTGAAAGAGAACGAGATGGTATATGGACAAAGCGAGACCAAAGGAAAAAGACAGACGAAAGAGTCCAAAACGGGCAAAGGGGACGGCGTCAAACAGGATGGGAAACCACAGAGCAGACATCTCTCTAGATGGACCCCTCGAGCTGCTCGTCGAAGGCCGACTGGCCAATGACGACACCGAAGCGACCTTCTGGCCTGACCCACTTCTGCTGGACGACGTCCCAGATCGACATCTCGTACTGCGACAAGGGCATCTTGACTCGCGCGGTCTCTCCGGGCGAAAGGGAAACTCGCTCGAAGCCTCGGAGGACCTTGGGCTGGAGAGAGGAGAGATGGGAGGAAGAGAGAGGAGGCGTCAGCTAGATGAGGACGACGGAAGAGAAGAGGAGATGACGTACAGGCTCGCCTGCACCGTCTGGGAACTGCAGGTACAGCTGAACCACATCGCAGCCGTAGACGTCGCCGGTGTTGGTCACGTCAAACTGAGGAGGATCCAGTGGATCAGTGTCAGCTCCGGCGATCGACGACAACGAGAGGGAAAGGACAAGACTGACCTCAACCGAGTACCTCGGCGCATGCAGCCACGGCGCAACAGACGATCCGACATCTCCGTGGAAGCCAGAGTTGCCAGCGTACTTCTGCTCGTCCTCAAAGTCCCGCTTTGACATCTTCTGCTCGACGACCTCGAGCCCTCCATAGCCGAAGGTCGTGTACGAGAGTCCGAACCCAAAGCCGTATCGGGGCTCGATGTTGTTAGCGAGGAAGTGGCGGTACCCCAAGTTGAGCTCCTCGGTGTAGTCTGACGATATGGAGAGAGCGAAGAGGTTGTCAGTGAGGATTAGGGTCAGAGAACCACGACAGCGTAGTGCTCACCGACTTGAGGGTGGACGCCGCTGTTGGCGTCCGTCAGGATGATCTGAGCGGGGTAGTCCGACATCTTCTTGGCGATCGTGTAAGGCAGTCGTCCAGACGGGTTGTACGCTCCGTAAAGAACGTCGACGAGCGAGTTTCCAGCCTCCTGTCCAGGCAGTCCGGCCCAGACGATCGCGGTCACGTTCTCGTGGTCAGCCCAGGCCTCCATGTCGATCGGTCCGACAGAGTGGACGATAACGATCGTGTTCTTGTTGACCTTGGCGACCGCGTTGACGAGGTTGTCTCCGTTCAGCTGAGCCTGAGAGGGAGAGGAAGGACGGAGAGGAAGACGAGTCAGTGCTCGGCAGACGGCTCCCCTCGCAGCCAGTCCGTACTGACCGAGATGTTGGTCCTGTCTGATCCCTCCCCAGACACCTCGGAAACGAAGACGAGAGCGGCATCCTGTCGGAGTGCGGTCCTGTTGGCTCCTGCGAGGTCGTAGTTGTCGAGATGCCACGAGACCGAGACGTGCGAGCCCTTCTCCCTCGACTTGGCCTGGATTGCCTCGAGAGGCGAGATCAAGTACGGGTAGACGTTGGCTCCAGAGCCTCGGCCCTGTCCGAGTACACCGTCGGCTGAGCCTCGTGCGCCGCCGTTGGGTCCTTTGCGAGCCTGGAGAAAAAAGCAGGGGCGGGAGTCAGCGTGGCGGGCGAGGCTCAGTCGGATCGACGGGGACTGACGGGTCCAGCGTCATCTCCGATGAGCGCGATCCTCCGGAGGTCCTTGGAAAGAGGCAGAGCTCCGTTGACGTTCTTGAGCAGAACGGTCGAGGCAGCGCCCATCTCGCGGATGCCCTCGGCGTGGTCGCCCTGGACGTCGACGCCGAGATCCGTCAACGGGTCGCCGAGCTTGTTGGAGTTGAAGTTGACAGCTGAAGGAGAGCACGACACGGGTCATACATTAGCAGCCGTGCGACAGAAAACAGGGAAGAGGCCTGCTCACCGGGGAAGTCAGGCTGGTCCTGTCCGAGGAGGTAGTAGCCGGCGAGGATTCGGACAGCCCTGTCGAGGCAGGAGGACAGAGCAGGGCTTCAGCCGCGTGATTTGGGGACCATTTAGATCTAAAGCGGACAGTCGCCTCACATGTCGTCGAGTCGCTCGATAGGGACCGAGCCTGGGAAAGAGCGTGTGGCTTCAGCGGAGAGTTTCTGCGGCTGCAAAAGGTAAGAGGGGCTCACCGTTTCGGACGGAAGCGGCAAACTCATCGACGTAGGTTCGGTTGCGTCCGACGTTCAGTCCGGAGGGCATGGCCATGTCGAGTCCGCTGTTATAGGACGGCGCGAGCGAGTGAAGCGCCCCCTGGAGAAAGAAGTGGTCCGTCATCAGTCTTGTCCTGACATTGAAGTGTCCCGATCTCCGCCGACGTACCCAGTCAGTCAGGACCTGGCCCTGGAAGCCAAGCTCGTACTTGAGCAGGTCGTTCTGGACCTTGCTGTTCTCGCAGGCCCCTGGAGAAACGTCGTGGTGACGGGGTCAGCTCGAGCGATCAGTGAAGTGAGAGAGAGTGCGCACTCACATGTGTTGTTGATCAGGTTGTACGAGCACATGACAGTCGCAACGTCGGCTTGGACAGCCTTGAGGAACGGGTGGAGGTAGACCTCGTGCATTGTTCGGTCGTCGATGTTGGACGAGGACGTCGTTCGGTTGCGCTCCTGCTCGTTGCCGACGAGATGCTTGACACAGGCCTGCACTCCTTGGCCCAGAGTCTGCATCCCGACGATGGTCTCGTACGTAGCCTCGCCGGACAGGTACGGGCTGGACGAGGTCATACGGAATTAGGGTCAGCCCGGCCTGTCCGCTCGTCCGCCGGTCGTGAAACTGGACTCACTCCTCTCCGAATCCTTCCCAGTTTCGTCCGGCCTCGACAACTCGGACCATGTTGGTCATCGGACCAAGACCGATGTGGACACCCTTGCCTCGGAACTCCTGTCCCATCGCGAGACCCCGCGCTCGGATCAGCTTTCGGTCAAAGGTCGCGGCGGCGTTGATTCCGTCCACGCTGGAAAAGACGAGATTATGGAGTCAGTGTCGAGATTTACTCATATCCTTGATCACTATTGACTCGACTCACAAGGACGAGACGAAGTCGGCTGTGAAGAAAGAAAGAAAAAGGGCAAAGGAAGGTCAGCAAGCTCAAACGCAGGAAGGACGAGATGGAGCGAGAGCTCACTCCTTGCGACTCCCCTGCAAGTCAGGCCCGAAGATACAAGTCAGCAGAGGCTCGTTTACGGATTAAGATAGGACACGAAACGTACATGGGCGAATCCTGGAGACACAGGCCCTCGAAGTCGACGTCGGGCTGGGCGCCGATGTTTCCGACACATCGACTGGAAGGGTCAAGACGATCATGTCAGATGAAATTCTCTGTCGTCCTGATCTAGAAGTGAGTGCTTACCTGTTTCCGAAGCCGACTCCGGTGGTGAGGTTGACCTTCTGCTCGATCGTCCTGTTGAGGACGGCAAAAGGTGGTGTCAGCTACGTGACCCTGATGAGATGCAAGACGACGATCGACGACAAGGATGCTTACCAGTCTGCAATGCGAGCTCGAGCCTAGGAGACGTCGAGGATAGGATGAGAGATGGTAAGGAGTCAGCCCGTGCGACCTCGTTTCCTCACCGAGGGTTGACGACTCGCCTTCTGCACGGCCTCGGACCAGCTGCCCTCGCCTCGCGTCTCGGGAGTGGGTCCCACGAACGGCGATGTCGCCAACGGGCCAGCAGGCTCAGCTGCTATGGTGGTGGTGACCGGAGCGGAGGTGGCCGTCGCGGTCGCGTTGAGGATGACCGCGGACGAGGTCGAGTTGGCGGGAGCACCCACCACAGAAGCAGGCACTCCCAGCAGGAGAAGAGGGTACAGGAGGAGGGGTACCATCGCTTAGGGGAGGAGAGAATGTGATTGGAGGATGAGATGGGGAAGGACTGGCTCGCTGAACGGGCGACCGAGGCCGGAGAGAAGCAACAGAGGGAACGTCGGCGAGATGACATCCTCATCCTCGCTCTAGCTCCATGTCGGCGAAAGGAACCAGGCCGGATACAAGCCGAGAGTGTGGATGTGAACGGTCACGGGACGTCGGCATCAGCTGAACCGGCGGAGATGGCCGGCAAAGGGAGGGTCGAAGGTGGAGGGGAGGAGAGGGAACGTGAGCTCGCGCGAGCTGCCCTCCAGCCTGCTGATCACGTCTCGGACCCGGCAGCCTCGTCTCTTTGGTGATCGCACACGCCTGATCAAATTAAATGGCTGACTTCTTTGCAGGCCGTCTGGTTTGACTCTCTAGAAGGCTCTGGACCCAAGACTGACGCCGAAGTCGGTACCCGCCATTCCATCTGACGGTCGACTCCGCCGCCGACGTTCTCTCGCCCCTATTTGCTCTGATTTCCCAGCGGGTCATTCGAATCGGGTCTCGCGTTCCAGTCCAGCAGTCCCAGTTCTCGTTTGAGAACCGCGGTCCGTTTCGTTCCGTCCCAGTTTTGACGGACCTCGACTCTACCATCTCCTCTTTTGGTGAAGATCGTCGATGGATATGCCATCGCTAACTACTTCTGCGCTGTTCCCTCCGCGACAGCTCCCTTGTTTGACCTCCACCCGTCCAAACCCCAGACGCCCTTGAGCAGTTCCTCGTGCACCATGAACGTCTGCCGCACCTTCTTGTCGCCCGTCAACAGTCCCTCCGGTCCTTCTCCGTCCCACTGACCGAGCACGATGCCGTTCTTGTCCGCCGTCTGCGCGACAATGTCTGGAAATGCCTCGAGCGGAGGAGTGACGGCAGGACGAAGCTCCCAGGACGCCATTGGCCGTTGCGAGGGGTGCAGGAAGAGAGGAGTGGTGAGGGTGGTGTAGCGCTGTTGGGTTGTAGATCCTCAAGGAAGAAGGTCAGATCGGAAGACCCTAGATAGCAGGAGAAATTCGAGATATGATGAACGTACCGGTTGGAGGAAGGTCGTGTACGTGAGCAGCCGGATGGCAGGGTTCGGGTGCTGCTTGGACGGCGGCTCGAGAAGCTCAATGGTTGAGACGTAGGGAGATGCACACCATCCGATCAGGCCTGTAGAGGTGATGGTCGTCTGAGGAATAGGTAGGATGAGGCGACGCGATCAGCGTTTGAAAGACCGGACGGTCAAGGTTAGAAAGCTGAAACGATGTATTACTCACGGCGATGGCTACTCCGGCGAGGAAGCATCGACCTGCAAAGCCGAGGTCGGCCTCGAGCACAAAGATGAACGGGGAGAGGAGCGAGGAGACGGCGAGGGACGAGAGGGAGAATGCCCTGCGATCAGACCGCGACAGTGGGTATCAGTACTACCTCACGCGGGATGAGATGTCCGAAGGTTGCGCTCACTTGAGGGAGTAGAGTGCCTTTGAAATGGGTCCTACGTAGACGACCATAGGGTAGGTCGCGTTCTCTGGCTCGACCGCCGGAACGACCGCCGGCTTAGCTTGCGCTTCCTCTGCTGGCCCAGCGGACGTAGCAGTCGACGACTGGGCTTCGCTCTGGTGCTTGGTGATTTGTCGGCAGAGCGATGGTTGTATGCGGCGAGCGCCCGAGGAAGCGAACGTGCGGCCGAGCGAGGAAGATGATGACCCGGACGAGCTCGCGACGAGGACCGCAAAGGGCGAGCTCGGTCGGCTAGCGTAGGACCGGGCTGAAGCAGTGGCCAAGCGAGCGAGACTTGTACGGCTGCACGGGACGAGTACCATCCTGATGTCTGATCGAGGTGGACTTCAGCAAGGCTGGCGTGGTTGGGCGGGCACGAGAGGAGAGAGGACAGACGCGAGCTCAACATCCGCCCTCGTCGCCAGGGGTCAGTCACCTTTTCTCCGAAGTCTCGCATGCGGAGACGTGATACATCTTTGTTGTCAGTCACCGCGTCATATCCAGACTCTGTGCGCGGCTCACAAGTCAGACCAGCGGAAGCGTAGTAGCGTTACATCTGCCCCTTTCCTTGGGCGGTCGAAATTCCGGCCTTGCTAGTCTGCCCTCCCTCAACCTCAACTTAGACCCCCTCGCTTTCCACCTTCCACTCTACCCCACCAGCTGTACATCATCATGGGAGGCGACAACACTCTTGGTCACGTTGGAGACGGACACCTCCGAGGTTCGTAGCTGGTCTGCTCGTCGAGCGAGCTGGTCTGGTTGATTGTCGGCGGGAGAGGTTGAAGCTCACCCGTTCTTCCTTGCCTCGTCCCAACCCTGTCTGTCGCCTGATTGCCTCCCTGATCCACTCGCGCGTCTCATCAACCTACCTGTCTCGTGCTGGCTTGTGTCTGTCAGTCACGTACAACGACGTGCACGTCCTGGTGAGTGGACGAGCTCGCTCGCTCGCTCGCGTCCGGCCTCGTTGAGCTCGAGCTGACCATGCGCCCTCGCTCACGTTTGCGTGCAGATTGGAAACCGAGCCGAGCAGATCAAGAAGGAGTTTGATCCCACACTCATCGTCGCCATCGGAGGTGGAGGATTCTTGTACATCCAGTGCCCTCCTTCGAGTCAGCTCAGGCTCCTAGTCGTGAGCTCGACCAGAGCTGACCATCCCGTCCTCGTGCTACTGTATGCCAGCCCTGCCCGAGTGCTCCGAACGTTCCTCAAGTCGCCCACGAGGAAGGCAAACATCCCCATCCGTATGTACACCCTCAGCGAGTCATACCTCAACACAGCCAGCTTCAGTGCATAAACTGACTCCGCTCGCCTCGTTATCTCGTCCCACCCCTGTCGTCGCCACGTGCGCTCTTCTTCTCTTCGCGTCTCTTCACCACAGAGGCCATCGGTCTGTCTCTGTACGAGGCTCTTCCTAACGCGACCGAGGAGCAGATTGGAAACGGTCAGTCTCTGGGTCAGCCTGTTGGTACACACCCTTGGATTCAGCGAAACTGAAGAACGTGACCTCCTGCTCTTGCCCGTCCTTAGAGGTGATCCGAACGCAATGGCTCGACTTCAGCACGCTCGGATCGTCCGGAGGTGCCGGTCTGCTCGGCAAGAGGATCCTGATTGTGGACGAGGTCGACGACAGGTCAGTCCGGTTCACAACCTGACCGGTCCTAGATCCCTGCAGGAGCTCATGCCGTTATCTCCCTCACCTCTTGCAGCCGGAAGACTCTCTCGTACGCCGTTACTGAGCTCCAAAAGGACATCAACAAGCTCACCGCGGCTCTGTCGCCCGAGGAGGCTGCCGCTCTCCCGCCGACAAAGCTCGGTGTGTTTGTCGTCCACAACAAGCTCATCCCCAAGCTCGGAGAGATCCCCGCAGACGTGTCGTACTTCTCGGGAGAGGACATTGGGAACGTTTGGGTCGAGTACCCTTGTGAGTCCTGCCTTGATCTTTTCTACCTCGAGGTTCACAACGCTGATCCTCCCCATGTCCATCTTTGCCGCCTCCAGGGGAGTCTCCCGACATCCGCCAGCACGACGCTCTCGCCTTTGGAGAGCCGGATCGCAAGGATGAGCCTGCGACCTACTTCGGGGAGGTATAGAGCAGCCGTATGTCGGAAGAAGGGGAGCAGCGTGGCTGCGGGGCCGAGGAGGATCGTCCATCGGGACGAGGGGTACTTTACTGCGTTGTCTTTTTCTTTAGATGTCACACTCACGTTTCGCGTATTAACGTCAATTGTTCTGCTCTTGGGCGAGTTTTCGGACTTTGAATTCAAGGAGCTGCTGACGTTTCGTATCCCGTTCTTGGTCAGTATTCCGAATCACGACATCGCACCTCAGGCCCTCCTCCTGGGCCCCCCTCCACCCCCCCTTCGACGCGGCGTCGGCCGCCTTTTCGTTCGAGAGCCTCCTCCTGGTTTCCGCTCACCCACCACACCCCCACGTCACCGACCTCTCTACGATGCCCGTCGCTACTCGCACCTTCCCTCAACCGCTCGTCTCGGACCACAGCCTGCCCAAAGCCGTCGAGCTGACGACGGCGGTCGGCTCGGAATTCCCCTCATCTGTCCAGCTCAGTCAACTGCTGTCCCCCTCCGCCCCGGCCTCGTCCATCAAGGACCTCGCCCTGCTGGTCTCTCAGCGTGGAGTCGTCTTCTTCCGCGACCAGGACCTCGACACAGCTCAGCAGCTCGAGCTCGTCGACCGACTGGGAAAGGAGAGCGGACGACCAAAGGAGTCATCCGTTCATGAGCATCCCTTGGGAGGGGGAGGAGAGCTTGGAGGAGGAGCAGCACCAGCAGCAAAGGATGGCAAGGAGGCCGTCTTCAAAATCACAGCAGGTGAGTCTAGAACGGATGTGCTGGCGGAAGGGGGGACGTCAAAAAGGCGCACACGAGCAGCGCGGACCGCGCCGAGCGGAGCGCACTCCCTCCCCCTCTCGGCTGGCTTGGCTCGTTCGACGACCAGAGCTCCATCTGACGCTATCTTTTCCTTCTCTGCCACAGAGTTCAACGGAGCATCGCAGGACAGACACAACCGTTCCACAAAAGCCTCCAACATCTGGGTGAGTCTGCCATCTTTGTTTCGTCAACGCTGAGGAGCGCGGATCGCTCAGTCAGCCAAACACCCGGCCCTCCTCTCTTGCGGGGTTTTCAGCGGTTTGAGTTTCAATCACCCCGGACTGACACATGCTTCTGCCGTTCTTCTTCTGGTGTTCCTCCTCAGCACTCGGACATCTCCTTTGAGCCGTTCCCCAGTGACTACGCGATCCTCAAGATGAACAGTGAGTTCGCCGGATGACTCTTTCGGGGCAATTCTCCTTCGCCGCTTTCTCCGGTCTGACGTGTCTTTCCCCTCTTGCACATGCAGCCATCCCCAAAGTCGGCGGCGACACACTCTGGGCGTCTGCGTACTCTGCGTTCGACCGACTCTCTCCGGCGATGCAGAACTTCCTGTCGACCCTGACGGCGACGCACTCGGGCGATTGCTTCACGGCACCCGCAGAAGGGTTCCGCTCGCCTCGAGGCCACCCGGAGAACAACAGTCAGAACCTGCAGGCGTCTCATCCGGTCATCCGCACCAACCCTGTCACCGGATGGAAGTGCCTCTACGTCAACAAGTTGTAAGTCGAGATCGGTCCCAGACGTGCCCTGTCCTATTGGCATCGAGCTGACCGCCGTGCGTCCCCTCCTCGACAGCTTTACCAAGCGGATCAACGAGCTCAGCCTGGACGAGTCGGATCACCTGCTGGCTTACCTGTTTGAGCACATTGCTCAGAACCACGACATGACTGTCCGATTCCGCTGGCAGTCCGGATCGCTCGCCATCTGGGACAGTGAGTCGACTCGTTCTTCTCTTTGGAAGTTTCGGAGGACTGACTTATCCTCTCGTTATCCTTGACCCTCCCAGACCGGTCCACTCTGCACTGCGCGACGAACGACTACGGCTCGCATGGTCGCGAAGGCGAGCGTGTGATGAGCGTGGGCGACCGTCCATACTACGACCCCAACTCTGTCTCGCGAGAGGCGTGGCTCGAGGGGCAGCCTCAAGAGCAGTAAACTTCCAGTGTCGATCTTTTCTCTCACGTCTCTCACTTAGATCCAGCTTTGCCGTACCCTTGTAGTCCACATCTTTCCTTCCCTCCTAGTTTGCCTTGCTTTCTTCCCTTCGCGTCTCAACGACCGTCCCTCTCCAGCTGCCTGCCCCTCAACGAGCCTAACGACCCCTTTTGTAACTACCTTACTTGATGACGATGCTTCTGTCCTTCTTGATCCATATGATCCGCTAGCACAGCCTGATGCCTAAGGCTGGCGAACGAAGATAGATCTGGGTCGGAGGATGACGTGCGGCACGGAGGCCGACTGTCGGATGCGGACGGGCAGTGCCGCTCACGCTCGCCCCTTGGAAGACCCTTGGATCTTGGCATCAAGCGAGCTCGACGTCTAGCCTGCTTCGCCCACCCACCGAACCATCACCACCATCGCATCCGCGGACATGTCGTTCTACGTCGAAACTCAACTAGCATGCATCTCGGCTCTCGCAGACCGTACGTCGAGCTTCCTCGCGCGAGGCAAGGGGGGGCCATCTCCGAAGCTGACTCTCGCCCTCTCCCTCTCTCCGGCAGAACGAGCTGTGACGAATCCAGCGTTCGCGAAAGCCATCATCAAGAGCTACTGCAGTGGCAAGTTGGCCAAGGGCAAGAGTCTGGTTGAGACTGGGTGGAAGCTGGATCTGGTCGAGCAGGAGTGTCTTGCGATGAGGGTCAGTCCATCGATTGACGGTGTGAGCTCGAGGCCCCGAGGAGGGGGCGGAGTCGTCTCGTTCTGAGCTCACCTACCGCTCTCCTGCGTCTGTGCAGTTTCCTGACTTTGGACCAGAGTAAGCCAGACATTGTCTCGACACTATGGGCTTCTGCATCTTGCTGACGTAAGGTTGCTGTTTTCTGTGCAGGTTCATTGCCGTCCGGCAGGAGCTCGGCCTCCGCGACTCTCGGATCCACCCACCCCCACGATCCGCTCGGGCCTCCTCCTCCTCGACAGCATCCGCACCAGCACCCCGCCGTCAACCAGCCTCAGGACCCTCCGCACCACCTCGTCCAGCCCAAGTAGGAGGAGCAGGCGTGCCCGTCACCCGTCTCGCCGGCACAGAGACCGGCTCTGAACCTCCGCCCCAGTACGCCTCCGCCGACCCAAACCCAGACGCCGAGCTCGCACGAGCTATCCATGCGAGTCTCATCTCGGCCATGAACGTGCCCATCATCCGGGAGGAAGGGGTCGTCGGCGCAGGCGCAGGAGGGAGCGCCACCCCGACGACGACAAACGGGTCCAGTCCCGGTACGGGCGGACACTCGCCAAACGGTCGGACCTCGCTCGAGGACATCCCTGAACCACTCGACGCATACATCAACTCCAACTCCAACTCGGTTCGACGGGCCTCCCACTCTGACCAGACGACGGGTCCTGCCTCTCCAGCGTCCGCCATCCCGAACCGCAACTCTTTGACCGCCACCGCTCGTCAAGGCGCCTACTCTGCTCCCGTCTCTGCTCGATCCTCACCACCCCTCCGCACGACCGCCCTCCCCCGATCCGAAGATCCTCTCACCCTCCTCTCGTCCTTCTCGACCCTCCTCATCCTCGACGACTCGTCCTCCATGGCCGAGGGATCCCTCTGGTCCGACACCGAAGCGGCCGTCTCTTCCGTCGTCCCGCTCGCCTCGACTTTCGATCCAGCGGGAGTGGAGATCATCTTTCTCAACTCGACCAAGAGGGCCAAGTGTGCGAGCGAGGAAGAGGTGAGGGAGTTGTTTAGGCAGGTCGGGGGGCCGGGGGGTGCGACGCCGTTGGGGACGAGGTTGGAGGAGGTGTTGTTGGATTATCTGGGGAAGTTGGATAAGGAGAGGGAGAGGACGCAGAAGGAAAGGGATGAGCAGGATGAGCGGGAAGCAGAGACCGAGACGGTGGCGGGACTGAGGTCGGGAACGAGCTCGACGTTTGGGGATGCGCAGAAGTTGATGAGGCTGAACATCGTGAGCCTTCCTCTCGAGGCCTGATCTTTCTCGGCACAAAGCTTCCAGCTGACTTACCCTTTATTTTTGGCTACTGTCTGTCGTGTAGATCGTCATCACCGACGGGTACGTCTCCCCTCTCAATCTCCTTGTTTCTTCGCTCGAGCCCGCGCCAACGCGTCCTCCCTCCCCCCTCTCCCCTCACACAGCGCCTCACTCAAACTAACCTCCGGTCCACACCACAACCCTTTCACCAGAGCCCCAACCGACGACCCCGAGTCCGTCATCGTCGCCGCCGCCCGCCGCCTAGACGCGCACTACTACCCGCTCAACCAACTCGGCATCCAGCTCGTCCAGATCGGGACCGACTCCGAAGCACGAGAGTTCTTGCAGACGTTGGATGACGGGTTGAGTCAGAGCTATGGGGGATTGAGGGACATCGTGGATACGGTGCCTTGGACGGGTGGGGAGGGTGGGGGTGGGATGCAGAGGGATGGGAAGCTGTTGAGGAAGATCCTGTTGGGTGGGGTGAACAAGAGGATCGATCGGAGTGGGTGATTGATCGAGGGAGGGGAGTGCTTATGCGATACGTTTATGTCTTTCTTAGATTTGAGAGAGAGAGCAAGCGCAGAGGTTGTCGAGTGGGGTGCAGACAGGGAGAACGTTCTTTTGCAGCCGTGAGGGACTTCAGGTCTGAGCAGTTTTTTTGTATAACACGAAACGAGAACGGGAGATGGGACGGGCATCGTACAGACGATAGATTAGGTGTGTACGACGCCGGGATATAAGTAAGTAAGCTAGGGGTACCGGGACGAGAACAAACAACAAAGGGATGCGGGCAGGGGTGGGTGGGGGATAGAGTACAGATAGATATGTAGGAATGGGTCAAGCGGATCAGAGTCGCAGTGTTGCGGTTGAGTACAGGCGGGACTTGTCAAGGATCTTGAGGCGAACTCGAGGGTGGGGCGGTTGTTTTGTCGCCAAAGAGGACGTGACCGGCGGACTGAGTTGCGAGCAGTGCTCGAGCGATAGATCTGCATAAGAGGATAGACGCTCGGTAAGCTTCAACCAAGCAGGCTGAGTAATCGAACACAGAGCAAGGATACGTACGAAGGTTGAGGCGAGTCTCAATGGATGGAACGGCGAGGGGGTCTGGTTACTCTCCCTCGTCGCTCATGGACCGTCCGCTCCAGGCGGCGTGCCCTGATAGACATGAGAGCCTAGCTGCTCTGCGCGGTCCTCCATCTCGTCCGGTAGCCTGGTCGCAGTCTCGGTTGAGAGGCGTTGACCTTGGACTCGAGTGCGTTCTGGGAGGGCAAAGGCGAGAGGTAAGGATCAGTGTCAGTCGTGGACAGCTGTGGATAGGATCGACCATAAATGGACTGACTGTTTCGGTTCCGATGTCGCGCTCTACAAGTTCGCTCGTCAATTCATCTGTCTGTCCCCCGCTCGTCTCGTCTTCGACTCAACCGCCCCTGCCCCAACCCATAGCACCTTAAGCCCAGACCCTTCCGCTCCTCCTGGATCGTCTATCCGCCTTGGCCTTCTCCTCCCGGTCGATCACCTCCTCCTCAGTCTCGACCTCGATCTCCTCGCTCTTCAACCCGTTCCCGTCGTTCTCGTCCTCGGGCGGCGGGTAGGGCGAGTACTCGAGTGCCTCGTCCCATGTCCATCCCTCGGGTCGGTCGTACAGCTCCTCCCGCTTGAACATGTTCCAGCAGTGAGCGTTGAAGAACGGGACGTTGACCAGCTCGAGCCAAGCGATCGAGTCCTTTCGGCTGCCTCGAGTCAGGCTGTACATCGTGTCCTGGGAACAGGCAAGGCGGATACAAGGTCAGCCCCGGAGATACAGACAGACAGACAGACGAGAGCGGGACGATCAACGGTCGACTTACCCAGATGTGGTTATCGTACTCCATCTTGGCTTCGATCTCTGCGCGTCGTCGGGCCTTGTCCTCGTCCTCGACGGGGAAGGCCTTGCTCTCGATGCTGGCTCCCTCGTCCGAGCTGAGCGTGTCGTCTGAGAAAGAGTGCTCGTCGGTGTGGTGGTAGTAGTCGTCTCCTCCGTTCTGCGAGTGGTCGTATGCGCTGTCGTACGAGAGTCGCCTGTTGTGGTGTCGAGTCGCTTCCTCCTTGTCGTGCTCCCACTGCCGGAACTTGGACACCCACTCGAGCCCGATCGGGTTGCGAACCTCGACCATCGGGACACCCTCGTCCTTTGGGCCCAGCTGAATTTTTGCTGGCTCCTGCGGGATGACGATGGCGAGCGAGGCGAGCAGGTCGGCGTCCGAGACGGGCACGAAGGTCGCCTTCTCCGAGAAGACCGCCTCGACGTCGGACTTGGGCGAACCAGCGGCGGGCGTGGCGAAGAGGGCGGTGAAGAAGTTGGTGACGGCAGAGAACATCGTAAGGATGGCTAAGTAGGTGGGTGTGGGCGTGTTAAGTGTTGTGCGGGATGAGGGAGGCAGAGGAGGAAGGGGGAAGGGAGAGTAAGGTGGGGGGGAGGATTGAGGGCACGGAGGCTGGGATGGGCTAGGTAGTGGTGTGCGGGGGTGCTAAGCTAGTAAGGCTAGGGTAGTAGGTAGGGCTGTATGCTAGTGTAGGCTAGGGTGTGCGAGAGGAGGGTGGAGGTCGAGAGCAGAGGCGAAATGCGGCGAAAGCGGGAAGGTCATAGGGTGATAGGGGACCCTGGATGTCGAGCTCAGAATGTTTTGATCCTCTTTTCGCACTCGGCACCTCGATCCCTTGTTCGGACGCCGACCCAATCAGGGACTAGGAACGAGCCAGTGTGAAGCGACTAAGGGGAAGTCTGCGGTCCTGGATGTGACGGACGAGAGAGGGGTCGTCCAGAGTCAAAGGAAAGCAGACCACGTCGTCGGCCGGCGGGGTCGACATCCGTGCCAGGCCTGGTCGTGTTATCGAGTCGAATGATGATGGCCCAGGACGAGGTCGAGCTGGAGAAGAAAGGGATCAAGCGGGTGTGAACAAGGTGGGGATGGCATGGTGGACGTGAGGGGGCAGAAGGCATGGCGGACGAAGCTCGCTGAAGATGGTCGAGCTCACACTCTCCTCCTCCCTCCCTCCCACCCTCCCACCAGTCCTCGACCCATTCTTGTAGCTCCGTCGTGCTCACAGTATCTGACTCGTCTGGGAGTCAACTTCTATCAGAAACGGTGTTGAGTTTCGCGCAGGCTTTTCTTCTCGACCGGAAGACAGGGGCACTCTGAGAGGGGTGCGAGCTCACCTTCCTTCTGTCGTCTCTCTCTCTCCCGTCTTCACCTCGTCCACAACACCCTCGACGCTCAACCGAAGCTCGTATGGATCCAGAAGCAGGTTCTTCTCGTCAGGCGCGCCCGTCCGCCGCTCTGGATCGCTGGTGGCCACTCGGCACTGACGTCAAAGCGTGCATTGATCCGTTCGACCGGTCGAGCTCGCCTCAAAAGGAGGCCGTCCTCAGAGTGAGTCCACTCTCTCTCGCCCAAATATGCATGTGACTAGCTTGGTCGTGTCCTACGCTGATCTACTGGTCCTCGATATTCCAGACCTTCCCGCCGACGCGCCTGACGAGCTCCATCTCCGACGCGACCCACATCCTCCTCGACCCGGCCGTGCCCGTCTCAGTGGACACCGTTCGCGCCGCTCAGACGCTCGGCAAGCACCTAGTCTCTTTCGATTGGGCTTTGCAGTCATTCGCAAAAGGGCGGTCCCAATCGGAGGAAAGCTATCGCATCGGGTCCAACGAAGAGGAAGCGCCGGCGCGAAGAAGGCAGAAGCGACGTCGCACGTCGTCGCGGCCCGTAGGACCCGACCTGCCTGATGTCGGTCGGCCGCAAGAACAGTCCAGAGACGGCGTACCGGTCCGGAGGCTCGTGGTCGACTCCGATGATGACCAGGATCCGTCCTCCAGCTCTTTGCCCCCGTCCTCTGTTGCTCCCGAGCCTTCGTACGTCTCACCGCCCCTTTCTGCTCTCCGCTCTCCTGCTCCATTACTGACCCTTACCTCTCTGCTGATACCTCCCAGACGTCTCATCCGCCCCTCCCCACCTCGCAGTCCCTCTCTTCCCGCCGCCGCAACCACCCTCACCTCCCTCGCCACCTCCGGTTGTCCCTCTCGACGCGGGCCCAAACTCGCGTTCGAGGCTCTCCTCGCACGCGAGAGGTTGGGCAAGCCCTTCTTCCCAGACTATCACTTCCTTCCCTCTGATGCGGAGGAAAGGAGATGGTACGGCGAGGAGGACTGTCGGGCTTTGGCGAGAGGGTTGAACGTCGAGGAGGGGGGGATGTTGTGAGTCCAACGTCCCTCGCCTGAGCCACCTGTCTTATGGGCCCATCGGCTGACTCGTGACTGGCGGTGGTTGTGGCAGTGATCTCCCAGGCGCTCCAGCGTGTCTCGGACACGATAACCCCGAAGGCGACGGAGGCGTCTTCTACGACGCCTGGTCCAGGAGGGAGATCCGCTTTGTAGTCCATCTTGAGGCGAGGCGGACGCCGTACAAGGAGACGACGAAGAAGCTCAGACTGGCGGAGAGCGAGGCGTGTCTGAAAATGTTCCAAGCAGCTGTTTGTCCCCCGATCTTTTGTCTCTTCTGCCAGGCTCGTCTTGCTGACCACTGTCTGTGTTTTATCGGCTGGGGGCTCGCGCAGTTCCCGAACCGCCCTCTGCTGAGCATCCGCGAGAAGATCAAGCCCGCCATGCTCACGCCGTAGTATGCCAACGCTGCCGAGATCGAACGGACCCTCGCTCTGGGCCCACTGCCGCCTCTCTTTGTCCCACCTCGTGGGAAGAAAAAGAGGCTCACAGAGAGCGAGAATCGTCTTCTCGCAGATCTCTTCTTTCGCCTCGAGGAGGATGAGGAAGACGGAGGCGCAGGAGGTGTGACGGTCTCACGCTTTCTCGGGGAGGCAGTCTGGGTGCTGCCAGAGAAGAGGATCTCGGAGATTGAGTATGCGTGGATGGAGGGGATCAGGCTGTGGACTTCGAGGGAGAGATGAGTGAATCTTTCGTGGTCGTAAACAGAGGCAGAAATGAATGCATTTGAATGACATAGATCTCGGCTAAGCATTGCGAGCTGCATCTCGCTTCCGGCGCTTGCCCTCGAGCACGGCACGCGTCTTCTGCTTCTCGCCGAAGCCGGCGTCGTGCAGTGACTGTGGAAAGAGAAGGGCGGGTGCAGGAGAGGTCAGCATGAAGATCAAGCAGTAGAGAACGCGGCACAGCTGCAGAAGACGGACCATGGCTGCAACCCGCTTGGCTGTCGAGACCTTGTTGAGGTCTTGCAGCACATCCTCTTCTGGAAGAGACAGCTCGGTGAGGGTCGCCTCTGCAGCATGACAATCAATCAAGGTCAGAACGACGAGCAGACTCTCCGCACCACGCCTTGTCTCTCTCGTGAACTCACTGATGACCTTCTCGATTCCTCCTACCAGCTCCGTATCCCTCTCCGTCACCATTGTCACCGCCACACCACCCCTTCCAGCTCTCGCCGTCCTTCCCACCCGATGGACATAGTCCTCCGCCTCCCTCGGACAGTCCCAGTTGACCACCATCGCCACCTCGGGGATATCCAGTCCTCTCGATCCAACATCCGTCGCTACCAGTACAGGCACCTGACCCGAGCGGAACGCCGCGAGTGAAGCGAGCCTCTCCTTCTGGGACAGGTACGAGTGCAGCGCGACCGACGGGATCAGAAGCTCGGTGAGGAGGGATTGGAGATGAGCGGTTGTGGCGCAGCGGGAGGTGAAGATGATGGTGGAGGGAGGCCAAGGAGGGATCTCGTCTTCGGTGGAAGGAGTCGACTTGGAGGCGGACTTGGAACCGGGGCCGGAGCGGTCGCGTTTGCGGGAGGGGCCAGAGGAGGTGGTGGAGGAGGGTTTGGGAAGGTTGGGGTTGGGTCGTCGGAGGTGGTGGATGGACTTGGGTGGGTTGAGGAGGAGGTAGTAGAGATAGGGCTCTCGGATGTGGGAGGGGATGAAGAGGTAGTGTTGCTTGAGCGTGCTGACGGTCGTCGTGCTGCACGGCAAGAACGGAGACACACAGTCAGACGATGCCACTCGATTCGACATGCTGGAGTCTAAGCGGACGAGATGGGACGTACTCTGTGAGGACCTTGTGGACAAAGATCTTCTCCTTTCCGGCGCGAGGCTCCTTATCCTCGAGCGTGCGGATCGCGTCCGACTCGGTGGCAGTAAACAGACACGTCTGCCGGTCGGCAGGCATGCGCGAAAACAGGTACGCCAGGTCGGGCGCAAACGTCGGGGTTAACATGCGATCAGCCTCATCCAGCACCTGCGGTAGGAGAGCAGAGGGTCAGCAGGGGTCGGTGGCGAGCGTCCAGGAAACGGTGCTCACGAGTGTCTGGACCCTGTCGAGACCCCACTCTCCTCCGCTGCTCCTCAACAAGTCAACCAGTCGTCCCGGAGTAGCGACGATCACATGCGGGCGGGCGCACATGTCCTGAGCCTGGGTGACGATGTCCATCCCTCCGACGACAACCGACGTCTTGATGTTGAGCGGCACTCCGAGAATGTGGAATTGCTCGGCAAGCTGGAACGCCAGCTCTCTGCAAGTACGAGGGAGCGGGTGGGGAGACAACGGTCAGCACGTAAGCGAGGGTCTGGATGAGGACCCCCCGGACGGGGAGGGAGGGTCGAGACGTACCTCGTCGGCGTGAGCACGACTGCCCAGATACCGTACGGGTCTCGAGCGATCCTCTGCAAGATAGGGAGTGCAAAGGCGAGCGTCTTTCCTGAACCGGTCTGGGCAATCCCGATGCAGTCACGGCCTGGACCGACAGAACAAGTGGAGGGCGGTCAGCTCGAGTTTCAAGCTCAGCCAGGACCAGACAAAGCGACTCACCACCGAGGATGGCCGGGATGCAGCCCTGCTGGATCGGTGTGGGTTTTCTGATTGACATTGCTCCCATGGACGAGATGAGAGCGGGCGAGCATCCGAGCGTGTGGAACGTTGTCGCCGGCTGCTTCGGAGCAGGAGCGGTCGACGTCGAGCTCGACGGCTCATCCGTCAGAGCTGCCTCAGCCTCGGCAGAGACAGCCTCGGGTAGAGAAGATGTGCTGGCAACAGCTGGTGCTGTAGGCTTGCTCGCTGGTGTCGCTGCTGCTGATCTGGCGACTCTGGACGGGAGGTTGATGCGCGACGGCACGGCGGTCACCTGCATCGGCTCAGGCTGAGGAGACAGCGATCGAGCCTGGACGATGTGTCGGTCTCCGTACTGTCCGTCGTCCGAGTCGCGGTCCGAGTGGTAGGACGAGGACGAGCTCGCGCTGTCTGACTCGTCCGACACGTCGTCGTCCTCGTCCGAAGGTGAGGCCGAACGTGGGGGAGCAACCTTGGACGACCCAGACGAGGCCGTCTTCTGCTTCTTGGTAGCATGCGACGTGGACGATGAGGCAGAAAGCTTCTGCTTCTTGGCAGGGACGGAAGGCATGGCAGGCGAGTGAGGTCGAGTGTTGGAGGGAAGGACGGGCGGGAGGTGAGCTCGGTGAGCTCGAACGAAATATCTGCCCTGGAGACCCCGACCCGTCTTGTCCTCTGCCCTCCGTCCACCACAGTCGCCCCTCAACTCGACATGTCGTCAGCACTCTCTTCTACCCTCGGCGCTCTCCCTGAGCTTCCGGATGACCTCAAGCGCGAGATCCTCGGCTTCTGCGATGCTGCGACGCTCGCGAGCACGTCGAGAGCTTCGTTTGCGTTCCTCGAGTGGACGACCCCTCTGCTGTACGGCGACGTCGTCCTCAAGTCTGCAAACGCCCTCGTAAAGTTCTTCTGCAAGCGAGTGAGTAGACCCCAAGCCGTCTGCTCCCGGTCATCGTGTCTGACTGTCCTGCCATGATGTATGGTGACGAGCAGGACCCCAAGAGACACCAACCCAGCCTCTCCGCGTTCCTGGATCTATCCTCGCTCGCCTCCCTCACCATCGCCGCCAAAGGGGTCCTCGTCTCGCTGGACCACGACACCAACAGAGTCGGTCTGGAGCTCTACCGAGACCGAATCTCTGCCAACGCTCTCGGGGGAAGGGTCGCCCTCGAGATGTTTGAAACCAACGTGCCTGACGCGACGCAATACTTCTGGTCGGCCGTCTGCCCTCTGATCGACCCCGTGCTCGCCGTGCTCGTCAGCTGGTACCGAGACGGGGCCAATGCCATCGCCGAGCAGATCTTTTGGGGCAGGTGGGGCAACTTGCGACTCCTCGTGATCAGTGAACGCAACATCCACACGCCGGACCATCTCCTCGCTTGCGACGTTTCAAACGCGGGCGAAGACGAAGACGAATCGGGAGAAGACGAGGATACCTCGCCCATCGTCTTCTGGGACCTGACGTGCAAGGATCACCCTGGGACGTGCGACAGGATGTGGGAGAACCTCTCGGTCGACATGCTCCTCGACGACAACTACGAACGCCTCGACGGCATGAAGGCCAAGGTGACGTTCAAGCAGATGGTCGTCCTCGTGCCTGCCGGTGACGCAGAGGACAAAGACAAGTTCTTCACCTTGCTCGTACATGGCCACGCCGGGAGAGATCGCTGGAACGAAGAGGAAGATCATCATCAAGGCGAGGGGAGAATGACCGAAGAAGCCAGGTATCAATCATCTCCTGTTTCGGCTGTCTCTTTCGTCCCTCTTGTCTTTGACAGAAGACTGCTGGATCTCTTTGCTTGTGTTGAGCACCGCAGTACCCGAGATCGGTTTCGCCTCCGCGCCTTCGCCAGACCAGCCGTCGCTTCGGAGCGCACTGTATATATCGCATGACCATCTATCCATCAGAATGCTTCATATCCTCTCCAGCTTGGGTCATACGAGATCCGCGGCGATTGAGTAGACCTGCGAGAAGCCGAGAGGGGTGTCCTCAGGTCCGGACCAGGCGGCGCCCTTGAGGACGGCCGAGTTCATCCAAGCCTGGTGTCGGGCCTCGGTCGTGAGGATCGATCCAGCAGCGGTGACGTAGGCCGGGTCGGTGATCTTGTTGGCCGCTCCGAGGTAAGCGGTCACTCCAACGTTCTCGATGGCGGAGGACAGTCCGAGGAAGCCCTGGACGAGGGGAAAGGAGGGCAGAAGAGGAGAAAGTCAGCGCTTGCGCTCCCTCCTCAGGGCGAAGAGCGTATATGAACGGTCCACTCACAGCAGGGCTGTCGTACGGGAAGCTGTACTCGCACTTTTGCGTTCGGATTGGTTCTCAGCCCTCCCTCGTCGAGGCTGACTTTACAAGACGGTACTCACGTCGTATGCCTTCTGGGCGGCCTCGACAGCGAGGTCAACGTCTGTCGGTCAGCAGCACCGACACAGACACGTGAAGCCGAAGGTGGAGGGCATTGAGCACGAGGCCAAGCGTGGACACGCGGCGAAGGAGGAGGGATGGGCAAGCGGCGGAGTGGGTCAGCTGATGGTCGCCTAGGCCGGTCCCCTCCTCCTCCTTCTCCTTCTTGGGATGGCTGGTTACTAACCAGCGACGTCTCCCTCTGAAACCCCGCATATCGTCTTGCCCGTGACGGGGTTCAGGGTGCTGTACGAGCGTACGAGATGGACGAAGCAGTCAGTGTACGAGTGCGAGCTCGCACCATCTTCCGTCCGAGCCGCCCCGGGCCAGCATGAGGAGAGAGACCGCCTGCTTACTCGAGCGTCTTTCCAGACTTGCTAGCGACAAACTCTCCGCCGATGAAGATACCGGTCTACAAACCCAGAAGCCAGACACGGTCAGCTCGTTGCATGAGGGCAGCCAGAGGCAAGCGAGCGGTGGCGGGGTCGGACGAGTTTCGGTTGACGCGAAACGGCTCACGGAGAGGCGTACCGTTGCGGACGATGCTGAAGGTTTGGCAGTTGCTGTTAACTAGGGTAGAGAGAGAATGAAAGCCAAGCGGAGGACGTCAGTCACGGAGAAGAGGCGGGATGTGCCCTTCCATCTCTTCCACTGTGAGAGCACCACCACTTACCGGGAGTTGAGTACGGTCCGGCGGGGGTCACTGTCTGACCCACTGTGTATCCGATAGCAACTCCGTCGGCGGTGTAGGTTCCCTCGTATCGCTGGCGGAAGGTCGAGGTGCCTCCTCCCGGGAGAGAGTAGAGACCCGGGGGCGCGGCAGGCTCTCCCTCGCACGAGGTGAACGAGTTGTTTGTGTAGTCTCCGGGCATGACTGGTACGCCAGATGGGACTGAGGGGACAAGGTCAAGAAGTGAGGAGCTTAAATGCTAGTCATCTGAGATATGTCGTGAGACCCATGCGTATACTGTGACACCGGGATAGGAAGGTCAGCCTCGCCTCTCTGGGCGTGATCAAGTAGTTGGAAAGCGAGTTGGCGGTGCTCACTTACTGTAGCTAGTCTTCCTCACTCTCACTCGATCCTTCCTCGTCGTCTGCATCCGCATCATGCCCTTCGTCCCCGCGTGCCTGCACCACTCCATCTCCCTCCCCAGGCTCCGAACCCGACCCAGACTCCACCCTCACCGAGGGCGATCGGCTCTCACTGATTGTCACTGATTTTTGCCGCATCTGTGGCGGGGCCGAATCATTGTCGTCGTCGCTCGAGTCCACCACGACGTCGTCGACCATGTCCCCTCCGTCTTCCATCCCCCTACGAGGCACGCCTTGACGTGTACGGAACGGGTCGTCGGAGGAGGAGGACTGCTGTCGATCGTCCTCTTGATCGTCGCTCATGTCGTTGGAGCCGTACCCGTGCTCGTCATCGGAGCGGAGGTCGCCTACAGTCAGATCTGCGACGGACGAGCAAGACGATCCAGTCAGTCCCTCTACCGTCCAGGTCGCTTGCCACGGCCGCTGATCCGCACTCACCCTGATCGTCCAGATCCATCAGCTCCCCCAGCTTTGCCCACCCCTGCCCATCCTCATCCATGTTCTCGACCGTCTCCCAGACCCTCCTCTCCCATTCCTCGTCCCTCTGCCTGTCCCTCCTCTCAACCTCCTCCTCCTCGTCCTCCTCCATCCACTCGTCGCTCTCCCTCCCAAAGTCAACGTCGTCCTCGTCGGTACTCTCATCCACCACCACATCCCTGTCCGCCGGCCTGTAGAACACCGCCTGCAAGTCCGGACCCAGATCCTGATCCCGCGGAGGCAGGCTGCCGATCGTGAGCACCCTCCTGTCCGTCTTGTAGGCTGCCTTCGGGTAGGGCAAGGAACGGATCTGGTTGAGCTGGTTGGCAGGGTGGACGATCGGGTTCTTGGGTCGGTACGGGAGCGTGCGGTTTTTGTCCCAGGTGGGTGCGACAGGGAGGGGCATCCAGATCGGAACGTCGGCGTCAAAGACGTCGTAGTCGTCTGCGGCAGAGGAGCCGCAGTCAGAGGTGGCGGCCGAGGAGTAAGACGAGACGGATGCGGAGCGGGATGCGCGTGCGGACAGGTGGGCAAGTCGAGCAGGGCGAGGCGAGCCATCCACGGCTTCTTCGTTCCCGCCGGCGGCGGGTCCGGCGTCGTCTTCGTCCTCGTCAGCCGAGTCTCCAGGCCGAACGAGGTCGTATCGGCTTCCTCCGAGTTGAGACTGTGCCTTGCGGACGGCTCTCTTTGTGAGCACCCGGAACGCCTCTCCTTTGGCCCTCGGTCGCGGTTTGCTGAGCTTGCCGTCCTCCTCGATCTCGACGACCAGCCTCTTCTTGGTGATGTGTCCTTGGTGGGAAATCGCAGTCCAGAGCAGGTGCTCGACATACATCTCGAGCTGTATCTTGAGGTCGACGAGGGTGGGATAGGCAATCTCCTGGGACGTGTCCTCGTCCGTCGGGACCTCGAGAGGGACCGAGGGCAGACCGCTGGGAAGAAAAAGAGCAGGACCAGAATTCGGGAGTCAGGTCGGATTGGAACGTCAAGCAGGGCGCCCGAAGGGAGTGTTTTGCTGCTGACCTCATATGTCGGCCGATCGACTTTAGGTTCAGCAGATCTAATCCGTCTCCCTGGTACCGTTTCAAGACGCCCAGCTTTGCCAGCTGGAGACGCGTCCCTCCTCGATGTCTCCGGCGCGAGGCCTGCTTCTTCAACTCGACCCACATCCTCTTCTTCTCCCGCTCATACTGTCGCTTCTTCGTCGCCAACTCGGCCCTCTCCTGCTCCCTAGCCAGAGTCCGCCCGGTTACAACCTCCTGGACCTGCGCATACGTCGCGTCCGCCGGCAGACGGTCCTTCATCGGTTGGACAAGCACATCCGGTCGCTCGATCGGAGGAGGGAGCGGTCTCGGTTGGCTGCGTTCCTCGACGTAGGTGGTCATGATCGGGTTGGCGAGCTCGAGGCCGACGTTCTCCAGCTTGTGACGATCGAGAGATCTCGACCAGTCCTCTCGGGTCCACCCGCGGTCGTTCTTCTCGAGCTCGGCGAGCATCTCCTGCTGTTTCTGACTGACCGGTCCTTTGCCGGTGAGACGGATCGGGCCTGCTTTGCGCTTGACCCTGTCGGTCATGTCTTGCCTTTCCTGAGCTCTGGAGGAGATCTCCTCGGCTTCCTTCTTCTCGAGAAGCGCGTCGGCAAACTCCTCCTCGAGCTCGATCCATCTGCGGACACAAGAGGAACGAAAGGGTCAGCAAATAAGTCGCGTCCGAGCGGGCACAGCGGACAAGCAGTTAGTCAGTTGTGGCCTAGATCTGGACCTACCGGTCGCTGACCTCTCTAGCAGAGGGTGCTTGGCTGAGCGACCAGGGTCTGATCTTTGTGTGCTTGTGACCGTGCCGACGACCGGGAGCGTTGGCCAGATGGAGAGATTCGTTCAGATGGCGGAGGTACCGAGAGACCTGGATGAACGACTTTCGACCGTCGAGTTGTTGTGCGATCAGGTCCGGTCTCGACTTGCCCGTCCTCGCTAGTACGGCAAAGAAGAGGTCCTTGTCCTCGGCTGACCACTCGGTCGTCGTCCCCGCGACGCCAGACGGCTTGAGGAAGGCAGGGTCCTGGAACGACACCGACGACAGCGCAGGCTTTCGATGAGGAGGGTAAGGTCGCCCAGCCTCATGGTGAGAAGCGGCAGAGATGTAGGACGAGTGGTAGTTGGTGTAGAAGTCGAGGTTGGACAGTGGAGTCGAGAAGGGAGGAGAGGAAGGCGAAGGTGAGCTCGAGCTCGAGCTTCCTCCCTCCCTCTGCTCCTCCTGAGCTGACGGGCTCCTCCTGCTGGACGAGGCAGTCGCGTCGAGAGGCGCATGCAACGAGTCAGGCGAAGACGATGCCATCGAGCGCAGTGTCGAGGACGCGTCCGGGCCTGAAGCGTGCGCGCAAAGGCGGAGTCGAGGGTTGCGGGTCAGGAGAGGGGCTGACCGAAATCTGGCGACCTCTCGGGCTCGGCCGTCTATCTACTGCTGGCGCTCTGCCGACGTTCAGGAGTGACCCGATCGATTGTCAAGTACGAGAAAGCACTCTGTGATGATAGCTCATGTTCAGATGTCATCAAGGGAAGCCCACAGCTCCTGCTCCCGCCTCGTTCGCGTCGCATCCGCAGCCAAGCTCAAGTCACCCTAGAAACCAAAAACCGAGCCAACGATGAGTCCAGAACACGAACACGGTCGAGAGAATAAGAGGAGCTCACATTCGTGGTTGTCGAAAGAACAGGCAGAGAAGGTTGAGAGCCAGCGTCGACGTCCATGAACGACGCGTCGCCGGACGAGGCAGTCAACAGCGAGGTTCGCAGGTCGGCAAGGGTTCGAGACATCTCGGAGCATTTTCTGAAATGGAAGAGGATGGCAAAGAGACTCGATGAGCACGAGCAAGAAGCTCGATGGAGCGCGCGACGGGGACTAACCGCTTGACAGCCGCTGTTTCCTCCCGTCTCCGTTCCAGCTGAGCCGTCATCAGCTGCTCCAAGTTCACGCGAGCCTGATTGCAACATACACAACGGAGGTCAGCTTGATCTCACCCACAAGTACGCTAGCCGGACCCAGAAGCTCAGGCGGACTGACCTGGACACCGCGCAGGTTGTTCACCCCTGCGACCATGTTGACCCCAATCTCTGCCATCCGATCCACATACGGCCCGGCGACAGTCCTGTAGTTCTGTTCTTCCTCCTGGGACTGGGGCGGAGCCGGTGGTGGGTGGGTGAGTGCGCCGAGGAGGAGCAGATTCGTGTGCAGCAGCGAGTGCAGCAGAGTGAGCAGATGGGGTTTCGGATCTGCACAACGGAGGTAGGAAGCATTTGTTCAGTCAGTCTGGCGAAAGTATGGAAGTACTCTGAGCAGAAGGTGCGGAGAGCCGCAACGTCCGAAGCGGGCGAGCTCACCGTGGGTGTCCTTTGGCATCAGTCGCTTGACGCCCATCTCCTCGACATCAGCCACTCGAGCGGGTATCTGCGAGCGCAGTCAGATACGCAAGAGCATGTCAGACTCATGTGGCAAGCCCAAGGCCAGGCGCGGGCAAGTCTGGCAGCCCGGATGTCGCGCGAGGCCGGAAGGGACGGTGATGTTGAGCTCGGACTGACTGGGTAGAAGGCCCCAAAGCACTCGTACCCGCCGTCCTCCTCGATCCAGTCCACGCGAGGAGGCAGCAGCTCAGTCTCGAGATCCCACTCGGGCACATCGTGCTCGTCAGACAGGATCTCCCTCTGCTTGCCCTTGCGGTCCGACGGTGAGGCTGCCGACGAGGTCAGTCGCTCGAGCAGCCGGAGGTGATGCGACGTAAACTTGGAGTGGTGCGGTGGAGGAGGAGGGAACGTGGACCCGAGAGCAAGCGCTTCAGAGTCGTCCTCCATCGTGAAAAAGGCGCGGAAGGGATATCGCGGTGTTGAGGTGTGAGTGGGTGTTTGAGGATGGTCGGGCGTTCGACAGGCCTCGACTAGGGGCGGGGCGAGCCGACTCGTACTCTCCTCGGCCCTGCTTCCAAAGTGATACATAGCTCATGATCAGACTCATTATGGTGTAGTATACAAATACCAACGGTCTGGGTCCCTCGTCCTCTTCTCGACCCTCTTATCTTCGCCTGCCCAGTCCCGACAATCCCCTCAGACGGTGCATCCACCCAGACGGATGCCTTCATACGGTCTGCGATACGTCAGAGAAGTGTCAGTCGCAGAGACAAGAACTTTGAAAGACGTTGGAAGTCCACTGACCCTCCGTGATCGTCACCGTTGAACTTGTTGATGGGCACGCTAAGTCGGCAAAGAGACGATTAGCCTCTGTCCGACGAAAACAGCAATGCTGGAGGAGAGGCGGAGCTGACCCAAGACTGCAGTGCAGGTTCTCGCGGCCTGGACAGAATTCGACCGAGTTGGACGAGTTGATGTAGATCTTATGCGAGCAGAAAAAGGGTCAGCCTCCAGTCTTGATCTCGCTCGAACGACGAAGGTAGACTCACCTCTCCAGGGATATGCTCGAACCCGAGCAGTAGCGGTCCAAGGTGCGGGACCGGATCGTTCTTGTTGTTCATGTGGAACGAGTCCGGCACGACCGACGGGTAGAAAGCCGCAAACAACGGGTTCCCAACACGAGGCGACGCGAAGACGCGGTTCTTGACGTTGAGCGACGGCATCTGCAGCTTGAGAAAGAGCGCATCCAAAGTAGCGATCGCAGCACCCAGCGAGTGGCCGGTAGTGATGACTGGATGGGCGGAGAGGATCGTCAGTCGTCGACCTCGATGCGCACTAGGAGGCGAGGGATCTTGCAGATCAACTGACCCTCTTTGGTCCCATACTGGGCGACACCCTTTCTGACGGCAGCCAGGATCCTTGCGGCGGTGAACCCTTGCGTGGCTGCGAAACCATTGTGGGCGAGGACGCCTCGGAGGGCCGTGCCGGGGAAGAGCAGCGGGTTCAAGGGCAGTGGCACGAAGCTGGCGTCCTCGAGAATGCTGATTCTGCAAGCGTATGCGAAGAGGAGAGCATATCAGCACCGTCTGGGCATATTCTGGAACCTGCCCTCGAACTCACAGAGACTTCGTATTGGTACCTTGGTGGGCGACGATGATCGCATGCAAGGGCGCTGAGTACACGACGTACCAGCCGGGGATCAGATCATCGTCCCCTCCAGAGTCAATGTGCGTGACCCCAGGAGTAGCGTCACAAGCGTCTGTGTGGGGTCAGGAGTGTCGAAGAAGCAAGTCAGCAACAGCTGCGGGAACTCACTCCAGGGCTAGGGACTCACCCCCGCACGACCAGTCGGTGACGGATCCCGAGGAGCAGTAGGATGCCTTTGCAAAGTTGGCAAACGTCTTGAGCTCGTCACGCTGGGTTGTCGAGAGAGGGACGACGGCCTGCATCGAGAGCCGCCTCGAGATGGACAGTTCGACGGGGGAGGCCGCGACCAGCGCAGCCAGGAAAGGAAGGGCGAAAAGAGCAAACAGCATTACAGGCGAGGGAGACTAGGGTATCGATGAACGAGGGCCGGGAGAGGAAGGCGAGCGAGCGGCCGAGCGAGCTCGAGTGGTCGGAGGGGCGGGACGGTCGACGAGGGCGAGGTTGAGGTCGGAACGATCAGAGCCACCATCTCGGTCGTCCGGTTTTACAAGATCAGAGGGGTCTGCTACAGGAGCGGTCTGATTAGCAGAAGCAGTGCTTTTGTCGGCTACTGGGATGGCCGTGGTGGGGAGGAGTCGTCGACCTTCGCCAAACCCGTCGAGGATCCCCCTGACAGGAGGCTAGAAGACCGGCCACCCCTGCAGGCCTAGTCCCTATCACATTCAGATGTCAGCCGAGTTGAGACCATAGAAGGCGCCCGTCCAGTCGGATAGAAGGCGAGATGGAAGCTAAGAGCTCGAAGGCGGTCGATGGACGAAGCCACGATGAGCTCGGATTTGGGCTCGCGTCGGTGTTTCCTCTCTCCAACACGCTCGAACTCGTCGGACAGACAACCTCGACCCATCGACTTTCACACTCTATCACCCCCTCGACTCTTTACCAGACATGTCTGGCAACTCTACGCTCGCTTCGCTGCTGTTGCAGTCTCGGAACCTGACGTCTCACCTGGACCACCAGGAGCTGCCCCAGCTCCATCTCGGGCTCGACCAGGTCGAGGAGCAGTCCAGGAAGCTCGTAGGAAAGGGAAAGAGAGGTGACTACAGAGAAGACGGAGAAGAGGCAAGAGCGTGAGTAACGAGTCGTTTGAGTTGGAGACCGTCTCAGCGACGGACGGTTGAGCTCGGTGGGAGGAGGAAGGAACGAGTGAGCTCGACTCTCTCTCTGAGCTGATCCGCCGCCTGCTTCCTCGCCCTTGTCCAGTGCACACCTGCTGGCGACCGCTGGACTCAACCTCGCGGATCTCACGTACCGAGTGGACCGTGCGACCGCGCCTGCCGCTCTCGGCGGGACGTTTGAGCCGTTGATCCCGCTCAGCGACGGGGACGTCGACGTG
Organism: Mrakia hoshinonis; assembly: GCA_036245725.1. NCBI lineage: Eukaryota > Fungi > Basidiomycota > Tremellomycetes > Cystofilobasidiales > Mrakiaceae > Mrakia > Mrakia hoshinonis. Next base: position 291,316 of record BTPH01000003.1, read on the forward strand.
AGTGCTCTGTCCCACCTCGACAGTCGAGCTCATGAGCTCGACATCTCTCGCTGACTGACACCTGGCTCATCTCGAATGAACTCTCTAGGGCTACCTCCGTCACACTCGGGAGCAGTTGATTCTGACTGCGCTGTCCGAGTCGCATGCTCAGCTCACAAACTCGTTCTACCAGACGCTCGACACCCGCCTCCGCTCGTCCTGGGACGCCCAAAAGAGAAAGATCCTCGAGGAGGTGGGAGCAGGAGACGTCCTCGCCTCATCAACCTCCCATCTCGGCGCGTCCACGGCTGGCAACAACCTCGGAGGGAGCGCGTTCGGCCGGAGCGTACGAGGTCGGCTGGGAGAGTCGAGCTCAGCAGGAGGGCTCGCGTCCAGCATGTCGGGCTCTCCCTTGCCCGGGCAGACGATCTCGAGCCAGAACAGGATGCTCAAGTACGACAACGTCGTCAGGCAGCTCAACGCGTCCAGGTCGGGTCAAGTGCCGTCGTCAACGTACTACCTGCTCGAGAACTACGCCGCCTCGCTCTCGTCCGCCGCAAACTCGGCCGCATCCACCTCGTCCAACCAGACATCGCCGCTGCTCGCGCAGACGTTCAGCCTGCTCAGCAATCTCGTTCGCGAAGGGGAGGCTGGTGTCGGAGAGAGGAGCTACGCGGCTGGCTACCTGGGCGAGAACGGGGAGGGCGAGGGAGGCAGGAAGGTCAGGAGGGGCATCGCAGAGGGAGGAAAGAGGTTCCTCGAGGAGCAGTGAGTCCCTCCCGCCTGACGTCTTCAGCCTGTGACTCTTGGGTGCTTCCGCTTTGTGCTGACCGCGGCGCTGCGTCGACCTTCAGGTTCCAGGCCCACGTCGATCGACGCGTCGCCGCCCAGCCCGTCCAGGCCGGATTGGGCGGGGTGCCGTCGGTGGCCAACAAGGTCAAGGGATTCGTCCGCGTTCAGCACTACAAGGAAGGTCGCTGGAAGGACGACATCGAGGTCAGTTGGCCATCCCTCCGGTTTCAGCGCGTTCAGGAATCGACCCGTCCTGACGTCCTTTCTCCTCGTGTCTTTTCAGATCGTCAACTCGCAACCAATCTGGGCGCAGATGTACTACCTGATCCGGTCTGGCCATCTCGAGGAAGCGTACGAGCTCGCGCTCGAGAACGAGGACGGCATCGGCCGTACAGAGCGCTTCTTTGTCGGCTTCTTCAAGGGCTGGCTCGACAGCCCAGACCGCCGACTGCCTCGCACCCAACGCGAGCGGTTCATGACCGAGTACAACCTCCGCATCCGACACTCGTCCTCGTCCGCAGCAGAGGGAGGCAACTCTGGAGACCCGTTCAAGCACGCGCTCTACCGTCTGCTCGGCCGGATCGACGTCCGCAAGAACGTCTCGGTCGCCCGGACAACCGAGGACTGGGTCTGGTTCCAGCTCAGCTTTGTCCGCGAAGACGAGTCGACCGAGGACGGCGCGTCGGGCGACAAGTACGGCCTCCGCGACATGGGCAAGCTCGTCACCAAATTCGGAGAGCGTCACTTTGACCCGCGAGGAGACCGGCCCGTCTTCTGGTTCCAGGTGCTCATGTTTGTCGGAGAGTTCGAAAAGGTCAGTCAAATTCAACGGTCATCCTTCTTTTCCTTGCATCCCTGACTCAATCTCTACTCCTCGTCTCCTCAGGCTGTCGCGTTCCTGTACTCCAAGTCGCAACATCAGGTCGACGCGGTCCAGTTCGCTGTCGCACTGGCTTACTACGGTCTCCTCCGTGTGCCGTCAAAAGCGCAAGCTTCGGATGTCGACCTCTGTGAGTCTTTTTCTCGCGTTTCTGTTGTAAGCGGGCTCTTTCCACGTAGCTGACCCGTCCTTCCGACTGTCGCACTTCAGTGACCACGATCGCGTCTCCGTCTTCTACGCACGACATCTCGTACCTCAACTTTGCCCGACTCGTCCAGCGTTACATCAAGCCGTTCGCAAAGTCGGATCCGCAGCCTGCTCTGCAGTACATCTACCTCATCTGCCTCTCTGCCGACGTGCCTCTGCCGACCGGACGGGAGCAGGTTGAGACGTGCCACGAGATGATCCGAGACCTCGTCCTCGACAGCGGAGCGTTCGCCGAGCTGCTCGGGACCATCAAGACGGATGGGACCAGGGTGCCCGGAGCGATCGAGCGCGACATCAAGCTCGCCCACATCCCGGACGAGCGGTCGTACCTGCTCGGGATCGTAAAGGTTGCTGCCTCGCGGACGTCGTCCCAGCAGCGGCTCTCGGACGCCATCATCCTGTACAACCTTGCCGAGGACTACGACACTGTCGTCGCTGTGCTCAACAAGGCGCTCGGCGCGTCGCTCTCACAGCCTGCCTCGTCCAACGGAGCCGCGTCCGGGGAGGTGACGAGCATCGGGTTCGGAGCCGAGCAGGACATTGGCTCGTTCGCCAACGGGATCCTCGACCACTACCAGAAGGACGTCGGAAAGTGGAACAGGGTCGGGGAGAAGAACCGGGAGACGTGCAAGGTCTTGTTGAGGCTCAAGGAGGCGTTCCTTTTCTACCAGGAGGGTCGCATGGACCTCGCACTCGAGGTCAGTTCATCGGAAGCTGAAAAGTGCGGTCGCCTGGACCATGCTGACTGTGTCGCTTGTCCTGCAGTTCATCGAGTCGATCTCGCTTCTTCCTCTGTCGTCCGACATCTCTGCGATCAACCGTCGTGCGGACGAGTTCAAGGACCTCGACGAGCCAATCGCGCACAACTTCTCGGACGTCCTGATTGTGACGATGAATTGTCTGTTCAAGCTGCACCAGCAGCTCAAGGAGAGCTCATACGGAGGAGAGGCCAGGCAGTCGGTCAGTCTCTTCCCTCTTTTTCCTCGCCTAGTCCCTCGTGTTCTCGTTCTGACACTCCCGCTCTCCTCGTATGTGCAGAAAATGGCCGAGTACCGCAAGAAGGCTCGGTCGCTGATGATGTTTGCGGGTATGCTGCGGTACCGGATGTCGCAGGAGGTCTACCAGCAGTTGACCAGGCTCGACGCGTTCTTCTAGGCCGACGACCACGTCAGCCCCATCCTTAGACTACTACCGAACGACAGGACCGAGACGGATATTGATCGCCACTTGGGACCCGAGTCGACCACGACCCAGCAGAATATTGCTTGGAAAGCTACCGAACCGAAGCGGATGCTTTTTTTTCGAACGAGGAGAGACCCGGTTGTGATGTCCCGGCGTGCGAGGTTCGCGTGGCGCGCGTCTCGGCCGCGCCTGGGCAGACCGGCTATCAACGAGACTCCCGCCTGACCTCTGGTCTAGCTCGGATCTGTGTGTTCAGTCTACAGATGAGCCCAATCTGCTCTTCAGCGCACGCTCACATGCTTTCGAGTCAGCCTCAGACGACCACACTCTCCTTCAAGCACCCGGCGCGATGGCTCCCTCTCTGACTTCCGCCCTCTTCGCTCTCCTATTTGCTGCCAACTGGGCTGTCGCGGCACCTGCAGTCTCAACGATTGCCGACTCGCCTAGCTCTCTGTTCGCGCGAGCGTCGTTTGGTGCGGTGACTCCTCTGTCGACCTCGTCCGTCGCCGAGCTCAAGGACATCGCGCAGTTCGCGTCGTTCGTTCCCCCTCTCTTTTCTTCCCTTCTCCCCATTCTCTCCAACTTAACACCTTCCCTTCTTTCTGTTCAACAGAGCCGCCTACTGCGATTCCGTCTCCGTCGGCGGCACCTGGACGTGCGGACCAGCCTGTACCGCTGCAGGTGACGTGACCGTCATCGACCACGGAGGGGATGACAACAAGGTCCCCGGCTGGTTCGTCGTGTGGAGCAAGAAGATGAACAGTATCGTCGTCGGGATCCAGGGAACCAACTTCTTGTCCATGTGAGCACTTTTAGCTCAGATACTCGCAAGATGACGGTCCCGACCTGACCGCCACCCTCCATCGTTCTATCTTGTCCCGCGCAGCATGAGCGTCCTCAACAACGTCGAGTTCATCCCCGTCCCACTCGACCCTGCTCTCTTCCCTGGTTCGTCTTTCCTCCCTCCCTTCCCTCCTCCCCCCTTCGCGCCAGCAGCATCCCCCTAACCCCCCTTCCCATCTCCCCCCTCCCAGGCACTCCCCCCACCGTCCTCGCCCACTCAGGCTGGCTCCGAACCCAATCCTACTCCGCCCCCTCCATCCTCTCCGCCGTCAAAAAAGGAATGGCCACCTACCAGACCTCTTCCGTCCTCGTCACCGGCCACTCGCAAGGCGCAGCCCTCGGGACTTTGACCGCGCTGTACCTCAAGCTGCAGGTTCCGGGTTTGGAGGTGAAGAGCAGGCAGTTTGCGAGTCCGAGGGTGGGGAACGGGGCGTTTGGGGATTGGTTTGCACAGAAGGTGGGGGATCATCATCATGTGACGAACAAGAACGGTTGGTCCCCAATCTTTCCCTCTTCTCTCGCTCATATACCGTCGCCCATAGCCATCCTTCCCAGCTGACCCACCTCTCTTCTCCTCGCCTCCGTAGACCCCGTCCCTCATCTCCCCCCTCTCGCCTTCGGGTTCCAACACGTCGCCGGGGAGATCTTCCTCCCCGTCCGACCGGACAACCTCCTCGGCAACCAGATGGTCTCCTGCCCAGGAAAGGAAAACTTCGACTGTGGGCTGAGCAACGTGGCCGCGTACGTGCCGGATCATCTGGGACCGTACGATGGGGTGCTGATGGGGCTGTGCTACAGCTAGATGAACGGTACTGGCTGCTGGGAAGAGAGGGCGGGTAAGGGGTGTGATGAGGCGGTTTTTGCTCCGGGTTGTGCACGGATGTGTTCTCTGGTATTCTTTTCGTCTGTAGGGTCTTCGTTGGATGGTCATGTCTTCTGAGATGGGCGTCTACGTGATAAGAGACCGTAGGAAGATGAGGTGGTGTGATGCTGACTGGGAACGGAAGAGAAGGTAGATGAGACGAGACTATGCTGGACTAGACTAGAGCGGGATGTTGAGCTGATGGGAAGCAAGAAAGGACGAAGAGGGAGATGATGGGGTTCCGCCGTCCTACTCGAGTGCCTCGGTGATGAACGGATGGGCGAGCAGCTCCCTCGCCGACGGTCGCTCGAGGTGGTCGAGGATGAACGTCTTGTTGAGAAAGTCCTCCGCGACAGACGTAATGTCCGGAGGAAACGTCGGACGACCAGAAGAGCCAATCTGAATCGAGCAAGGTGCGTCACCGTCAGCGGCGGTGCGGCGGTATGGGGAGAAAGGAGCGGACTGACCTTGAACATGACCTGCATCTGGTTGAGCGCACCCCAGGGCTGCTGGCCGGTCAACATCTCGACGACGAGGCACCCGATCGACCAGATGTCGGCCTTGAGCGTGTGCGCCGTCTGACGGACAACCTCGGGAGCCATCCCTGCGGGGGAGAGGAAGCAAGCAGGTTAGGGGCGTGCGGCAGAGAGAAGAGAAGAAGGCAGACACACAGAAGACGGTTCCCTGGAGAGACTTGCGCTGGTTCGTACTCGAGAGAAGATCTGTGAGACAGCAAGAAGCCAGTTAGCGATGCCGGCTCGGATTGAGACGGTCGCGAACGGGACTCACTGCTCTCGACCTTCTTTGAGATTCCGAAGTCCGAGATCTTGATGCCTCCCTTGTTGTCTACGAGGATGTTGGCTCCCTTGATGTCCCTGTGGATGATGTCCCGGTCGTGCAGATAGACAAGCCCCTGGAGCGTCTGTCGGATGAACGTCCGCACGAGCGCTTCCTCGAACGCGCCGTAGTTGCCGAGCAGGGCAGAGACCGATCCTCCCGGAACGTACTCGAGGAAAATGTTAAGGTGGTGCGCATCGGTCGACGAGTCTGGTCGAAGGAGAGGTATGATGGTGTCAGCAGGCTGCGTCAGACAGAAGCCAGAACGAGAGACTTACCGAGGTACTGGACGATGTTCTCGTGCTGGAGCTCCTTGAGTAGTTCAATCTCCCTCTCGAGCGCGCTGAGCATCGCCTTCTTCCTCTCCTCGTTGGTCGAGACGCCGGTGGGGATGTCGACCTGCTTGACGGCCATCAGCAGTCCGTTCTGGGCGTCCATCCCGAGGAAGACGGACCCGAACGATCCCGATCCAATCAGAGCGCCCTTCATCCACTTGATCGATCGTTTGCCTGGAGAGAAATTAACGAGGAAGTATCAGTCAGCAACGAGAAGCTCAAGCAGAGCTGCGGGTGACGACTGACCTCCCGTGGACGTGAACGCCTTCCCGTGCTCGTCCTCTCCAATGACTTCCTCTTCCTCTTCGTCTTCATCCTCATCGTCTTCATCTTCGTCAGAGTACTGCTCCTCGTCGTCGTAGTCTTCTTCGTCATACTCATCCTCGTCATCTCCGTCCTCGCTCTCGAGCTTTGTCGCGCCGATCGTGGACGCCCTCGACGCCCTCCGCCCGAACGGTGCGGGAGTCAACGCTCCGTCCTCCTCGTCGTCGTCCCCTCCGTAGACCGACTGATCAAAGCCGTCCTCGTCGCTCTCTGTTCGGGCGAACGAGACCATGCTGGCGCGCTTGTCTACGTGGGCGGTGATCTCGTCGACGGTCAGCATCGAGGCGGTGTCCGACTTGTCCCTGCTCTTCCTCAGTCGAGACAACATGCTCATCCGGCTCGTGTTGGCAGACGCGTTCGACCCTCGGCGGTCGCGCGTCATCCAAGGCATACCGAGCGCTGGATCGGTCGCGGAGGTCGTGCTCGTCCCACCGGGCGAGAAGACGGCCAGCGAGTCGGACAGGGATCCGTCCGAGGGAGCCAGAGGAGGAAGCAGGGGAGGTCGCGAGACGGTCGAGCCTGCGTCCGACTCGGACTCGGAGTAGGTTGTCCCGTCGTCGGTCGAGATGGACAGACGAGGGATCCCGACAGAGCCCGTCTCGCTCGTGCTGCTGTTTGGGTTGAAGAACGACTCCTCCGGGATGACAGACTGGGGCGGAGAGCCAGACACCCGGTGGCTCTGCTGTCGGGCCGGCGGGGACGTGTACGACTTTGAGGCTCTGACCGAGTTTCGCTTCTTCTTTGGGCTGTTGTGCGTCGTCCCAAAGCTGGACGTGCTCAGACGGGAGGACGGGTTCGCCTTCTCGTCCGACCAGCTCGTCCCAGGGAGGGATGAACCCCCTTGGAGGGCCGAGAGCGACGCCGACGGTCCACCCGCACCAGAGCCAGAGCTGATGCGGAGCATCGAGTTTCTCGCCGTCCGTTCGAGCACCTTCTTCTGCACGTACGGGAAGTAGTCGGCCAGATGGTTTGAGATGAGCTCGGACGGCGGACGGTGACCGAAAAAGTTGTACATCTTGCGACCTCGGTTGAGGAACGAGCCCGCTGACGGAGAGCGTGCTGACGGAGTCGACGCACCGCCTCCGATGTCGGGCGACAGGTTTCCAGGTGGTCCGTTGGTGATGACCTTGGCGGTGCCGGGCCCTCTGGTAGACTCGCCACTGGATCTCGCCCCGAGCGGCACTCCGAGTCCGCTCATGACGCTGACGGTGCTGGCTCGGTTCATCTTCTTTGCTCCCATGTTGCTTCCGTTCTGGATCCTCGACGGCGGCAGGAGCGACTTGAGGTTGCCGTCCCCAAAGTGAGGCGAGCTCGGCGACTTTGGGTCGGGCGGTGTCTCACCAAAGAAGGACTCCATCACTTTCCGGTTGGGCAGCTTGCGGATCCGCTTGAGAGTGAGCCCTCGCTCGCGAGAGGGAGAGTCAGGCGGGGCGTGACAGATCGAGAGAAGCTCGGCTTCGGTCAACGGAACACCTGTAGAGGACACAACAAAGTCGGACGAGGTCAGCGAGAAACGTCGGCAGCGATACCAAGCACGAGGACCGCACCTGAGCCCAGACCTGTGCCGTCTCCCGAATATCCCTCGAGGAAGAGACCCCATCCGTCGACGCGCAACCCGTTTGTGCCGGCTCCGTCGTCGTCCGAGTCGTTGTCGGTCTCTCTGCGGGCTCCGTCCCACTTTGCAAACTTCCTGAGTACCTTTTCCATCACCTCGACGCCACCTTCGCACTGGGTCAGATCGACGACGCGAGAGTGACCGTCCTCGGCGTTGGTGAACTTGATCAGCTTCCGCTTGAGATCCTCGAGCGAGTACGGCAGCGCAGAGCTCGAGCTGGCCGCGTTCTGGAACGGACCTCGACCGACAGAGTATCCGCCAGAGCTGGCCGAGGAGGCGTGGGTATGGGAAGGGACAGGCGTCGCGAGCGACGAGTCGGACCGATTCGTGCCCTGGTAGGCAGACATCGGGTAGGACGGAGACAGAGGCGTGGCGGGTGCAGCCGTCGCAAAGGGGTGGAAGGATGTCGGACCAGAGACGGCAGGTCGGCCGTTCGCGCCGAGCACGACCACGTGCGGGTTGGTTGAGGACGACCCCGTGTTGACCGCCGAGGGAGTCTTGCGGTGGTTTGCCGCCGTCGACGGCCGAGTCGAGACCTTTCCCTCGCGCTCCTTGGCGAGCGTCGCCCGCCGCTCCTCGAACGAGCCACCAGACATGCTGTTGGACGGCCCATGCGAGATCTGGCCAGGCCGAGGATTGGACGGCAAGCCGACAGCAGCGCTGGCGGACGAGGACGCGTTCGACGTCGATGGGAACGGCACTGACCCGACGGGCTGGTCGGATGGTCTACGACGCGAGGCAGGTGGCTGAGGACTGGCTGGGTTCGAAGGTTGAGGTCGGAGGGACGCTTCTTTGAGAGAAGAGCTCGATGCCGATTTGGCCGGCCCTCGTTGGCCACTGACCGACGAGACCGTCGACGGCACGGGTGACACAGACCGGTTGAAGGCTGAAGGGGCAGGGTTGGCTCTGAGCGAGGAAGAGCTGGCGTTGTTGGGTTGCGGGTTGCTTGGCTGGTACGCTTGCGGGAGACGGGGGTCGGTCGCCGCGGAAGGCTGAGTGATCTGGATCGGGGCCGGTCGATGTCCAGCCTGGCCAGAGCCTGTGCGTGCGTGCGTGTACGACGAGGAAGAGCTAGTCGGCTGTGGTTCCGGGTGTATGTTCGCTTGCGACGTCGTCGGCGCCGGAATGGGTTGGTGGTGGCCGTTCCCGTTCCCGCTGGCGTTCGCATGTGACGGCCTCATCTCGCCCAGCCTGCGCGCAAGCGACTGTCCCAGGCCAGACCCGTTCGACTCCTCTCCTCGGGTGACTACCACTGTCGGTCCTCTCCTGGCTGACTCGCCCGAGAGGGACCCGTTCGTCTCTGATCTCGTCCTCCAGCTGGACGCGGCTGACTTCTTGAGCGCCTTGAGCCCCGCGAGCACCCTGACCCGGTCTCCCACTCTGTCCACGCCCATCTCTCGGAGGTGCGACTGGTCAAGCTCGAGAATGACCTGGCCTGTGATGTCGTTCGACTCGAACACGGGCACCAGATGGGCGCACTTGATCGAACCGAGAAACGTGGCCACGTCCGACGGCAGCCACGACAGCACCGGGATCGTCGGTGTCGCCATGAGTCCTGTCGAGAGGGACGAGAAGGACGAGTTGGATCGGTTGGGGGTCGACGGGTGGTTCGGGTACGCGGACGCTGCCTGCTGTCGGTGCGAGTAGACGGAGGGGAGCGAGGCGAGCGAGGTGTCGTGCGTCCGGAAGGAGGGCGACGTCGGGGTCGTCGTCTTTGACGACGTCGACGACGTGGGCGACGACGAAGGGTGGTGGTTAGGCCTGAGCGAGGAAGATGAGATCATGACTGGCAGCGGACGGCGTCTGTGCCGCGTGGTGCGACGGTGGGCGGGAGGAGAGGAGGAGCGTTCCGGTCAGCTCGACGTGTCCTCGACCCCCGCGCACAGACTCACAGCCAGACCAGAAGACCACCATCGCAGGGCGTCCATCGCGGTCAGCAAGGCTGAAATGGAAGTGATACTCACATATAGCACTACCAGACCACTTCACTCGGAGTCTTTCGTGGACGACGAACAGTCGCGAGGCGGCCGGACGAGGCGAGCTGATGACCGGCGGAGCAACGCGCGATCCAAACGATCCTGCTCACTCAACCGTTCGCTGGCGGTATATGACGGAGATGGGACGAAGCGAGCAGGTTGTGTAGACTGCGTTTGACAGATGCGAAGATATGGGGTCGGCGGACGTTGGCGGTTTCCTCCGCTGGTCGTTGGGTGAGCTCCCTTGTCTCGAGCTGCGCATCCTCTCGGCCCCTGTTGGCGTCAAGTCCGCCGCGAACAAGAAGGACAGATATCGAGAGGGGACACGGTTACGAGGGTACCAATCAAGGTTGGCCTCCAAAGTGATCGTATATCAACGCGGAGGCAGATGTAGGCCTCGGGACGGTGAGCTCGGCTCTCGATTGTCGAGCTCACCTCCCAACGATCTCGTCCCTCCCTCTCGCCGCTCGCCAACACGTTCAGCCTCCGCAGACCACCGACGCTCGTTGCTCTCTTTGTTCTCGCCTGGCTCGCCCTTGTGCTCCTCTACCAGGCCACCCCGTCTCGCTCTCACAGCACCCCTTCCCTGCCGGACGCTGCCCGACGTTTGATCATGCCCTCGCCTCTCACCTACCTGACGGTCAACCCGACCGCGAAGCATACAGCCACCATCGTCTTCGCTCACGGACTCGGAGACTCGGGATCAGGATGGTAAGTGCTGCCGTCGCTTATCTCAGCGCTGCTTTGCCATCCTGGTATGTGTGAGCTCGAGCTCACTCACGCTCCACGCTCGCTCCGCTCATCTATCCGATCCAGGCTTCCGGTCGCAAAGATGCTCGCTCCTGCCCTCCCTTACGTCAAGTGGATCCTGCCTAACGCTCCCGAGCGTCCCATCACGCTCGCTTACGGCCAGAAGATGCCCGCCTGGTGAGCACACCCACTCTTTCAATTCAGCCCATCCCGACGCTCCCCGCCTGCCGAGTTGACCATCTTCCCTCTCGTCCCGCTTCCAGGTTCGACCTCTCCTCTCTCGAGAAGCTCACCGACGCCGCCTCGGAGGACATCCCAGGCCTCAACTCGTCCGCCTCTGCGATCCAGGCGCTCGTCCTGCAACACTCGATGGACCTCCCCGCCCACCGGACCGTCGTTGGAGGGTTCTCCCAAGGGTCCGCGATGGCTCTTCTGTCGGGTCTGACTGGACCGGAGAACGACGATCAGAAGGCGAGGGAGATTGAGAAGGCTGTCGGTGGAGTGGTCGCGCTGAGTGGGTGGTTGCCGATGAGGACGACTGTCGAGGCAAGGTTCCACAAGGGGGCGACCAAGCTGCCGGTCTTCTGGGGACACGGGAAGGCGGATCAGGTTGTGAACTGGCAGTGTGAGTGACGCTAGAGATGATACTCTCCTTTGTTCGGGTCGGACTGTCGAGCTGACTCGTCCTGTTCTCGCCCTGGTTCGCGTACAGTCGGAAACTCGTCTGTCGAGCTGTTGACGACCAAGCTTGGCTTCTCGACCGCCAAGGGAGTCGCAGGACCCGGGATCCGGTTCGAGTCGTACGCTGGAATGGGCCACTCAAGCAGTCCCGAGGAGCTCGAGCATCTCACACAGTGGTTAGTCCTCCATCTCCTTTCCTCTGCCCCTCCGATCATGGTCTGACCAGAAGACTGATCTCCCTTCTGACGCTCTGCATCGTCTGCTTTTGTTCACAGGCTCAAGGAGATTCTCCCTCCCATCTAGATACCGTCCTATCTGATGGGCCTCGCTCTCCATCTCTTGCGCCAGTTCGCGTTCGCTTCCACTTCTCGGCGTGCGGTTCTTTCAACACTGATGTGAGATGTGATGATAGACGGTAATAAGGGCGCCATTATGATGAAAGACTTGAGCGATCAAGAGATCGTAAACAAAGCAAGCGTGGCAGATAGAGCATGTGCGAGCAGAGAGAAGAGCGAAGAGCGAAGTGTCCGACACGAACGAGCAAGCAAAGCTATTCCGTAAGCCCAACTAATAAACTAATGGATACATTGAAACCGAGAAGGCGAAACTAACACGACCGATGAGGGAAGACTAGTTTAGGCGGAGACATCGTCCGACGAGAGGCCGAAGTTGAGGATGATGGGTCCGGCGACGGTGTTCTCGTCCGAAACATCGGCGGCGGCGGTGGCGGTGGTGATGACTCCGTAGGCGGTTCCCTGAGCGTAATGAAAGGTAAGGAGAGGTGATTGTCAGCAGGAGGAAGATGATTCGCGGCGGACGACGAAGAGGGAAAGAGGAAGGGACGGGGGAGAAACTCACCTGGAGCTTGGAGTCGAGGGTGGTAGTTCCATCAGCGTTGATGAGGTTGACGTAGGAGTTGAGTCCAGAGTACACGACGAAGTACTCGGTGGCGCCGGTGGTCTCGAACGTGAGCTTGACAGTGTCCCCGGCCTTGTACGACGCAGGAGCAGTGGCAGCCGGGAACGCCTTGACTGGGAGGGTAGGGTTGCTCTCAGGGCACGAGGTGATCTGTAGGAGCAAGGAAGGGTGTAGGTGGAAAGGGCGAAGGGAGGGAGGAGGGGGCGATCAGCGGCGGAACGGGGCAACACCAAACGCAGGCACTGTTGTGGGACTCACGAAGGCAGCAGCGATCGAGTAGACCTGCGAGAAGCCAAGGGGGGTGTCCTCAGGTCCGGACCAGGCGGCGCCCTTGAGGACGGCCGAGTTCATCCAAGCCTGGTGGCGAGCCTCGGTCGTGAGGATCGATCCAGCAGCGGTGACGTACGCAGGGTCGGTGATCTTGTTGGCCGCTCCAAGGTAGGCGGTCACTCCGACGTTCTCGATGGCGGACGACAGTCCGAGGAAGCCCTGGAGGAGGAGAAAGGAGGATGGAAGAGGAGAAATTCAGCGCTTGCGCTCCTCAGGGTGAAGAGCGTATATGAACGGTCCACTCACAGCAGGGCTGTCGTACGGGAAGCTGTACTCGCACTTTTGCGTAGCAGCCTCACCGAGAGCTCCCTGGAGGAAAGCGACGTGCTGGCCCTCGTGCTGTCCGATCTGGACGACACGCTTTCGGACCCAGTTGGGGAAGCCGGCAGCCTCGAAGGCGGCAGCGTCGTACTTGGCGAGAGCCTCGGAGTAGAAGGCGTTCTCGAGGTGCTATAGGAGGGGGGGGGGTAAAGCAAACACAAGGTCAGTGAGACATCCCAAAGCGGACGAGAGATGACGAGACGGTATCGACCCCCTCCGTTCTTGTCCCTTCCTCCCACCTTCTCTCAGACTCGCCCTCAGAAGTGGGAAGGTACGTACCTCGAGAGTAAGGGCGTACTGCAAGATGGTCGTGTCGAGGTTGGAATCAGCAGCCTGTCGGGTAGCGAGAGGAGCGGCGATGGCGGAAGCGGCAAAGCCGAGAGCGAGGATGGGGGCGATCATATCGGAGGGAAGGGAGTGGGTGGGTGGGAGTGGATTGAGAAAGGTTGAGAAGTGGAGATGGATGTGGTTGGGAGGAAGAAGGTTGTCTGTGGAGCTTTCGCCTTTTGTGGCTGGATGAACCGTCAACACATCACGCGGGCGAGATCGAAGGAAGTCGACCCACCCGGGGGAATCCGCCGGCTGGGGATTGGCAGCACGATCGAGCGAGCCCCCGACGGCCTCCCGGCAGCCCGTCCGACGCCGTCAGCAGTCATCGCGCACGCACAGATCTCCAGACCAAAGCGCCGCCAACCTCCGCCGTTCTGGAAGGGCAAGCTTCGGCGTCGAGCGGCTCGTCCTCGTCCCAGAGCAACCCAGCCAGATGGAGGAGCTCTTTTGCCCTCGTCAGCTGTCACACCGCAGGATGAGACGCCAGGACAGGACAGAGCCTGAACTGATGAGCCTCTGAACCTTGCCGAGGGATGCTGACGCCTCTGACGAGCCGACCTTCTCGAAGCGGTCGTTTCGTTGGGCGGCGTCTGAGTTGAGCACCGAGCTCGCATGGGTCGCTGCGCGGATGGATGTTGACTGAACTCCACCAAACAGAGGGACCGAGCAGTCGAAGGGCCATGCAACAAGCCGTACATACAGTAGCAGGTCGAGCAGCAAGCCTCGGCCAGCCCGAGCAGGGACGAGCGCGGGCGATCCTTCCAGCACTACTCTGCAGCAGCACGGAACCCAGCAGACGTCTTCTTTTCATCTGTTCCTTCCCATCTCTGTCTGTCTCTCGTCTGCCGGTCGACGATGTTTGTTGGGCGAGGAAGGTTGTGGAGCTCGAGCGTTGTTGTCGAGGGGCCCAGCCGGACCGCCCGAAGGGGACGAACGAGGGTCCCTCGCCCTTTGTTGTTCGTCAAACTCTGCACCGCCGAGCACGCGACCGGCCAACAGCGGCGTCCCGACAGGAAAGGGATCATCATCACACACGCCAGAGCCCGGGCCGAGGAGCGAGGGGCGGCCAGAGAGAGGTGCAGAGGGTGGAGGTCGAGCAGGACAAGATGGGCGGAGGCAAAACTCGCTCGTCCCGATGGCAATCAGCTCTGATCCCAAACCACCACAAGCATGCGGAAAGTTGATGGTCATGAAATCACATAGAGTCGCTCATGGAGACCTTTGGTGAGAGTCTCCTGTTGTGATGGGACCATCGAGGGGGGCCGACGTGGGCCTCGCAGAAGAGGGGGTGAGCTTGGATGGTCCTCCCTCGCGTCTCGTTCATCTCCGTCGCCTCCTCTCAGACCATCATCGTCCATCGGTTCGCTGTTTCTTCGTCCTCTGCTGCTCTGCTGATGCGTGTTGATCTGATGTCCGCTGGGTACGTGACCGTCCCCTCCCTGCGGACGTGGGCCGAGGGTGGGCTTTTCTTCCTTGGCGCTGTCTGGCGGGGGGCTCGGTTGGATCTCCCGCTGTGTGCTCTTCCCTCCCCACCACCTTCCTTCCCGCCAGCCTTCTCTTCTCGACTCCCGCTTCTCTCGCATCCTCCCGGTACTTCCCTCCAAGTATCCTCCAGGCTCCGCTACCTTTCCAGCTCGCCTCTCTCTCGCCCTCTTCTATTCAGCCCCACCTTAATCGCCGTCCTCTGCTCGCCATGTCTCTCGCCGTGCTTGCCTCTGCCGCGCTCCCCATCCTGCTCGCTTCTTCCGCCGCTGCTCAGGCTGGAGTCGTCGCTTCCTTCCCCGTAAGTTCGCGTGAGCGGACAAGTCGACCCGACCTCCGCGACCTCTGTCGAGCCTCTGTGACCACAAGTTGACCTCGCTCCGTCTTTTACCCTTCTTCTTCCTCTGCTCTTTCTTGACTGCGCGTAGAATGGTGCCAGCAACCCGCCCGTGAGTGCTCTTCTACTGTTCTGTCTTTTTGGTTCTGATCGTGAAATTCCGGAGTCGATCGGTGGCCTGTGAGGCGAGATAGAGAGCGGAACGGGAACGGCGTCCCTCCGATGTTGTTGTCGTCCTTGACCTTGCGCCCGGTGCTGACTCGTCCTTGCTCTACTTAACTTCGTACAGGCTCCCTTCCGAGCTGAGGCTGGTGCTGCCATCAACCAGACCTCGATGGCCCGACTGCTCACCCTGAACGGCATCGGTACGTTGCCCATTTGACCCGCGTGCGAGGTCAGCCTCCGGTCAAAGATGTTTCCGACGCGACGCTGACTGACATTGCGCGATCTTCCTCCCATCAACAGATGACTTCTGTCTCTTTGGACCTCCTGAGGCTGGTGAGTCTTCGTGAAAAGTGGCGCGCAAAGACTTCCGGCAGACGCGCTAGGCAGACGATCAGGCTTGGGAGTGACACTCGGCTCACCTTGGCTTCTACCCGCCTCCACTTGCGTGCCCTCTCTTGCTCTTGCAGGACCCGACTCTCTGATTGGAAACGTCGAGCCGATCGTGGTCGCCTACTGCCTCCAGGCCCGAAACAATGCTCGACTGATCCCGGACGGGACCATCCAGTCTGCCCACTTCGTCAAGACGCCCCTCTACGTCCAGATCCAAGGGTTCTTTGACGGCACCAAGATCAACATCCCCTACGGAGACGACGGAGGAGAGCTCGACCCGCACGGAGCCGAGAACCTCGGCAACCCGATCGGAGGCAACGTGACCTCGAACGTGTCTGGCCAGGACGTCTTCTACGAGGAGTGGATGTCGTTCATGTCGTACAACCAGTTCTGCCTCCGAATTTGCACAGCTCAGACCAACGACGTCTCGGCCGCACTCCAGTGCGAGCACGAGCTCGACGTCATGGGTTGCCAGTTCGGTACGTCCTGTCTCGACTGGGTCCGTCGGCGACGACCGTCTTCCGGAGCTGACCCTCCCTGCTATTCCATCTTCTCGCGTACCAGTCATGCCCGGAGACTACACAAACAACTCGTTCACGTCGTGTGAGGGAGAGCCTGCCGCGCCCCCGGGTCTCTACCCTCTTCCGGGAGGAGGGACCTCGACCTTCCGCCAGCGATACGAGGGAACCTACACCGCCGACGGAGTTGCTATCGGGTACACTGTGGGTCAGACAGTTACCCCCGCCGGACCGTACTCAACTCCCGGTAAGTGGTCGTACTCTCACACTGGAGGTGATGGAATGGCGACAACCAGCCTCTTCCCCGTGGCCGTGACTGACGTCCTCCGCTTGGTTTTCATTCTTCGCATCAGCTACCAGCAACTGCCAGACGTTCAGCACCGTCAGCAACGGTACGTCTTTCAATGAGCCGTTTTAGCGTCGACGGAGACTTGTCTGACTTCTTCCCCCGTTGACCATCTTAGGCATCGCCACTAACGGCCTCGTTCCCACTGGAGCCGCCCAGGTCTCGTCCGGTCGAGCGTCCGGATCTGGCTCGTCCCTCCCTGCTCAGACCGCTAGCGCCAGCAACAGCAACAGCGGATCCGCCGTCGCGTCGAGGTCGTCTGCCCGACCCTCAGGAAGCGGAACCGCCACCGGAGCTCTTGCCAACGCGTCTGGTTCCGTTCGAGCTGCTGCCTCGTCGGCGGTGACCGGAGGCGCTCCCCGATCGGTCGGATCTTCCGCCGGCGTGTACGGCTTCTTTGCCAGCGTCGCCCTCATGGTAGGGGGAGGAGCCGTCCTGCTCATCTAAGCGACGTCGCGCCTCTGCGTTTCCATCTCCTTCCTTCTCGGTCTCTAGCATTGACCTTATCTCTCTCTGCCTTTAGTAGTCATGTCGTCTCTATCTTACACACGTCTCCTTTGCCTGAACCTTTCTTCCCAACCTGCGGGTCTTCTTTGGCTCGCACACGGACGCTCTTACGGTTTCTCTCCCTTTAGTACTTGACTCGCACGCACTGTTCACGTTTGCTTGCTAGTGCCCCCTTGCTGCTCTGGACACACTGCCCGTTCTTCCTTTTCCTTTTTCGCATATATGCACCACATTCGCTTAAAGCCTGTTGCGAGAGAGAAAGAAAGGAGGAAGGACGTGGTCGCATGGATCTGCATCCGACCAAACAGCCTGATCACGCGCGTTGTCCTCAAGGGGGGGACTCGACTGGAGACGGTCGTGCATCTACTGTAACGGCAGGGTGGTCACTTGCGCGTGGCCTTGTCGTCTCTTGATGCATCGATTGTCCGCCGTGTGAGAGTCTGGTTGAAGCTCGCGACTGCGAGATCTGAGATGACGAGGGGCACATGGCAGAGGGCGGCTGCGTCGCGGATCTCCTCCTCAGGCAACCCTCGCTCCTCAACACCCGCCTCTCCTCTCCTACTCCGCTCGCACAACCTCCGCTCGGGATGTCGGACTTCAAGGAAAAGATGCACGACCTGTCTGGTTCTCTGCGCCAGAAGGCCAAGATCTTTGGACCGGTACGCGCTCTGGTCTCGGTCGGTGACCGACTCGAGATTGGGCAGCGAGCTCACCTCGTTCGGCTACCTCCTCCTCCTCTCTTTCGTCTTTGCCTGCGTGGCTCGACATGTTGTTCAGGATCATCTCAAGATGTTTGCCAAGCAGGTCAAGACGACGATGAGTAAGTACAAAGGCGGGGATGACTGGATGTAGAAGGGCTCGTCCGAAGCTGAGCTCGAACGACCCCTCCCTGGATCCCCCCTTCTCCTCTCGCTGCCTGACGTCCCGTCCGTCCCTGTGTACCAGACCCAAACCACAGACACGACGAGGAACACGAACACGTACGTCCCACTCGTCTCTCGCTGCTCTCGAGCGAAAGTGCAGCTCTCCATCCGCATCCGGCTCCACCGTGTCGCAGTGGCCGGCGCGCGAGCTTCCGACAGAGCTGTCCCTGACCCTGCCTGCTTTGCACCTCTGCAGGAGATTGACCGTCAGCGCCAGGCGATCCGGGATGGCCACCGGTTCAACTCGTTCGCGCCCGAGACTGCCAACTCGATCGTCCGAAGTCACGTTGACGGGGTGAGTGCTGTTCAGTCGGAGGCGACCGAAGCTTGAGCTCACCCGTCCCTCGGCCGCCGTTCCAGCACGACTTCTTCTGGGCAGTGTCCATCATGCTCGAGGAGGCAAAGACATCCATCATGATCCTCGACTGGTGTGAGTAGACAACGCGGGTCGAAAGCTCTAGTGAGGAACCAACCGAGCTGACCGTTGCCTTTCTGACCTGCAGGGCTGTCTCCTGAACTCTTGTGCGTGTCCTTCGCCCTGCTCTTGGGCTACAAGGCTGCACGCTGATTGATCCCCTCTCTTTTGTAGCCTCCGACGTCCTCCGGCCAAGTACCCAGAGTACCGACTGGACCGACTGCTCCAGCGAAAGGCAGAGGAGGGCGTAAAGATCTAGTGAGTCACCCGCCTGTCTTGAAGGCTACCAACTCCCTACTGACACGTGCCTGCGCTTTCATGATGGTCAGCATCATCGTCTACAAGGAGGTGACGCAGACAATGTCAATGTCGAGCTCCCAGTACGTCCGCTTCAGCCTTCGCTCGGCGCCCGGCTGCGAGCTGACATCTCCCGGCCCTCTGCCAGCACCAAACACTACCTCGAGAGCCTGCACGAAAACATCAAGGTCCAGAGGCATCCGGTGAGTCTTTGGCCGCTCGCCTCGAGGCTTCAGGGAGATGGCTCGAAGACTGACTCTCGTCTTTGCGCTGCTCGACACAGGATCACATGGGTACGCACTTCCCCCCTCTTCCTTGCGCCACTGACCTCGCGAGCACATGAGACTGACCCGACGGCATCTTTACTACAGGTGGGGAGGTGACGCTGTTCTGGTCCCATCACGAGAAGATGACGGTCGTCGTGAGTTGTCTCTCGACCATGAGCGGATGACGGATCCGTTTCTTACAGCTGCTGACCGCGTTACTCTGCGATCTTGACCCAGGACTCGACCCGTGCGACGGTTGGAGGACTCGACTTGTGCTTTGGACGATGGGATCTGCACGACCAGTGAGTCGTTCTTGCGGCGTCTGGATCGTGGGCGTCGAACTGACCGTCCCTCCCGTTCTGCCAGCCCTCTCGCGGACGTGCACCCGACAAAGTTCAACCAGACGCTCTTCCCGGGACAGGACTTCAACAGTGAGTCGGCGCAACGACCAGTACGTCGAACGCTTGGAGCTAACGTTGACACGGCCGCTTTGTGATGTGCAGACGCCCGGGTGCTCGACTTCCAAAACGTCGACCAGTGAGTCCAAGGGCGACGACTCGGTTCCCCACAGCGGATGCTGATCTCATCTGGCTCGCACCTGCAGCTTTGTATCGAACGCTGTGGACGAGTCGCAGGTGTCGCGGATGCCGTGGCACGACACGTCGATGACCATCATTGGCCCTGCCGTCGTTGACCTGACCCAGCACTTTGTGGAGCGATGGAACTTTGTCAAGCACGCAAAGTACAAGCACGACTCGGACTACTCGTGGCTCGGACTGCCAGCCCCGTACGACTCGCCCGTCGACGCGTTCGAGGCCAGACAGAGCTCGATCGAGCAGGAGCAGGACGAAGCACGCAGGGCAGAGAGGCGCAGGGAGCATCCCCATCTCCAGGACTGGCTCGACGTCAGTACACGACCAGCACAGGCCAACGCTATGCAAGGCGCTGACTTTTTTCTCGTACATGGGTACCGTGACGCAGAGGGGACGGTCCTACGCCCATCCGTATCACTTGTGAGCCCTGTCGTTTTCGTGCCCCAGCGTATGAATGTCATTGACACTTGATCCCGCGTCGGTTGCTACGTACAGCCACCCGTCGACCAACGAACGGGCGGAGGAGGAGATCCCCAAGGGCAACATGCGCGTGCAGGTTGTGCGGTCGTCTGGCGACTGGTCGCACGGGATCCTCGTGGAGAACTCGATCCAGCGAGCCTACATCCAGCTCATCATGGAGGCCAACCACTTTATCTACATCGAGAACCAGTTCTTCATCACAAACACAGAGGACGGCAACGGACCGGTCGAGAACATGATCGGAAAGGCCCTCGTCGCCAGGATCCTCTCGGCTGCTCGGGCAGGTCAGTCTCGCCGTCTCTCTTGTCCCGGCGTCTCGATCTGTGCTGATCGGTGTCTTCTTCTCCACTCTCAGGCAAGAAGTTCAAGGTCATCATCATCATCCCCGAGATCCCTGCGTTCCCTGGAGATCTGTCGGCCGAGGGCGGGCTCAAGGCGATCATGGGAGCCCAGTACAAGTCGATCAACCGGGGCGGGTACTCGATCATGGAGCAGATCGCAAAGGAGGGCTTTGATTCAAAGGACTACATCCGCTGGTACAACCTGCGATCGTACGACCGCATCAACGCTCCACGCTCATTGTACGCACCTTGCTCCTCGCGGCCGACGTTCTCCTTCGCTGCTCCTCGAGCTGACCCAGTTTCTACTGATCATGGCGTGCTCAGCCTCAAGCAGATGGAGGAGCGGGTAAGTTCAAAGCGCTGTGATCAAGAGCGTTGGTTCTGCACCTGATCATGTCCTTCTTCCACGTCCTGCAGTCTGGTGTGTCGTACCACGAGGCCCAGGTCGCACTCGCCCGCGAGTGGGTTGGCGTGGACAGTGTCGGGGACGAGAAGGCCGACACGGTCAACATCAAGATCCCCGTCGACGAGAAGGGCGAGCTCAACCAGATGGAGTCGGCCGACGGAGGCAAAAAGATCCAGAGCGTAAAGATGCCAGAGAGCACCCAGGCGGCAAAGGAGCTGATTGAAAGGTTTGAGAGCGGAGCCGGTCGACCGGACGAGGAGGTCGCCGACAATGTCGGCCAGCACGCGCTCAACGCAAAGACGGGTCTCCATCAGGAGAAGTGGCTCGGCACCGAGCAGGAGGAGCGAGACTGCTACGTCACCGAGCTCTGCTGTCAGTTTGCTCGTTTCGACGCTCTGCCTCGTTGGCGCTCATCCTTACTGACGCAACATTTTCTTTGCCGCAGACATCCACTCCAAGCTGATGATCGTCGACGACCGACGGGCCATCTGCGGATCGTCCAGTGAGTCCCAGCGAGAGGATGGGATGGTACAGGGCTGAGGACAACCTGGACTGACCTTGT
This sequence comes from Mrakia hoshinonis, assembly GCA_036245725.1. Lineage (NCBI taxonomy): Eukaryota > Fungi > Basidiomycota > Tremellomycetes > Cystofilobasidiales > Mrakiaceae > Mrakia > Mrakia hoshinonis. The sequence continues at coordinate 312,506 of BTPH01000003.1, forward strand.
TGCACCCTGCAGATCTGAACGATCGATCCATGTGCGGAGACCACGACTCGGAGGTTGCGATGGTCGTCGAGGACCTCGACACCGTAGAGTGCATGAGTGCGGCCCCCTTCCTCATCTCTCTCGGGCGTCCGTCGCCAGATCGAGCTGACTTGCATCGTCCTACTTCTTTGTAATGTAGTGGATGGCAAGCCGTACCAGGCTGCGTACTTTGCCAAGCAGTGGCGACACCAGCTGATGAAGGAGCACCTCGGTCTCATCGTGTCGGTCCCGGTCCTCGTTCGATCGTCTGACTATCGACGTCGCTGACTCCTTCCTTTTGCTTCCGCTCTCTGCTACAGTCCCCAAGGTACACACCCGGAGGGAGAGCCCCACCCGACAGTGAGTCTGTCTTGCTCCAGGGCGTGCGCAGCTCGAGCTGACCCGTTCCTTGTCTGGACGCGCAGCCTGCGATGATGCCCTCGCCACACGAGCACACAAACTTCCTCGAGTCAAAGGAGGACCAGTCCATCAGCGATCCGCTCAGCGATGCCTTCCTCGACGTCAGTCCATGCCGTGGTCTTCACTGCGTTCGTTCCGTTCCTGGCTGACGCGCTGCCTCGTTGGGACTACAGACGTGGACGGGCACGGCCAAGAAGAACCGAGAGATCTTCACTGACGTGTTCCGAACCGTACCGGAAGACTCTGTGACGTCGTGGGCAAAGTACAAGGACTGGCTCAAGCAGTACAACGACGGCGTCCCGACCGGCCACGTCGCAAACAACAACATGCCCGTCGCAGAGGTCAAGGACAAGCTCGCTCAGGTCAAGGGTCACCTCGTAGAGATGCCAATCAACTTCCTCATCGGTCAGTAGGACTGACCTGGAACTCGCACACTGGGGACGCGCACTGACGACTTTGCCTCCTCTGCCTCCGCTTCCTTTTCGTGACTCTAGACGAGAAGTCCCTCACAGAGTTGTCAGCCGCCGTTAACTCTGTCACTCTCCCACTATACCTCTAAGCACGTCGCTAGGTTGCTCTCTGTCGTTCAGGTGAGAGCCAGAAACCGAAACGAGGAAGGTGGGCGGACGAGGACGCAAGCTGCGAGAGCGCGCCACGTTTCTGCCTGTTCTTTCCCCCTTCTGGGAGATTCCTGGGCTCTCTTCTTCTTGTGTAGATACGATTACGACCATCCATGAATCCTCTGGCCCTCTCTGCGTATGACTCTGGCGGTCAGGGGGTGGGCAGGATGTCTTGAGGCCTGGCAGAGCTCCCTGCCGGCAGAACGGGTCCCTGTCGTACTTTGATAGAACGGGCCGAACGGTCATCAGCGGCACGGCTAGTTTATGCTCTGGCGAGCTTGACTAGGAGCAGGAAGGAACGCCATGGGCGCGTGGCAAAACAATGCGCGCCGATGTCGTCTCGGTTTGTTGAGCTGTCGAGGCTGGACTTCTCACCGCCTTCGAGCTATGTAACTAAGCTCAGCCCATGCACTCCTTGCCGCAGCAGCTTCGAATCCAGATGTGAGCCAGAGACCGGAGCCGGACAGGCTAGCGCACGCGGGTTGTCGGAGCTGACCACGTTTCTGCGCCCTCTCAGCCTCTTTTCTCATCTCAGGGAGATCTCGGCTCTCTCTTGTTCCTGGGTATTCCATGACCTTCCCTGCTCGCTTATCCTCGCCTCCTGTGGGACCTGAAAGGCTGCGTGACCTAGACCTATCGTTCTCTCGGGCCCGGTCGGGTGGGCCGCGCCGACCCGAGAGAGACTTGGCCTGGCCAGCTGTCTGTTCTCTCTCTCCCCCACCCACCATCTCCCCACCCCACATCTACCCCACCCTACCCACTCCATCTCACTCTCTTCTCTTCTAATATGACTGCTGGTCCTACGTTTGAGCACGAGTTCAAGAACTCGTCGTGGAGCGGGAGTGTCAAGATGCAGGTCAGCCCTCGCTCGTCTCGGTCCTCTGCTCGGCCGCTTGCTTTCCCTCTGGCTGCCCTCATGCGATGAGCTGACCATGTCTGGCTTCTGGGCTTATAGACTGGCCTCTTCATCGGCGGAGAGTTTGTTGCTAGCAAGAGCGGCAAGACGCTCGAGTGAGTCAGGGATCTCTCTTCATGCTGGCCCGGGGCGGCTCGGAGGGAAGATCGCGCGAGCTCGCTCTCGTTCACTGACTGCTTCGTCCATCTCCTGCGCTCGTACAGCACCCTGAACCCGGTTACTGGCAAGATCATCACTTCGGTCGCTGAGGGTGACGTCGCCGGTGAGTCTTGCTCTAACCCAAGGAGGAGGAGGAGGAGGAGGAGGGGGGGAATGGCCTAGGTTGACCATCAGCTGACCCAACTCCCGCCTGTTGCCCATCCCTCCTCCCTCGCCGCGTGTCCACGCTTGACCTCGTGCTCAATGCCCTCCACCTTCGGCTTCACTTTGTTGTGTCGGTCCTGCTGACCGACAGATGTTGACCTCGCTGTCGAGGCCGCCCAGAAGGCCTACGACGTGAGTCCCTCGGTGCTGAGCCAGCCTCGACGAAGAGAGGGCTGAGAACCAATCAAGCCAAGCAGAGCTCACACCCTCGTCCTCTGTTTCTTTCTCTTGCATCGCAGACCGTCTGGGGAGACAACGTTCCTCCTGCTGAGCGAGGCAAGATCCTCATGAAGCTCGCCGACCTGCTCGAGCAGAACATCGACGAGCTTGCCGCGCTGGAGTCGCTCGACAACGGAAAGTGAGTGCGGGTCCCCTCTCGCTCGAGCGACAGTGCTCGGTCACTCTGTCCTCCCCAGTGATTGGAGCGCTGAGTTTGAACCCTTGATCTTCGTTCCATTACAGGGCTTTCTCCATCGCCAAGGGCTTCGGTGGGTCATGCTCCCACATCTCTTCGGACGAGCCTAGTCCTGTACTGACCCGACTCTTCCTTGACCCTTTCTCGCAGACGTCGCTGCCGCTGCCGACTGCCTCCGCTACTACGGAGGCTGGGCCGACAAGGACGGAGGCAAGGTGATCAACGTTGACCCGTCCAAGATGGTCTACACCCGACACGAGCCCATTGGAGTCGTCGGACAGATTATCCCCTGGAACTTCCCCATCCTCGTAAGTTGTATTTGCAGAACGATGGCTTCGACAGTGCGCTCACTACCTACCTCTTTCGATCTCGACAGATGATGGCCTGGAAGCTCGGACCCGCTCTCGCGACAGGAAACACGATCGTCATCAAGGCAAGTCCCCATCCAAAGCGGCAGTGTCGTCTCGTGCTGCGCCTGACCCCGCTTCTGCCTTCTTGCTGCAGCCCTCCGAGATGACCCCCCTCACTGCCCTCCGAGTCGCCGCCCTCTCGCTCGAGGCTGGTCTCCCGAGAGGAGCTCTGAATGTCGTGAACGGTTATGGTCTCACGGTCGGAAACGCCATTGCCTCGCACATGAAGATCCTCAAGGTCGCCTTCACGGGATCGACCCTCGTCGGCCGACAGGTGATGAAGTCTGCCGCCGCCTCCAACCTCAAGAACGTCACCCTCGAGCTCGGAGGAAAGTCGCCCAACATCATCCTCGACGACGCAAACATCGACGAGGCCGTCTCGTGGGCGTGCTTCGGAATCTTCCTCAACCACGGACAGGCCTGCTGTGCTGGATCGCGCGTGTTCGTCCACGAGTCCATCTACGATACCGTACGTCTGACTCGCACTGCATACCACTCTCACTTCGTTGGACTTGAACTCAGTGCCCACTGTGTCCCGGAGACTGGCGTTCCGTGACCTGATTCAAGCTGAACTCGTTCCTCTTTCGCTTTCCAGTTCATGGAGAAGTACCTCGCCAAGGTCGACTCGATCAAGGTCGGAGACCCTTACGAATTGGACACCTTCCAGGGCAAGTTCTATCCTCCTATTATATCGCTGCACTACTGCGTGATCCCCTCGTGGTTCGCGTTGGCCTCAAAGCGCTTGTCTCCCGGGCTGACACTGGCTGCTTCTCCTGTCTCCGACCGTCCCCACCTCCAGGCCCCCAGATCTCGCAGACGCAGTACGACCGAATCATGAGCCACATCGACTCTGGAAAGAAGGAGGGCGCTACCCTTCTCCGAGGAGGAGACAAGCACGGCGACGAGGGCTTCTTCATCCAGCCGACCGTCTTCTCGGACGTCAACGAGGACCACACCATCTTCAAGGAGGAGATCTTTGGACCCGTCGTCGCCATCACAAAGTTCTCGTCGGACGAGGAGGTCATCCGACTCGCCAACCAGACAGAGTACGGGCTCGCGTCGGCCGTCTTCTCGCGAGAGTGAGTCCCTCGCCACCCACGTCCTTTGTCTGATGTCATCTGACAGTATTCTTCTTCTTCCACTCTCTAGCATCTCTCGAGCTATCGGGGTTGCGAACAAGATCCACGCCGGAACCGTCTGGGTCAACTGCTACAACCAGCTCCACACTGCGATCCCCTTCGGAGGGTTCAAGTCGTCCGGTATCGGACGAGAGCTCGGAGAGGTCAGTCTCGCGTCTCTCCCCCCGGTCCTTCTCGCAACCCATCTGCTGATTCCAATCGTCTCCTCCTGTATCTCCAGTACGCGCTGCACAACTACACCTCGGTCAAGGCGGTGCACATCAACCTCACCGCTCCCGCCCCCATGTAAGGTCACCGCGCCGCCAGACTGTTCTCGGTAACGATTTTCCTTTGGCGTCGCCGCTCTTTCTTTCTTGATCTTTCTTCCCTTCTTTGTTCTTGCCCTCGTCTCGCTTTGTGGTACCGCGATCACCTCTTTGCCCCCCTCTTGTATCTGATGCGACTCTCGCTGCAACTGAGCCAAATTCGAGAGACTGCCCGCGCACCACGCCTACTTCCACGGCCGTGCCCTCTCTCATGAAGATCGAATTGACTTGCCCGACTTCTCTCTCTCGGCTCTCGGATCGGTCTGTAGATCGCAACAACAAAGGCACTGACCCGGTGCGACCCCCCTCCCCAGAAAGCGTCTGAGGCGGCGGGGTATCTGATCAGTCTTCCACCGAGTATTTCCAGGCCACGCTTTCCTTTTCACCGACGAGCGTGGGCCAGGTCGGATGCATTGGGCGTGGTGCTCGGCGCTCGATGCCGGAACGGGAAGAAGAGAGTCGCCGGAGGTCGAGAGAGGAAGCTCGGGGAGAAAGAGTGATCGAGTCGGTCGGCGTTTTGACCTCGTCGCGGAAAAGAGAAACGAGTCGAGACACCGCGCGTACAGGGCCTAGAGAGACGATATCAGAGCTGAGCAGAGTCTGCGTGCTAACCTGATGGGATCTGAGCTCTTTAGAGCGAGGCCTCCTCAGGCACGAAGACCGGGACGAGAAAGGGCGGTCGCGCGAGCTCACCCTCTGCTCCTCCTCCTCCCCGGCTACTTGGCCCCGACTCCCATCCGCCGGCCCCCTTCGGTCTCTGTCCAATGGCCACTCTTTCCAGTTGACATCCCTCTGACGCTGCTCGAGCTCGGGCTGGCTCCCGCTCGTGTTATATCGCCGACATGGAGCTAGACGAGCTCGTCCTGGCTGGCTTCAGCCCTTCTCGGTTCCTCCCTTCGTCCGTCCGTGACTTTTCAGCCCTCCGGTCCGGTCCTCGACCTCTTGATCCTCAACTACATCAACCTCAAGACGCTTCTCCTTCTCTCCTGACTCAAGATGGTCAACCTTCTTCCGCTTCTCCTGCTGGGAGTGCCCGCCGCCATGGCCGCCCCGGCAAACACGACCTCATCAGCCTCGGCTCTCAACGCCACCGCGACCGCCGCCGCACCAGCTGCCAGCGCTGAGGCAACGACCATCTTTGTTGGACCTACTCCCGAAACAAGAGGCGAGGGCGCGTTCGCTGAGGCTGTTCAGAAGGTCAGTCCTCATCTCGCTCCGATGAGTTTACGCGTGGTCCGAACTCAGGCAATCGAACAGGGACTGACTCGACCGCCTTACCTGTTGACTCGTTTCCCATCAGGCCAAAGCGATGATCGCCGACTGGTATGTCCACTCGAGGACTCATCTCTCAGCTTGATCGAAGCGAACGAATCCTGAGCCGAGCTGACCACTTCATGTCACCGTCCGCTCATCCTACCCTCTCTTCAGGACGATCGAGCAAAAGGTCAACATCACCGCCGGTGTAGGCTTCTTCAACGGACGATGTGTCGGACAGATTGGTGCTCAGCCCGACCTCGGCTTCCCTGGGCTCTGTCTCCAGGACTCGCCCATGTATGTCCGCTCGGCCTCTCCTCCCTCTTTGAACCATCGCTGACGGATGTCGCCATTCTTCTCTTCTACAGGGGTGTCGCTCGAAGTAAGTATCAGCTCCTGGACCCTGCGTGCTAGCTGTACTGACGTCTTTGTACCTGCTTGCGCTGATCATTCCAGCCGACTTTGTTTCCACCTTGTGAGTGACCCGTTCCGATTCGTCTCATTGTGTGAGCTGATGCTGACCACCGTCAATTTTTTACTCTAGCCCCGACGGTATCAACGCCGCCGCCACGTTCGACCGAGAGCTCATCCGAGCGCGAGGACTCGCGATGGGACAAGAGTTCCGAGGCAAGGGAGTCAACATCGCCCTCGGCCCGATGACCAACATGGGGCGAGTCGTTCTTGGTGGACGAAACTGGGAGGGATTCGGTGAAGAGTGAGTCGTCTCAGTTGAGCCGAGGACTCTCAGCAGCTGACCCCGACCTGCCCTGTTCTTCTTCAGCCCTTATCTGTCTGGGGAGGCGACTTACGAGACGATCAAGGGTCTTCAGACTCCTGGCGAGGGAGTCCAGGCCTGTGTCAAGCACTTTATCTCGAACGAGCAGGAGCAGAACCGGACGACGTACTCGTCCAACGTTGACGACCGGACGATGCACGAGATCTACCTCCACCCGTTCCTCAAGTCGGTCCAGGCAGACGTCGCCACAGCCATGTGCGCCTACAACCTCATCAACAACACCTGGGTACGTTAGCGTGCACAACAGTCCATCCTCGAAGCGTCGGAAAGCTGACCCGCCTCTTCCCTTGTCCGTCTTGCAGGCGTGCGAGAACAGCAAGCTCAACAACGACCTTCTCAAGCACGAGCTTGGCTTCCAGGGTGCTGTCATGACCGACTGGGGGGCGCAGCACTCTCTCGCCGAGTCGTACAACGGAGGACTCGACATGTCGATGCCCGAGGCCTCGTACGAGAACGGACTCAACCTCGACCAGCCGGTCGTCTACTGTACGCTTGCACGCTCTCGACCCTTCTGAGGTTTCCAAAGAAACCTGACGCCTTTCCCTTCTCCTCGACTTCCTTTCAGTCACCAACGGCTCCTCTTACGTTCCCGAGATCCCCATCGCCGTTGCGAACGGGTCGGTCTCGATCGAGCGACTGAACGACATGGCCACCCGGATCCTCGCTGGATGGTTCCTCACCGGACAGGACGATCCCGAGTACCCTGGTATGCTCCATCAGTGATTCCTCCAGCCTTGACACGACTGACCAAGCTTCTTTCTTGCTGTTCAGCGACCAACTTCAACGTCAACAAGATTGGAGACCCCGAGACGGATCTTGGAGTCAACGTCCAGGGTGACCATGCCGAGGGCATCCGAAAGATGGGCGCTGCCTCGACAGTGCTGCTCAAGAACGTCAACGGTGCTCTTCCTCTGTCTGGCCTCCGCACGCTCGCCCTCATCGGAGACGACGCCGGACCCGCTCGACACGGTCTCGTCCCTGCGTCCAGCCTTGGGATGGGAGACTCCGTGGATGGGGTAACTGCGCAAGGAAAAGGATCGGGTTCCAACCTGTATCCGTACCTGATCTCGCCGCTGGAGGCGATCCAGGCCAAGGCGAGAGAGAACCAGACGGTCAGTATCGCGCTTGCCACTTTCTTCCTCCGTTCCTCCTCTCCCACCGTTTCCCCACGCTTCGTTCTCCGTTACTGAACTAACCTTGACCTATCATCACAGTCTGTCAACTGGTGGCTCGACAACTGGGACCTCAAGGGAGCCGCAACCGTCGCCACCCGAAAGGACGTCGCCCTCGTCTTCATCAACTCGGTCTCGTCAGAGTCTGTCGACCGTGTCAACGCGACCGTGAGTGCTCGGTCGAGGCGTTTTACCTAAGCATCGAAACCACGCTGATCTCGTTCCTGTCCCCCTCGACCAGGCCTTCCTGCAAGGAGATGAGCTCGTCAAGGCCGTCGCCGCCGTCAACAAGAACACGATCGTCGTCGTCCACTCTGTCGGTCCTATCATCGTCGAGCCCTGGGCCGACCACGAGAACGTCACAGCCATCGTTTGGGCCGGCATGCCGGGTCAGGAGGCTGGAAACTCGCTCGTCGACGTCCTCTGGGGCGCCTACAATCCGTCTGGCCGACTCCCTTACACGATCGCCAAGCAGATGTCGGACTACCCGGCCGAGATCATCCCGACCGACGGAAGCGAGGGACCTCACGCTCAGGTCGACTGTACGTTCAGTCTCTCGTTTTCGCCCTCTTTTCCCGCAACGCTGATCTTCGTTCTTTCGCATGTTTGCCCTTCGTACCAGACACCGAGAAGCTCAACCTGGGCTACCGACACTTCCTCGCCAACAATATCGAGCCTCGATACGGCTTCGGGTTCGGGCTCTCGTACACGACCTTTGGCTACGGCGGACTCGAGGTCGTCGAGCAGAAGATGTCCAAGCGCGACTTTGAGGACGAGCAGAAGTACGCTGGCAACTCTGGCTTCCACGGAGAGGTCGGATCGTCTGTTGCGTCGTGGCTGCACGCTCCTAGGTACTCGGTCGAGGTGAGTTTTGTCCTTTCCCGCTCACTGTTGTCAATCGCTGCAGCTGACACTGATCCACTGCATCCTTCTCAGTTCGACGTGACCAACACCGGGGACGTCTACGGCTGCGACGTGGTTCAGATGTACCTGCAGTATCCAGAGGGTGCTGGCGAGCCTGTACGTTCTCCTCCGCATACGACCCATCTCGATCTCGCTCGTCGCTGATCTTCTCTTTCTTCCTCCCATCTCTCCTCTCTCCAGCCCAAGGTCCTCCGAGGCTTCGAGCGAGTCTCTCTCTCGCCTGGAGAGACCGCGCGAGTCAAGATGCCCCTCTCGCAGTACGAGATGTCGATCTGGGACGTCGTCCAGCAGAAGTGGGTCAGGCCAGAGGGTCGTTTCGGTGTCGTTATCGGGCAGAGCGCGTTCGATGAGCAGTTGGAGGGGTCTATCTAAGCTGTATAAGGGCGCAGATAGGCGGAGAGACGGGAGTTGAAGGAAAAGGTCCGGGACACTCGACGTCCTGGTGGCCAGCGATATGTATCCTTATCTGCTGTTTCAAAACTTGTATGATCATGGCTGAGATGCATATACTAATAACACTAAGCGTTCATCGCGGCCTCCTCGTCATCATCGTCCATCACCTGCTCGACCACCACCACGTCCTCCTCCGTCGGCGTCTCAACCCCAGACTCCTCCTCTCCTCCTCCCGCACCAGCGTTCCGATCATGATGCTTCCTCTTCTTCCTTCCTCCAGCGTTCCCATGGACCAGCGCCTTCTCTCCCTCGACGGCATCCTCCTTCTTGCTGCGTGCCTTTCCGGCGGGACCCCAGTTGACGGTCGGGTTCGTCTGGTACCGGACCAACTTTGCGCGGGAGACGTGCTTCTCGAGGTCTGGGTGGAGGGTGAGGTCGATGGTGTTGCTGCGAGCAAGGAAAGCGAGAGACGGAAAGGAGAAGTCAGGATGGGAACGATGGAGCGACGGAAGGGAGAAGAGGACGAACGTGATCTCCTTTGTGATGAGCTTGTAGGACGGCGAGCCCTGCGAGATCTTCTCGAGCTTCACGGGCGCCTTGTCGCGGATAAAGGTGCGGAAGATGTCGTACACGAACGTCATGGGAGCCTGCGCAACGAGACAGAGGAGAGTTCTGGGTCAGTGGAGTGCAACAGGGCGGAACAAGCGGGGAGTGGCGGAGGACTGACGTTGGTCTTGAGCGAACCTGACGAGGCGTGGGATCGGGTGACGAGGAAGCCGCCGTTGAGGATGGCGGACGCGACAATGGTGATGGGCGGGCACTCGCAGCGGAAGATACCCGAGACTTGTGCCGGGTCAAAGTAGAACGGGTCCACCAGCTCCTGCGAAGCGACTCAAGGAGGAGGTGAGCAAGGCTCCAGAGGCGTACAGCAGTTTATAGACGTACATCTCGAGCCATGGTGAGCATGCCCTTCATCCGCGGCACAGTTCCGAACTTGTCCTCGTTCTCGCCGACGTGCGTGAGCACCTTGCCGACAAACTCGGGGTCGTGGATCGGCCCAGTCCACAGAGGGCCGACAAGCTGCACGAACGAACGAAGAGGGCAGAGCATCAGCATTGGATCGGACGGGGGAGAGTGCCAGGATACTCACGTGATGGGCGGCTCCGCACTGATCGCATCGGGCTCCGACTGGCGGTCCCGAGACGTTCTTGTACAGCAGGTTCATCCCAGGCCCACGGTTCTGCGGAGACTCAACAATCTTGCCAAACTGTTGGATGTGATGCGACTCGCAGCCATTGCAGATGTAGACCGTGCCGGTCTTGCTGTATGGACGAAGCGAGGAAAGGACGATGTCAGCTAAAGTCCGAGCGGCTAGGGTGTGGCGGAATGGACTAACGTGAACGCCTGCTTGGTTTGGACGGGCGAGGAGTGGATGGTGAAGAAGACGCGCATGTAGAAGTCGATCGAGAGGGAGAGCACGGGAACAATGTATCGCCCGTAGCGAGCGGCGATTCCGGAAGCGCTGGCGAGGAGGAGTCGGAGTGCCTGAAACGAAACATGACGATAGGGGAGCGTTAGGAACAGGTCGGAGTGTGGATGCTTGGAGGTAGAGACGATGACTCACGACTTCGTGCGAGTAGGTTGACCGCCCAGACACACCAGCGTAGTTGGCGAAGCTGCAAGAGCAAAAGGCAGGGTCAGACCTTGTTGAAGAAGTCACAGAGGATCCAAAGATTGACGTACCACTTTTCCGGGTAGTTGTGACCAGCGGTGACGGCCATGTCGGTGCAGGTGATGGCAAGCAGACCTAGATCGGCAAGACGGAGCGGGACGTCAGCATGCCAGAAAAGAGATGAAGCGAGGTGGAGAGACACTGACCTCCGTCCGCTGTGGCCTGGATGGCGGCATCCATGAACGGAGCTGCCGTCCCGTATGGGTCCAGATCGACACAGTCTACGCGCGTCGTGCGGTGGTTGTACATGAGCGTGCTGGGGAGCGGAAGACGCAGCGTGTCAGCACGGACGTCATGAGCCCACAGCGGGTTCCTCTCGCTCTCTCGCTGTCGTCTCTACCAGACGACAAAGAGACATGAGACTTGAGACTGACCAAGCGTCTCCCTCGGTGACTCGGACTCGCCCTTGCCACGGCTCAGAGTCCTTGGAGAGGTTGTCTGGCTTTGCCGAGGATGGTCCGACGTCGTTGTAGTCGACGTTGCGTCGCATTGCCTCGGCAGCGGAAGGCGACAGGTCGTTGGCCAGGACGTACCTAGCGAGCCACAGAGAAGACAGAGGTCAGCCCAGTTGGTCGGCGGTCGGGCTGACGATTGGCATGCGACCCGCCAGACTCACTTTACGCCTGGGATCTCCTTGGCGTATCGAACAGCTCGGAGACCGGTCGCAGAAAGCGCCTCGAGAATGACAAACTCCTTGGGGATGTACTGAAGAGACGGGGAGATCCAAACGGGGGGTCGGTCAGCCCGGAGCTCGCGTCCTCAACGTCCAAGGTTGGGGCTCACCGGTCGGGTCGCATTGGCGCCGGACGCCTCAGAGTCCGTCTCAGCAGGCGCAGGCGCAGACGTAGAAGGCCCAGCTTCAGGCTCTGTGGGTCGCACACGAGGAAGCAGAGGTCCAAGTCAGCTCTCTGCAGAGGGCGAGGTCGACGGAACGAGCTCAACATCCTCCCTCGTTCACCCTCATTCAAAGCGTCCTCGCGTGCAACAAGCGTGAACGATACCATGAGCTGCAGTACTGACCTGTCTTCCCCCTCTTTGCTGCCCTCTGCTCTCCCTCCGCGTCCTTCTTTGCCTTGATAGCTTTGTCCTTTGCGAGCTTCTTGTCCCTCTTCTTGTTGAACTCGCGCTCTGCGTCTGCCTGCCACTCCTTCCCCCACGTGCTGATGACCGCGACCGAGAGATCCCGGTTGAACTGCTGGATCGGGTTCAGGAAGGCAGTGTTGTCGTCCGGGAGGAGGATCGACGCAGCCTGCTCCGTGTACGGGATGAACCCGGCAGGGACGACCCCGGGCAGGACACCCGTCACCGTCGTCGGAGCAGACGAGGACGTAGATGCAGTGGGCTCAGACATCAGGCGTTTATAAGTCGGATGTGGAAGGGGCGCTGATGAGGACCGGATGAGCGTGCTGTCGGCGTTGGAGAGCCGACGAACCAAGACGGAGGGAACGAGCGAGCTCACGAAATCTGGCGGCTGTCTTCCGACGCGCCCGACCACGACCCTCCGAGATAGGAAGAAGGAAGAGAGCGCGTACTGGCAAGCACATTGATCAACAAGGCAGCACCAGAGGGGAGGAGGCAAGTAGCGCGATCAAAAAAGAGGGAGCGATAAGTACCGAGAGGGACGAGCGAAGACTGTCCGGCCGCCTCGCCCAACGCCGACGAGGCCAACAACCGCCAGGTACCCTAGACGAGCGTCACGAGGCCAACCATAGCTCCAACGACGCCAGCCATAGCCCACATCTGCGACCCCGCTAGGGGTGAAGACGCAGAAGACGCGGGCCTGGCCGACGCCGACGCAGAGGCAGTCCCGGACCGAGTGTTGGATGCGGACGGCGACACGGATCCAGCTGAACGAATCAGGGAATAGATCAGATTGGAGTTCACACAGACAGAGCGAGACTGAGCCGGTCTGAGCAAAGAGGGACGAGTCACTGACTCTGGGAACCAGCGACCTGGGAGACTGTGCTGAGCTGGGACGCGTTGGCGACGATGGTGAACAGCGGCGAGGTGGCGAGGACGTCGGTGTTGTTAGTCACCGAGGTAAACACAATCTATGGCGACGACGCGTATGAAGGAGAGTGCTTGGTCAGTACGGCTAGTCCAGCCACCGCACGCGCGTGCCCTGATGGACTGACCGAGTAGGGGACGCTCAGAGGCACCTAGACGACGAGACATCAAGCAGGAGGTCAGCACACAGTATTACGTTTGTTTTGAGAAGACTTTGGGAGCACTCACTGGAGGCAGGACGAACTTTGCGGACCCGTTGGCGGAGGGCACGAAGTTGAGGATGCCGTACGCGCCGTTCAGGATGGACGCATTCTGCGCGACTGCAAACACGTTGAAGAATGTCGGATCGTTTGGCTCGGATGTCCAGGTGAGGGTGTTGTTCCCTGGCGAGATCCACGTCGGCGAGGGAACCCCGACAGAGAGAGCTGGCAGACGACAGGGAGGGAGGCGGGCAAGTGAGCTTGGACGCCCCGCTCAGCGCCGAAGAGGACAGAACCGACGTGTGGAGACTCACCAGAGGCGAAGGGAACGAGCAACAGAGTCAAGAAACAGGACAGCATCGCAGCCAAGAAGACAAGAGTCACAGAAGAGAGTGGACGGTGGCAGGACACGACCGACGACCAGGCAGGCTCGGCAATGGGGCGGGACCAGGCACGGGATCCCCAACATCACCCAACAGCTCGGTGACTGACCTTCCTCCCCTCCTCTGATGCTTTCCAGTGCAATCAGAGCGCGCACGATTCAGACACCAAGTCGTCACCCTCGCATCGTCATGCCACAGAGAGCAGCTACAGCAGAGGCTCAGCTCACTGGGAACTGGACTCTGATGTCGGCAAGGGGCTCAGTACCCGGTCGATCTTTACATCTCTGGTGCTGACTGCGTACAGCCTGGATCGATGCGGTCTCTGTTCGTTGTCTGATCTCTGGCGATGCCAGGCGAGAGCGGAGAGATGATGGACTGATCCGGGCTCGGTCGAAGTGCGCCTCCACTTTGGCCGAGGCTGCCTGGGTCAGCAACCCATCTCGGCCGGCCCAGGCCTCGTCCTGCTCTCCAACGCTCATCCTCGACGGTCGACCTTTGTGCGGACATGGCTCGCCCTCCTCCCACCCTGGACACTCTTCCGGAAGAGGTGAGTGCTCTGCTGCCATCGCTCGGGGTCTGTGGGTTGATTGGGCCGAGCTCACCGGTTGACGTCTTCCTTTGTCGTCTGCCTCTGCTCAGCTTCTGTTGCAGACGCTCACCTACCTTCCCCTCGACGCCATCGCAGCCTTCTCCCAGGTCTCGGTCCACGCCTCTCAGCTCGTGTGGGGAGAGGGCAACGATGGATCGCTGTGGAGGACGTTGTACCTCCAGAGCTTTGATGATCCAAGGGAGAGTGGGTGGACGCTTCGACCGCCTGTGCTGAGCTCAGACTCGCCGACCGCGAGGGCCAAGCGGATCGCGCTCGAGGAGGAGGGCAACAAGTTCAACTGGAGGCTCAACGCGACCCGCAACATGACCGCTTTAAGAGAGTGGCAGGCAGGCAGGCTCGACCTCATCCGCGGAGAGGTCCGTCCCCCGTCCCCTGCGCTCTCTTGGACCTGTCCAGACAACTGACCCAACCCGCTTGCCCCTCTGACAGGCCGAAGACGTTGACCTGCTTTACCGTGCCTTACTCAACATGCTCGTGACGGCTCCCCCGGCCGGCGTGCCGTCCCTCAACCTGCCCAAACTCCTGTCCGCCCTACCTGGCTCGCTTGCGACCGTTCAAACAGTGCCCACCCAGACCCGGCCCGTCTTCCACCAACTGCTCACCCACCTGATGCCACACCCGCTACCCAAGCTCACCAGGCCCTACACCAACACCCTGACCGAGGCTCGCGAGGTGGTCTACTCGCTCGCAAAAGCACGGACGCCGCTCGAGACGGCAGACGGAAAGATCGACTGGGCGTCCGTCCATGGGCTGTCGGTGGTGATGCACTCGCTCATGACGAGGGCGATGGCAGGAGAGGTATGGGACCCAGCCGGGATGGGAGAGGTCCCCTGGCCGTGGCAGGCAGAGTTTGCTCGTCCGCCTCCGGTACCGGACGAGGTCTGGACGAGCGAGGACACGGAAGACTGGGACTGGGCAGGCATAGGAGGAGGGGAGTGGGTCGGAGCGTACGCGTTCATCGACTATGCGGACTACGTCGCCTTCAACTACCCGGAGATGAGCCGCAACCGAGGCAAGCCAAGTCTGGCAGGCGTCGACGAGGCAGTGAGTCCAGGAGCCTCGAACCGATCTCATCCGCGTCGCTCATGCTGGGCTTGTCCCTCTTTGCAGTGCGGTGACTTGATGCATCTCGCGCTCACCCCGACCTGCGCTCGACCGTCGACCTCGTCCTCGACCTTGCCTCGGATCCACTTCTCGGGGACATCCTCCTCGCCCGTGCCCTCGAGCGTCAAAGGGAGCGCGCGGCTCAGTCCCGATGGGCAGGTTCGGGTCACGTACGTGATCGCCTACGGAGGGACGGATCGCTGGAGACTGGAGGGCATCCAGGTTGGCGGGATCGGTGGGAGACGAGGTGTGTTGGGCATCTGGACGGAGGCGGACCCAGGGCAGCACTCTCCTTCTGGACCGTTCTTCTTTTGGAAGGCTTGAAGAGAGGAAGACTCTTCTTGGGGTGCTGGCGATCTGTGTGTGCGGACATGACGGTATCTTTGTGCTCAGCTGTGATGATCTTGTGCTCGCTGCCTCCTTCCCTTCTGTGATGAATCTCGGAGGCAAACAGTCCGCGTTCGAGGGGGCCCGCGGACGTCGCCGACATCCGGCCTTACCCTGTGTCCCTCCCGTCCGCCATCTCCTGGCCTCCTCTTGAGCTCCCAGCAACTTCGGCAGCCCCATAGAAGCGGTTCCCTCTCCTGCGTTCCAACGTGCACGAGATTCCACCCTCTTCCTCTCCTCGCACCACCTACGCACGCCCAAAAGCGATGGGGACACTCGTGAGCTCGCCCCGACCGGAGGCCTCACACGCCGGGGCGACATCTGCTCCTTCAGTCAGTCCCACTTGCCCTCTATAGTTGACGACATGTAGGATCCGTCTATAAGACCTATACTGACGCTTTCGCACATCTGCTGGCAGACATCGAGTGCCAGCCAGGTACGCGCCTGACCCCAGTTCTCGCTTGTTCCGTGCTAGCCGCATAAACCCCTCAACATGTTTCGCTAACACCGTCCCTTCAACCTCCTGCCGTCATGACCCTCGCTGCAGAACGCCGAAGCTGCACGAGGAGAGGCCTCTGCTAGGTACGTACCAAGGTGATGTGTTCGCCGGCACGTGATCTTTTGCTTCGCATCGACAGGTCAGCTCGATGTCACTGACGCAACCTCCCTTGTCCACGCGTCAGAAGGACCGCCTCCTCGGCGAGCCAGCAGATCAAAAAGGGCAAGGCCAAGGAGGTTTGTAACCTTGACCGTCCTCAAAGCGATGCGTCACTTACCTGTCCTGTGCTCGTCCCCGGCCAGTCTTCCTCCCCACCCAAATCATCTCCCACCCGTCCCTCCCTCTCATCCGTCCGCCCCCCTCCCTCGCACCGCCGACTCTCCTCCTATGACGTCGACGGGTTCGACGCTGCTCGATCGTACGACACCCGACCGTTCGGCGAGGCCGGGTACGTCGGAAAGCACATGCACGATCACACCTCGTCGTCGTACTCGCCGCCTCTGTACTCGCCTCCGATCGGCGCGCACACGACCGCGGGACTGTCGATGGGGATGGGAGGTGAGACCGGGAGGCATGAGGAGGTGTGAGCGGAGGCAGGGAAGTACCGGAGGTGGAAGGGAGAGGAGGCGAGTGACGTGATTTCATGTATCTGTAGTCTCTACGACCGACCCCGCTTGTCTTCTGCAGAGAGAAAGACGTCTCTAGCCCTGTTCCTCAAACCTCGCTCGCACCAAGCTCGCACCTGGACCCGCTCACGGAGCCGGTACGTACGGCTCCATCAACATCTACGAGCCGTTTAAAAGACCGTCAGCTCTCCTTCGACACATACCACATATACGCGCAACAGACCCCAGACCCACCTTGCTAAACTCCTTGATCTTCTCGGCCCCCCTGACCTCCTCCGTCTTCAACGGCAGCTTGACGATGTGGAAGTCCGCCCCGTACAGGTCGTACGCCTCCAACAGGTACTTTTGCTGCATCGCCTGTCGGACCGAGCAGTGCTCGCAGTTGGATCCGTCCTTGGGGTAGAGGAGCTGGTTGATGACGATGTTGTGGGTGTCGATCTCGTAGTTTGTCAGCTCCTGGATGAGCCGCTCGGTCTCGTACAAAGAGAGGAACTCGGAGATGGCGACGCAGACGAAGGTGGTCTTGTCCTGCGATAGTCAGATAAGAGCGCATGAAGTAAACGGTCCGGATTCAGTACTGGTCAGAGAGGCTCGTGCGGGCAAGGGTCAGGAGGGCGAGCCAGGGACGAACAGGGTCGGTGAACTGGGTGTTGACTTCTTGGATGACGGCTCGCATCGACTCAAGCTTGGCGAACATATCTTCTTGCGGCGCTCCGCCGGCGCCACCCATCATGCTGGTCATCTGCAGAGATAAGGAGCGAATGAGAAGCGTTAGCGAAAGCTTGCTCTGGCAGGAGACCGCCGCACGTCACGAGAGGACGTACCTGCGAGATCATGGGACCGAACCGTCCTCCGAGAGCGGCAATCTTTCCGAGCGCCTTCTCGAGCACGGACGGGAACGAGAGGAACCGGAGGGTGTGTCCGGTCGGGGCGGTATCGAAGACGATGACCTCGAACTCCATCGACTTGACGTGCCTGTGGACGGAGGCAGCAAGATGAACCATGTCAGATCTAGCTCAGGTAAGTAGCAAAAGGTTGCGAGGGACTGACTTCATGACCTCTGCGAAACCCATCGCCTCGTCGACACCGGGGATCGCAAACGCGAGATCCTGCATCATCGACTGCATCGCCCCTCCTCCAGCATCAGCTGCTCAAGCGCGAAGGAAACGGACAGTCCTGGTCAGCATCCGCAATATGTACGGAGCAGGATCGACGGTCGAACGAGACGGACAGTTGTCGATCATCTCCTGGATCGATCCTGTCGGGTCAATCTCCATCGCAAACAGGTTGTCGTAGCCGTTGACCTTGGTCGCATCCTAAATCCGTCAAGCAAGACAGGAAGCGCAACAAAGCGTGTGAGCGACGGGCAAAGGCAAGGCTGATGACACGACACGCGTCAGGCTGACCTTGTTGAACTTCTGGCCGAACGCGTCCGACAGGTTGTGTGCAGGGTCCGTAGACTGTGAAGAAAGAGCCGAGACGTTAGGTTCGTCTCTCTGCGCGTCAGATTGAGGCGAACCGAGCTACTGACGATGAGGAGGACCGACTCTCTGCAGGCGGCGAGCTGCGTCGCGAGAGAGCACGACGTGGTTGTCTTTCCTGGTAGGCGAGAGAGACAGGACATGATCAGTCCCTGATCAATGTCCCGGGTACAAGCAGCGAATCGTATGCGTACCGACTCCTCCCTTTCCACCTGGCAAAGACGACGACGGGCGCAGAGCGAAGGACATGAGAGAGGATGTCAGCTTGAGTTCTGCTGCTGTGAGCTCGCCAGCTCGACGCCGGCTCGGTCACTTTGATCCCGCAAGCCATGTGACATACCACAGAATATCCACTATCGACAGCAAAGAGTCAAGAGCCCGGACGGGAGAGACTGGTCAGCTTCGGGTCCGCAAGTCGCCTCTGACGGAGGGTGAGCTCGGCGGAGGAGGGAAGATGGTGAGCTCACCTTGAGACTTCGCTGGTCGAGGATGTTCTGCAGCGTAGGAGGGAGCATGTCCTCCTCGGCCTCCATAAGCTGGGTAGATATAGTAGGTTCGGCCATGTTTGTGATAGATTGAGGGTCGAGGATAGAGTCGAGGACGAGCGGCGAGGCGGTGAGGGATGAGCTCGACAGACAGGCGGTCGAAAGCGGGTTCGTCCCTCCAGCTGGTGCTAGAACGGCCGAGAACATCCTCGCCGGCGATGGCGTAGTAGCGTGGGTAGCAGCGATCAATGCGACGTGAGAAGAGAGCGTATCTTATGAAGCTCCATCTATCAAGTCGAGATCTGCGGTCGAGCGAGAAGCAGCGTTACATCGAGCGGAGAGAGTGAGCTCCGAAGGCAGCGCATTTGTGGGTTGTCTCTCGCCGGGCGTATACGAGTCACAGCTTCAAAGGGGCTCGCTGCAAGATAGGTACACCCATACTCTTCTCACTGTGTCCTCGAGTGGTCCTCCGAGTGCCCTCGGCTGTGGACAGCGTCCGCCCATGCCGACCCACCCTCAGCGAATCTGCTGCACTCGTTCAAGGTCATGCAAGACGGATAGCAGCGTGCAGGGCCTGATGTGATGGTTCTCAGATCAAGTGGGGCCTTGCAGTACTCCTTAAGTGTAGATGTCATCGTATATCAAGACTAGAAGCAGGCGAGAGCGGCCACAACGAGAGGCCGAAGGAGGGAGGGAGGAAGGGAGGAACGTCACTGCTTGCCGCCAGCCGCAAACGATAGCTCCAGCGACATACTGAAAACGAGTGACTCGGAAGGACTCGGTCTGAGTCTCTCTCATCGCTAAGCAAGGCCGCCAGGGTCCTCAGCAGGGGAGGAGCGCGGGAGGAGGCATAGACACCGGGGAAGGGAGGGCCGACCGAGGCGTGAGCTGCGTCTCGTTCGGACGAGCCCGAAGCGCGTCCACAGTTTATTATCCGTTGATCGCATTCCTTCGATCACTTTCTCGTCTGTCCATGGCTGAAAGTCGTAGACGTTCTTCGATGTGGAAGGATGCATATGCGTCGGTCATGCTGTTTTGCGGGGCCCTGGCGCGCAGCCGGACCTCGAAAAGCGCGGAGCGAGGTTAAAGACGAGCTCGCTGCTCTTTCCCTTCGCTTTCTACCTCACCAAACCACACCTTTACAACTCCTCCCTCCCACCTCCTGTCCGACCACTCTATCTCGCGCCCGTATGGATTCTCAGTACCCTCCTCAGAGCCAGGACGCGACAGGTGGCGTGGATGGCTCGGAATTGAGGATCGACGGAAATGACCTTCAGGCCGTCGCCAGCGCCTCATCCGTCGACGTCTCGGCCCCTGCCTTCCCCTCCTCCACCTCGGCCGACCACCTCCCTCCCTCGCATCCGGAGCCGTTCTCCATCTCGCAGATCGTCGAACCCACTGCACCGGAACCGACAGCCGTCTTTGATGCGCATGTCTCGGAGCCCGTCTCGGCTCAGGTCGAGGAGCAGGCTGGCGAGCGAGTTCACGAGCCGATGGACACGTCGGACGGCCCTCCTTCAAACTCGCTCCAACCCCCTCCCCAGCAACCTCCTCAGCCATCCTTCTCGCCCTCGCCGATCCCTCAGCCTCCGTCTCCTCCTCCCGCGCCGGTCGCCGCGACGGAAGGCACGTACGGGGCTGTCGGCGCTCCTGCTCAGCTCGCGCCGGATCAGGAGGCGCTCGTCGCGTCCCTCGAGGTGCCTCCTCCCCAGCAGGTCCAGTACGACTTTGCCCCCGCACCTCCTGCTGGAGAGGCCGCTCCTTCCTCCTCGTCGGCGCCGGCGTCGTCTTTGCCTCCTCCCGTCCAGGCTGAGCGTGAGCTCGTTTCTCCTCAGCCCCAGCAGGCCTACGAGGGTGCGCCGTCCTCGTCAGCCGCCGCCCCGTCGACGAACGGGTTCAGCCATCAGCAGGACCAGCACTCGATGCCCACCCCTCCTCCTACGGTGCACGAGCAGGAGCATCAGGCGTCGGCGTCGTTCCCGAGCTCGGCCGTCGGTCAGGACGGCGCATCTACCCTCCCCGCGCCTCCTACCGTCTACCAGCCCGAGTCCGCTGTCGCCCCTCAGCAGGGAGAGCAGCAGCAGCAGCAGTACGTCGCCGCTCCCCATCAGTCGAACGGATCACCGCTGCCTCCTCCCCCAGCGGACCTCCCTCCCTCGCACCCGCTCGCCCCTCCTGGCGCCCCCTTCGCCGCCGCGTTTCCCACCCCGGCGGAGACCCAGTTCGACCCTGCTCCTGCTCCCAGTGCATCTGCTCCGTACGTGCCGGCGAGCACGTCGGGTGGGCTCAAGCGAGAGTACTCGGAGGGCGTCGACGAGCCGGCCCAGCAGCAGCAGCAGCCGCTGAACGGGACCGCCGCGCTGTACGGCTTCCAGACTCACGAGCCAGTCTCGAAGAGGGCAAAGGTCGAGGGCGTGAGTACATGCTTCCCTCCTCTCGTGACGGTACTTTGAATCGGACTCGGGGCGGGCAGCGTGTGACGAGTTCGAGAGTGGGACGCAGGTCGACTTCCGTGCGCGAGTGAGAGACCTCAGACGTCGCTCGCTTGCCCGCGTCGAGTCGACGAGACCTGGAACGAGATCATCGCAGCAGACGGTCTCGTTCCCTTGCACAAGGTCTTGTTTCGGTCGGTGCGCGAAGGACGAGACTCGCATCCCAGCGTCTCGCTCAGTCCCGCCCGGCCTTTGCTTGCATTTCGTGTCCTGTCTCTTGATCGACCGAGCGTTCGAACGTGTCAACTGAACTGACCCTTCGTACTTCTCTCTTTCTCTTCGTCTTGCTCTCTCCTTCGTTGTCTTTCTCCCGCCTCTCTTTCCTCCTCTGCCTCTCTGGGCTTTCCTTGCTACAGCCTCCTTCGGCTCCTCTGTCTGTCGCCCAGCAAAAGTTCTTCATCTCGACTGTCCGGTCGCTCAAGAAGATGCGCGAGGCGTTTGCGTTTACCGCTCCTGTGGACCCTGTCGCGCTCGGGATCCCGCACTACTTCCAGGTCATCTCGCACCCGATGGACCTGACCACGCTCGAGTACAAGCTCCAGGCGTCGGGACCCAAGCCAAAGGGACGGGCCGACAAGGGAAAGTACGCGACAAAGGACGAGGTCGTGCTCGACTTTGATCGCGTCTGGAACAACTCTGTCCGCTTCAACGGGCCCGACCACCTCGTCTCACTCGCAGGACTCGAACTCGAGAAGGCGTTCGACAAGGCAATGAGGAGTTGTCCCAAGGACGAGGTCGTGAGTCATCATCCTGGTTTTGGTTCGCCTATGCTGAGTGATGCTGACTCGATGGACGCTTGCCTCCAGTTCCGACCTCCTCCTCCTCCCGCTGCCCAGCAGGTGTACCAGGGCTACCCTCCCAACCCGTACGGCCAGCCCCAGGCGCCGTCGAACGCGATCAACCCTCCTGCGCCTGTCCGACGAGCGTCGGTCTCGAACGGATCCGCGCCTGCTCCTCGACGCAACTCGGAAGTCGACGGCCGACCGAAGCGAGAGATCCACCCTCCCGTGTCGAAGGATCTCGGCTGGTCCGAGGGCGGCTCCACCGGCGGCTCGACTCGACGCAAGAGCGGCAACGGGCAGAAGCGCAAGGCTGGCGGGGACGAGCAGATGAAGTACCTCAAGAAGGAGCTCACCGACATTGTCACAAAGAAGCAGTACTACGAGCTCGCGTTCCCGTTCATGTACCCCGTCGACCCGGTCGCGCTCAACATCCCAGACTACCCCAAGATTGTCAAGCGACCGATGGACCTCTCCACGATCCGAGCAAACATTGCCGAGAACTACTACGACGACGTTGCCGAGGTCCACGCCGACATGAAGCTCATGTTCAAGAACTGCTACCTGTTCAACCCGCCCGGCACACCCGTCGCCACAGCCGGCAAGCAGCTTCAGAACATCTGGGACGAAAAGTACCGAGCGATGCCCATCAAGGAGCCCACGCCCGTCCCAGAGAGCGAGAGCGAGGAGGAGCAAATGGACAGCGACGAAGAGAGTGAGTGACTCGTCCGACTTTGCATCTCGCATCGTCTCCGCACCGTGACTGACTCGTTCTCTTTTTCGTCCGCTCAGCCTTCTCTCTGGTGAGGCAGCAGATGCTCGCTCTCTCGCAGAAGCTCGAGGAGATGCAGAACAAGAAGTCTGGCAAGAAGTCAAAGTCGTCGTCGTCGTCGCACAAGAAGTCGTCGACCCACAACTCGCACGGAGAGCCTCGACCCAAGGGATCAAACACTCACCCAAAGAGCAAGATGCCAAAGCCCGTCCAGCCGTCGAACCAGGCAGGACCGTCGTCCGCGTACGCCCCTCCTCAGCAGGCGCCCAAGCCCAAGAAGCCGTCCAACCCGCCCAGCGGAGGTTCGCACGGGATGGGCTCGTCGATGGGCGGCCAGAAGCCCAAGCCGAAGAAGCCAAAGAGGGAGGACCACGACGCCGACTTTTCGGACTCCGACCAGCAGACGAGCGTGACGATGGCGCAGAAGCAGGAGCTGGCGGACAAGATCCAGATGGCGGACGGGGACGTGCTCAACCAGGCCATCACCATCATCCAGGAGAGCATGCCCCTCGGAGACTCTGCAGAGGAGATTGAACTCGACATCGAGTCCCTCCCGCCCGCGACCGTCCTCAAGCTGTACAACCTCGTCGTCCGAGGACCCAAGAAGCCGAGGGGATCGAGGAAGACGGGCTCCGGAGGCAACAAGGGCGGGACCGGAGGGCTGAACCGAAAGAGCATGAACGAGGACGAGGAGGCAGAGAAGATCAGAAAGCTCGAGGAGAAGCTCGGCGCGTTCGACCAGGGTCACCAGCCCCAGCAGCACCAGCAGCAGCCGGTCGCGTCGGGAGGAGGAGGAGAGGCAGAGTCCGAGGACGAGTCGGGCTCCGACTCTGCCTCCGACTCGGAGTAGGCGCATGCCCTTTCCCCTTTCACGCTCTCGTGTCTTTGGTCCCGGTCGTGACTCTTGTCTCGGCTCGGTGTTTGTCCTTATGTCTTTCTCTCGTCGCGTAGCTGTCTCCAGTCCGTTGTACTCATGTCCTTCTCGTCCTACCTTAGCTGTCCGTTCCCCTTTCTTTGTTTACTCTTCGCTTCGTCTTCTACCTTCCTTCTACTTTCGCCAACGATGCCAAAGCAGTCGTTCCCAACGCTCCTAGGACGAAAGCGAAACACAACCTCACTCGAGTCCGCCCGAGACTGACCGCCGGACAGGAGGTGGGAGGGAGGAGTCGTAAAGGTGAGGTTTGGGGGAGGTAGAAAGCAGAGGCAACCAGCAGGGAGCTCGACTCTTGTACTCGCTCCGCGCTTTTTGAGCACGGTACACTACCTCTGCACAACGAGAGCAAAAGGACGGAACGATGGATGGCCGCGCGTCATCGATGCCGGCCGGGCTGAAGCGACTCGAGCTCACCGCCTGAGCTGCCTCGAACGACGACCCTGCCGTGCGCGTAATCCTTCTGTCATGTTCACCAACCCGCTCATGCAGCGACTGAGGAGCTCAGTCAAGCCAGCCAGTGCGTCTGTCTCTTCAGCACCTGCGACGGATGGGCGAAGCCAAGCTGACCTCTGCCTCCCTCTCCTCCGTCCTCGTCCGGCAGTGCTCTCCTCCTTCGGCCTCTTCACCTCAGGCGCCATCTCGCGCTCCTCCTCCTCCGGCGTAGGAGTCAACCGCTTCCTCATCCGTGAACCCTCACCCGGCGTTCGTCCTTCCCTACCTCCGTCCGAACTCCGTACTCCTGCCCGACCCAAGCTCACCTCTCCGTTCCTCTTCCTCCCGTCATTCGCAGGCGCCTCGCGAAGTCCCGACTCCTCTCGTCTTCCTCTCTGCCTCGAACTGGGACACCACCGCCGACACGGACTGGCCTGCGTGGTCGGGTATGCTCCAGCAGCAAGGGTTCACGTGCATCGAGGTCGATCTGAACCCGCCTCAAGGGGGGAAAGTCGTCGGGACGGGCGAGGAGTTGATGGAGCATTTCGTGGATCGTGAGTCCGACCGAACGCACTCTGTAAAGACCGTGGTCCATATGTGAGTGGGAGCAGATGAGAGGATGATAGCAGCTGACCTTTCCCTCTCCTCCTCCTCTTTCCCTGGCAGAGCTCTCCTCCCACCTCCGCCTCACCATGAACCCATTCCCACCCGTCCTCCTCGCCCACCGCTCCTCCTGCCTCATCGCCCAATCCTACATCTCCTCCCACCCTTGCTCAGCCCTCTTCCTCCTCGACCCACCCGCAACAACCACCTCCCCTTCCATCGCAAAGGGGTTGATCCCGGAAGGTGGACAGGTGAAGGAGTTTGATTACGAGACGCGATTTCCGGTGGGGGTGATGATCAGTGGTGGGGAGGAGGGGGAGAGGAGGTGGAGGGAGGAGGGGGCGAGGTTGGGGAGGGAGACGGGGACGGGGAGGGTGGAGGTGTTGAGGGTGGATGGGCAAGCGGGTGGCGTTTGGAGGGGGAATGAGGGGAGGGTGGTGAGTACTGCTGCTCACTGTCACGTGCATCTGCTTGATGGCAAAAAGAGATGCTGACTGCTCTGTGTTTTGGCTTGCGTTGGGTCACAGGCGCTCGAGCGATGGATGGACCGGGCCGGGATCTAGGTGTGTTCATCAGCCGTTCGAGATTTAGGCTTTCAGCTCCAGTGCGAGCTCGCTTGATAGACAGTTGTTGAACCATATATGTCATGTGTGTGTACAAAGATGAGGCACCAGAATCTGAGCAGAGCGAGAGCGAGCACACGCTCCAGACGGGAGGAATCACGCGTCGGACCTCGGTCGGGTTGCTTCCTCTTGTCGCCAGCCTCCTTGATCCAGCTGGGTTCACAGCGCACCTTACTGGTCTGATCTGATGAACAGCGGCTTTGACGAGCATGTTGTCTGGCAACAGTCGGTCGCGGATGAGGCGGCACGCCGGCGCGACAAGGCTCCCCGACGTTCCTTGCTTTTGCTAGTTTATCCCTCCATCTGCCGGCTTCAAACTTTCACGGGACGATAGTATGGAAGAAGAGCATACGATCTGAGACATCCGAAGTCAATCGAGATCAAGGGGCGTGCGCAAGAGCGACCTGTTCGACACACGGGCAGGGGAGGGAAAAGCAGCGTCAGTCCTTCAGTTTTGCAGCAAATTTGACGGGAAGAGACGGGAGATGAGTGCGAAGATCTAGAGTTGTTATTAAGGTAGCGGAAGTTCTCTTCTAGCGCTTAGTGAGCCACAGGAAGCGATAGGAAGCGACCGTGAACCGGACTTCAAACCGACTTCAAGCGACCCGTTGGCGAGCTTAAAGCCAAATGCCTCCAATCATCATGTCAGGAAACGAAGATTAGGTGCCTGCGGGAGCGTGCACCTATCTGGGGGGGGTGGGGGGGCGGGAAGGGGAGGAACGAGGCGGTTGGGCGACGCGCGCGAGAGAACGAAGGAGAGGAAGACTCACGAGTTAGTGTACACAGCGGGCCAGGTATGCGGGCAGGTAAGGCGAGGGAGACAGAGAAGAAAGCAGAGAAAAAGGGAGGAGGGGAGATGATGGCTGTGAGGAGGAGGAAGGGAGGCGGGCGGCCCAGGTTTTGAGGCGAGCTCGACTTTCGAAGTTCAGACTCCGCCCTCGGCCTCGTCCTCGGCACTGCGGCAGAGAACGAGCGAGCTCACCACCTCCACCCTTCCTCCTGCTCGAGACGATCTCAGCTCTGCGCCCCCAACCCTCCTTGTCCGAGACCCATACCAGCTCCACCACAGTCGTCAAACCGCCCTCGGCCTCGTCTCGTGACAGCCACGAACTCACCTCACCACCATCTCGCCCTCCACGCTCTCCGCTCTTCCGCCACCGATGTCGCTGTCGTCCATCTCGTCCCTGCCGCAGAAGGACCGCCTGCCTGCTTACCAGGCCTTGTTGCCTGCCGCGTACAAGAAGCCGATCCCTGCGCTGGTCGAGATTGTTGACCATCTGCTGCACGACCCGTCTGCGTCGATGGTCGTGGGTCGCCAGGTGTACGCCGAGATTGTCGCCGCGCTCGCAGACGGAAGGGTGGGAGACCAGGAAGGACAGAGAAAGAGGGAGGCCCTCGATGGGATCCTCGACAAGATCACCGGCAGGGGAGGGAACGAGGCAAACTACGAGGAGCAGGTCAGTTCACGGACAGAAGGCGGCGGAGATGGTCGAGCGAGAAGGAGCGGTCGAGCTCACCACCCCACCCTCGCGACCCTGCTCATGTCTGCCCTTCTCGTAGACGACTCAACTTCGCAAGCAGCTCGTAGAGTTGATTGAGGCCGACGAGGACTGGCTCGAGGCAGCAAAGGTGCTGATCACCATCCCACTCGACTCGGCAAACAGGTCTGTCCCTCCTCTGCCTCCGCTGATGACCGGGAGAGCTCCGATGGACTGACTCGACCCTCCTGGTGCCATCGCCCGCGTCTACAGCAAGTTCACAGACATAGACAAGCTCAAACATCTGATCCACATCGTCCGATTGCTGCTCGAGGTAAGTCTCCAGTGACAGCATCGGTCCGGGCCATCCTCGAGCTGACGTCTCGGCACTTCCTCGTCGTTTCAGGTCCAAGACGACGGCCTGGCTCAGACCTATTTCAACCGAGCCTCGGTCTACATCCACGACTGCAAGGAACCAGAGACGCTCGTCATGTACAAGCTGTGCCAGGTCCGTTCCTGCTGCCAGTCGCTACCGGCTCTGCGCCGGTGACTGACTCGCCTTTGACCTTGACCACGCCAGGCTCGATTGAACGACTTTGGTCGAAAGTTCAACGAGGCCGCACTCCGATACTACGAGCTGTCGTGGTTCCCTGACCTCGCAGAGGAGGAGCGCGTCAATGCCCTGTACGTCTCATCGCCAGTCGTTTCCTTTGTTGTCCCCGCATCCGTCGCTGACGGATCTTTCGCACTTCTGTGTCTTGCAGCACCGCCGCCGTGACCTGTTCTATCCTCGCACCTGCTGGTCCTGCCCGCTCACGGATCCTTTCGTCTCTATACCGGGACGACCGTACGCCCTCGCTGCCGACGTACACGATCCTGTCAAAGATGTTCCTCGAGAACATCATCCGCCGATCCGAGGTCGAGGAGTTTGAGAAGGGCCTGCTGAGCCATCAGCTGGCCAAGCTGGCGAGTGTCAAGAACGAGGTCATGGTCGAGCTGGACGAGAACGGAGACGAGGTCGTCGAAGAGGCAGAGGAGGGTACGGTCACGAGCACGAGGCTGGGGCCAGAGACGGTGCTGGACCGAGCGGTGATGGAGCACAACCTGCTGAGTTGCTCAAAGGTACGTCCGGACGGCTCCTGTGCAATCTGTCGGCAGGTCCGCTTAGCTCACTCGATCTTGCGTTCTGACCGCTCTCCGGTTTCGCCATAGCTGTACGTCAACATCTCGTTTGCCGGACTGGGAGCCCTCCTGGATCTCGCGCCTGTCGGGGCAGAGTCGATGGCGAGGAAGATGATCGAGCAGGAGCGACTGAGAGGATGGATCGAGTGAGTCGGTCGTCGCTCCACGCTTGTGATGTGCTCCAGGGTGAACCTCGACTGACACGTCACTTTGTCCGCGACAGTCAAATCGACAAGCTGATCTGGTTTGAGGGTCGCGTTCGTCCAGCTTTCTGATCTGGGACCTCAATCTTTCGCTCGACTGACATGTCCTCTTCGCTGTGATGCTCACAGGATGTGTCCTCGGAGGGGCAGGGACAAGCGACAGCTGGTGGACTTGGTGCGCATACGGGCGAGAAGAAGCCGCTCGACTTCCAGGGCGTGAGCCTGACCGAGAGATGGGACGAAAACATCGGAAAGGTCGCAGAGAAGGTCAGTCAGTTTAGCAGCGTCAGGCAGCATTGCCGTCAATCTTGCTCACCTGGCTCCATCTCTCGCCTGTGCCCTGCAGGTTGAGATGATCGCGAACCTGATCAAGCAGCGAGGTCTGCTGCAGCCCATCGGCGAGCCCGCCAGCACTGCCGTTCCCAGTGAGTGCTAGGCTTCTACCGATCAGCACGAGTAGCAGGAAACATACACTGACTGTCTTTACGGTCTCTGCACGTTCATAGTGGTCGTGTAGATACCTAGTGGCTCATGGCATGCATGGAGGATGGGTTCCAGAGGCGAGAGACGACAGAACTTTATGACATCTACGATCTTCATTTCACAACTCGACGCATAACCTGCAGTGTGCTCGATAGAGGCTTCCTTTGCCCGAGAGGTCTAGCAAGACCCGTCTGAGGGTGGCCGGCCGCCGGTTCCCTTCCGCTGCGCTGACGTCTCGCTTCGGAGGGGTCCTCCCCCGTTCGTCCTCCAACGCCTTCAGTCCCCTCCATCTCCTCGCTCTTTATCCCTACAACATGTCTTGGTTCTCTACTTCTGCCCCTGTGTGAGTCTGGTTACCTCGAGTAAGAGGAGGGCTGGGAGAGCGAGCCAGGTTGCGATTGGGAAGGTGGAGGAAGGCGACCTCTGGACGGAGCGGCCTCCTCTAGCTTCCGCCTCAGGCGACGCGGTGCCATAGCGAGCCAGAGCACGACGTAGCTGACTTGCGATGTCACTACCCTTCCTTGATCTGTGCAGTGACCCCAACACGCCCAACTTTGTAGGCCCTCCTACGACGGGCCCTCTGAACGGCCCCCTGACTGCCGACGACACCAAGTGGGTGTGTGAGACGGCCAAGGGGTTCGTGACAGAGACCCAGTCGTGGTACTCTGCCCTCACAGAGGACGGAGGGTGGATCATGCTTCAGATCATCTACTCGGTCACAGGGTAAGCCCATCCCTCGCTCCAGAGGGCGGACGTGGTCGATGCGAGCTCGGGGCTGACCTCCTAGCTCGCCTTTGGGTCGGACTGCAGCATCTACCTCGTCCCTCCTACCGTTCAGTTTGTGTTCAAGTACTACAACCCCAAGACGAAGGAGGTCTTCTGGAAGTCGACCAACCTGTCTGGCTGGAAGCCGAACGGGCAGTCGGGCAAGTCTAACGAGGTCGTACGTCCACGTCCCTCTTCCTGCCCTCGTCCGCTCAGCCGAAGCCGCTTGGGCTCGGCACGCTCATGCGACACTCCTTCCTGACTATCTCTCACTGTGTCTGCTTGCGACCATGCAGGAGATCAAGCACACCGGTTCTCCCGACGGGACCGAGTCGTACGCGATCAACGCCAACCTGTCCAAGGAGCTCCAGATCTCGGTCACCCTCACAAAGCCCCAGGAGACACCTGGCTTCAAGATCGGAGCCGGACCCAACGGAGGAATGAGCTTCTTCGGAACCGACGAGAAGAAGAGGGACGGGTTTGTCGTCCAGTGAGTCCGTTCGCCTTTGGCTGCCGAGTGAGGGCAGAGCACGACTGACATTGACCTCGCTTGTCTGCTCAGCCGATTCCTTCCCGTTTTGATCTCGTCTGGAATCATCAACCTGAACGGACGAGCCATCTCTGCCGACGGAGAGGCGATGCTCAGTCACGCCGTCCAGGGCATGCGACCCAACCTTGTCAGTTCCACCGCTCGCCTCCTTATCCCTCAGGCCGCGGACTTGGGCTCATCGCTGACAGTCTCATCATTCAACCATTCCACAGGTCGCCAGGCGGTGGAACTTTGCCTTCTTCTCCACGCCTCCTGGAGCTGACGGCAAGGGCAGGACACGAGCCATCCAGATGGAGTTCGAGACCAACGTGAGTCGTTCGAGGTTTGATTCGTAACGCGAGCATGCTAGAAGCTGACCGGAGTCACCTCACGGGCCTACAGGACGAGCACTCTGTCGATGGCAAGGGCAAGGGACCCAACAAGGTCAACCTCGGAGGAATCGTCGTGGATGGGTACGTTTGCTTCTTCTTATTCCCGAAGAATCAGTGATCTTGATTACATACTGACCTGCATTTGTCTCTTCCTTCTCGTCTTGCAGCAAGCTCACCCTTGTCACCTCGCAGCTTCACTCTGCCGGCTCGTCGGACGCGAAGAACCCGACCATCTCCAAGGCGACCCACAACAACCCGAAGAAGGACGAGTTCACAGGCTACAACGCTCCTTCGAGCGTCAAGTTCGAGTGGTCCGGACCGGTCGAGGGTGTGAGTAGCATGTCCTCAGCTACCGTGCAACTGCGGAGATTGCTTCCGGATCGACCCGTACTGACGTGCTCGATCCTTCGCCGTCCGCTTCTTCTCTGTATCAGGGAGAGGGCAACGCGTCTGCATACCTTGAAACCGTAACTGGCGCTGGTGAGGTCGGAGTTGGCAACCTGATCGAGAAGGTCGATGTTCTCGCTGAGATCCCCTACGTGTACGTCTTCGCTCGATCTCGTCCCGTTGCCACACCCCTCACCCTCAACTGACGCGCTCTGAACCTTTCCTCTGCCCCTCTGCAGTCTCAAGAAGGTCGTCAGCGTCGTTGCTGGCACGAAGCCGTACATCTTCCAGCACTTTGGAGACGCGGAGCTGAACCTGACGCTGCCGGGCCAGGAGAAGAAGGTCATTGCCGGGAAGATCTTTGACGAGCTGACTTTCATCTCGGCTTAGGCTAGACGTGTTCTCTTGGCGGACTTGATTGCTACGTCGTCTTCTTGCATATACTTACGTACCACTGTATCATCTAATGCCCCTCGTGCCCGTCAATTGGACTTCGACGCTTCTCACCCACCGAGCCTTGGACAAGAAAGTCTCGCAGAGAGCACCATGTCTCTATATCTGTACATTCTCTAGTCTCTTCATTTGGCCTCTTATACTTTTCTCAGAAGGGGAAAGGGCCTCCAGTCTCGATCTTGAACTCTGCCTGCGCGGCCGGGGTGCGGCCGATCGACTGCTTGGAATCCAGGAGGTGTGCCTCTTCCTCCTAATACATCATCTTCCCAATCCGCCTCACTCCTTTCTCGTTCCCGGTTCTCCTTCTTCCCTCTCAACCTGGTCTACTCTTCTTGCGTCCGGTCGCTACCAATGGACGGGCAGGAGCTGCTGCCGGGACCTGGGTCGGGATCGGCTATTCCAGCTCGCGATATCGACCCTGTTGGTGCACCTGTACTACAAGCTGCAATCCAGTCCACTACACCAGCCAGGCCAGCACCGATACAGGGTCTCTCTGATTCCATCTCACCTCTCGTGTCTCCGATGGCGCCTCAGGATCGTCTGATCCCCATGGTCGCGAGGTCACGTCCGACGTCACCCTCCCTCACGCTTCCACCGGTCGACCTGCCTAGTCCGCCAGATCCGCTCAGATCCCTCCACCGCACGCCCTCGACTGTATCGAACGCACGCCGACGAGACGTGGACGATGACGGGGATCGGTCGCCTGAGGAGGAGGTCATCCCCGCCCTCATCGAGCCTCGGGAGGAGGATGAAGCTCACACTGATCGACCGGAATCGAGCTCGATGGCCATCAACAGGTGGAGGGCAGTGAAACGGGCACTCGTTTGGTGAGTACGACTCCTTCCTTGCCTATCCGTTGCGCCCACTTGCGGTATTCGGATACACGTAGAAGCTCTTCTCTCTCAGAAGCAGAGCGTTTCGCTCGATCCTCGATCCCGAGCCCGGATACCTTACGAGTCTCACCCAGACCCCCTTTCTGACCTTTGCCTCTCTTTCGGCCTTCTTTCAGTCATCTGTGTCCACCTTCGACTGTTCTTCACCATCCATACACGCTCCCGTGTGGGCACGCCTTCTGCGATACCCATTCGGTCTCGCCCGACCCGATCGTCGCCGCCGCGACCTCTCCTCGACCGAAACACACCGCCCTCTGCCGCGTACCAGGATGCACTTGGACAGAGAAGGGACTCAGCAAAGTTGAGATCAGCCCGGACGTCGTGCTGGGAAAGGTTGTCGCCCTGGTGGAAGCCAAGGAACGAGCAGGAGACGACCTCAGCCATGACGACAACGACACGGAGACGGAACCTGAAGACGAAGCCGGCGGTGGCACGACGACGGAAGACACAGGTGGAGAAGAGGAGGACAGCGAAGGAGTCGCTCTGCCTAGCAGCACAACTACGCGGACGACCCATCGGAAGGCTCCCAAACGAGCTCGTCGAGCGACCGCCGTCCTGACCCCCAAACCTTCGCCCGCAACCCTATTCAGCGTCCCTGACGCTGTACATACCGACCTCGCCGTATCGGCGTCCAACCGACCGTTCGCTGCCAACTCGCCCACGCCTTCGCGTTCGGGCTCGCCACACTCCAACGCCCCGGCCGGACCGTCCTCGCCTCCCAGACGACCAGGTCAGGCCCGTGGGCTGTCGAGGAGCAGGAGCGGCAGGATTCCGGAGGCGAGCGGAGTGGTAGGCGTGGCGTCGACGTCGATGGATCTTGACAAGGAGATGGTCGGTCTGATGGAGTGTGACGTGTGTCGGAACCTGCTGTACGAGCCCGCGACGACCGGGTGCGGACATGTGAGTGCTCGACCGCCGACAGAGTGCCAGTAGACGATCTACTTACTGAACAGTTGTTTCTGCACTTGCGCAGACGTTCTGCCGACGGTGTATCGCTCGGTCGCTGGACCACTCGCTCAAGTGCCCCTTGTGCCGATCGGACCTGCCGGCGACCGACGGCCGTGGGATGGCCATTAACAAGACTCTGCTGCTCATCTGTGAGTACTCATTCACCTATCGTACTTGGCTGACTCGACTGACATCAGCGATTACGCTGCTCACAGTGACGACCGCCTTTTCGTCGGAGTACGCCGATCGGAAACTGGGCGTCGAACAGAGCGAACGAGACGCCCGGATGGACGTGCCCATCTTTGTCTGCACGCTCGCCTTCCCGTTCATGCCTACCATTCTGCACGTCTTCGAGCCAAGGTGAGTTTGACTCGACTGTGTCAAAACGCTGATGTCGCTTCCGGCCTCGATCTGGGCCCGGCCCCGGGTCTCGTCCGTCTCACCCCCGTACTGACGCATTCGATCCAACCCTTTCTGCTCCTTTAATGCGTCCTCCGTTGTACAGGTATCGGCTGATGATCCGTCGCTGCATCGAATCGAACTCGCCAAGGTTCGGCATGTTCCTCCCGCCTCGCACGGCCGGCGGGGACGCGACCGAGTACGGGACCATGCTCGAGATCAGGAGCGTGCAGATGCTGAGTGACGGGAGGAGCATGATCGAGACGGTTGGAAGCTGGAGGTTCAAAGTGCTGGAGAAGGGGAAGCTGGATGGCTACACTGTGGCGAGGGTGGAGAGGTCAGTCCGCAAACGCTCGCCGATGCACGACTTCCTGGCTTTGTTTGCTGACTCTCTCCTCTTCGCTTCTCTTAATTCTCTCAGACTGGACGACATCTCTCCCGAAGACGAAGCCGAGATGGAACGTGTCGCTCTCGCGCGTGGACTGGCTCGAGCAGCAGAGTCTGGCCCCTCGACTTCCGCGCCGATGGGCACGACCTCATCCGCTCCGGCGTCTTCAGGTTCGCCTTCGACCTCGAATGCTCAAGAACTCCAGCGTGCTCCTCCGACCTCGCCTGATCTCCCGTTGTCGAACGCGCTCCCTCCTCCGCCCAACTCGTCGCCGTTGCTTCGGTCGCCGCCTCGTCTCGCTGGGTCGCCACCTGCCCCGCCGCCTCTCACTCGGGCGTCCTCGTCCTACCAAGGAGCGTCCAGCTCGGGTTCAGGTCCAAACCCTGCGGATCTGTCAACGGCGGAGCTGATGGCGACGTGCCAGGGGTTCATCGACCAGCTGAGGAGTGGGAGCGCGCCGTGGCTGCTGCAGCGGCTCAACAACACATACGGGCCAATGCCGAGCGATCCGAGCGTGTGCGGGTACTGGATGGCTTCGGTAAGTTTACACCGCCTTGAGCTGCTTGTGTGATGCCCGAGATGATTGCTGACCCGTATCTCCATCTTTCCAGGTGATCCCGATCGACGAGTACGAGAAGGCCAAGCTGCTCCCCATCCGATCGCCACGTCTGCGCCTTGCGCTGATTGTGCACTGGGTTGAGCAGCTGCGGAGCAGTTGGTGGTTCTCAAGGTACGGCTCTGCTTCATCGCCTTGGAGCGGCGCAGGGAGGATCCTGTAGGTAGATCCTCCTCCTTGCGTCCCATGCGCTCGATCCCACCTCTGCTATCAATCGGACTGCGTGCTGACTCACTCCTTACTCCTTTGCTGCTACAGTGGGTGCGTGTGCTCTTGACGTGGGCAGCGTCGTCGTAGGTGTCTGTGGTGTCTGGGCCACCTCGTCCGCCAACCCTGGCTGGAGCTCATGCGCCCTGCCTCGACGCTTCCATTCCCGTTCTCTCCCATCGCGCTCGCCTTGATCGTGCTTCTGCTTGCTCGGTACTACATCGTCTAGTCTTGTTTTCATCCCATCTCGCATTTTCGTTCGTACCCACTTGTATCGCTTGCGTTCGGCTTTCCCTCTCTCGTTTACGACCCATGCGGCGGGTGACCGGCTCCATCTCGAGCTTCCGTTTGCCACGAACCTGTCTCCTTCTCTTCTCGCCCCCTGTCTCGATCTTCACTACACTACACGCGCACGTCCCGACGATCTCATCACACCTTTGCTGGAATTCGGATCTGGTTCCCGAGAGAGTTGATCGTAAGGATATGACCTGCCAGCAGCCGAAGTTTGGAATGGTCGCGGCATGAGCTGAAGGCGGAAGTATGGCGAGCTCGTCTCTGTGAGGGGACCCCTCGTTTGGTCGCGCTGGCGGGCGAAGCTCAAAAGGCGCCAGCGAGAGCGGCCTCTCTTCTTGCTCTCACCCACAACCTTCCCTTTCCCTCACCCACCCCCCTTCCCACCCCCCTTCCCTTTCCCCTTTCTCCTTCATCATGGTCGCCTCTGCTGTTCTCGGATTCCCTCGTATCGGTCAGTCGCTTCTCCCGCTCGCTCCTGTCCTTCTCCATCTCGTCCCATCTCTCTCCATCGCCTGAGCCTCGCCCGAGGCTGGCTTTTTTCGACGAACGTGTCGAGCTGACTCTTCTCTTCCTCCTCTCGCTTCTCTCCTGTGTTTAGGTCCCAACCGTGAGATCAAGAAGACTGTCGAGTCTTACTGGGCGCACAAGATCTCTGCCGAGGAGCTCGAGAAGTCTGCTGTGGACGTGCGAAAGCAGCGATGGGAGAGCCAGAAGGAGCGAGGAGTCGACTTCATCGCCTCGTACGTCCATCCTCTCTTCTCCTCCTTCTCCTGTCCTCGCTATTCGGAGTGTGAAGGGGACCGAGAGTGGTACGACGTGCTCGCTCGCGTCGTTTCGGTCTAGTCCTATCTCGTCATTCGGAGTCGTACCCGATTGGCGATGAAGTTGGCGGGGCGCGGACGAGCGAGGGGAGAGAGCGCGGGGAGGAGAGGCAACACCCTTCGATTTCAAGTGGGACGAGTTTTTGGTCCTTGACGCACGGGGCTCACACTCCTCCTCTTCTTCCATCTCTTCTCTCTCTTGCAGCGGGGACTTTTCTTTCTACGACCACGTTCTCGACACCTGCAACGCGCTCAACATCATCCCTGAGCGATACCTCCAGAACGGTCTCTCGCCGCTCGATGTCTCGTTCGCCATGGGACGAGGACGACAGGAGCCCGAGAAGGGAGTCGACCTCCAGGCCATGGAGATGAAGAAGTGGTACGTTCAATCTCTGTCCGGAATCACATCTTTCGCTCTGCCCCACGTTCGCTCTTCCGGGGCGAACGTGCCGGAGCGGAGGGGGTTGGTCCTCTCAGCCTTCATCTCGACCAATTCTGACCCTTGCTTGTCTCCTCTTCCCCCGCTTTCTTTCCCCAGGTTTGACTCGAACTACCACTTCATTGTCCCCGAGATTTCCGGGTCGACCTCGTTCAAGCTCAACTTCAACAAGGCCCTCGACGAGTTCAACGAGGCTAAGGCTCTCGGTATCACCACCCGACCGGTCGTCCTCGGACCCATCACCCTCCTCGCCTTCGCCAAGCCCGCCCGAGACGCCGCCGCCGGTTACGACCCCCTGCAGGCTCTCTCCAAGCTCGTGCCCGTGTACGTTGAGCTGCTCTCGCAGCTCAAGGCTGCCGGAGCCGAGTGGGTCCAGATTGACGAGCCCGTGCTCGTGCTCGACAAGGCCGAGACCCTCGGAGCCGAGTTCACCTCGACCTACGCTGAGCTCGCCAAGGCTGCCCCCAAGATTGTCCTCACTACCTACTTTGGACGACTCGGAAAGTCCGTCGACTTTGTCAAGTCGCTCCCCGTCGCCGCCGTCCACGTTGACCTGTCCGAGAGGGGAGACCCCGCCCAGCTCGACGCCGTCGTCGCCGCCATCAAGCCGACCTCGCTCATCCTCTCGCTCGGACTCATCTCTGGACGAAACGTCTGGAAGGCCGACCTCTCCGCCGCCCTCGAGGTTGCCAAGAAGGCCATCGCCGAGCTCTCTGCTGAGCGAGTGATCGTCGCCACCTCGTCGTCGCTCCTCCACACCCCGGTCACCCTCGCCTCGGAGACCCGACTTACCGAGCAGCAGTCTGACTGGCTCTCGTTCGCGCTCGAGAAGGTTTCGGAGGTTGCCACCCTCGCCCACGCCGCCTCGGGATCGACCGACTCCAAGTACGCGTCCCTCCTCGAGGCCAACAAGGCCTCGATCAAGGCCCGACGAGAGTTCGAGTCGACCTCTGACTCTGCCGTCCGAGACCGAGTGGCTGCCATCAAGGACGCCGACTTCAAGAGGAAGTCTGCCTTCCCCGCCCGAAAGGCCGCGCAGGAGAAGCGACTCAAGCTGCCCCGATTCCCGACCACCACCATCGGATCGTTCCCCCAGACCAAGGAGATCCGAGTCGCCCGAAACAAGCTCAACAAGGGAGAGCTTTCTGTCGAGGACTACGAGAAGGCCATGGAGGCCGAGGTCGAGAAGGTGATCCGCTTCCAGGAGAAGGTCGACCTCGATCTCCTCGTCCACGGAGAGCCCGAGCGAAACGACATGGTCCAGTACTTCGGAGAGAAGCTCAACGGATTCATCTTCACCCAGAACGGATGGGTCCAGTCGTACGGATCCCGATGCGTCCGACCCCCCATCATTGTCTCGGACGTCTCGCGAGACGGACCCATGACCGTCCGATGGTCGGCCTACGCCCAGTCGCTCACCTCCAAGCCCGTCAAGGGGATGCTCACCGGACCGGTCACGATCCTCAACTGGTCGTTCCCCCGAATCGACGTGACCCGAGAGGTGCAGTGCAAGCAGCTCGCGCTCTCGCTCCGAGACGAGGTCATTGACCTCGAGAAGGCCGGCATCTACGCCATCCAGGTTGACGAGCCCGCGATCCGAGAGGGTCTCCCCCTCCGACGAGTCGACTGGGACGCCTACCTGCTCTGGGCCGTCGACTCGTTCCGACTCTCGACCTCGGGTGTCGAGGACTCGACCTTTGTCGCCTCGCACTTCTGCTACTCGGACTTCAACGACATCTTCCCGTCTATCCAGCGACTCGATGCCGACTCGATCTCGATCGAGGCCTCAAAGTCGGACATGAAGTTGCTCGACGTCTTCCAGTCGCACTCGTACGCCAACGGAATCGGACCCGGAGTTTACGTGCGTTGGCTGCGCTTCCCCTCTCTTCTCTTGGGTATACCTCTAATGATGCTGATGTCGCTTCTTTTATATGATCGCAGGACATTCACTCTCCTCGTGTTCCTACTCAGGAGGAGATCCAGGTCCGAATCACGGACATGCTCAAGCAGATCCCCGCCGAGCTCCTCGACGTCAACCCCGACTGTGGTCTCAAGACCCGAGGCTGGAAGGAGACCGAGGCCGCCCTCGAGAACCTCGTCGCCGCCGCCAAGTGGGCCCGAGCCACGTACCCTGCCAAGGCCTAGACCGCCTTAGCTCGGTCTGTCTCTCTTTTCCCTCTCTCTCTCTTCGGTCTCTTTGCTTTCTTTCTCCGTCTCATCTCTCACGAACCCCTCGCACGCTCTCAACGAGCCTCCACCCATCCAACCCTTGCATGTCTCCAGTTGTTTTTCCTCCCATCTCGCACGTTCTCGTTAACCAAGTTGTAGCAGTCGGTCGCTTTCTTCCGTAGTTTTGTAAGGGTTTTTAGGTATCTTGTGGCGGGTTCGACTTTTTAACTAGTCGCTCAAGTGGCTTCTCGGGGTTTCAACAATCCTCGACGAGTCCATATCTTTTCAATGGTCTTTTGGCTTTGATCTACTGGGTCTCCTTGAAAGAAAGTGCTCGAAGTGTACGAGTGGAGCAAGAGAGAAATAGAAGAGACGAGAGAAGTGGGCGGCTGCCGGCTCTGGCGCTCGAGCTCATCTCGACATTTGGCCGTCCTTCCGGACTGTGACGATCTTTCTCAGACTACTTTCGCATCAACAGCAAGCAGCACGTGGCATCCCATCCCAGACAGACACTTCAGCATCTCTCGCCTTCAGTCCGGTCCAGCTTCTTCCATCCCTCTTCTACCACCCACTCAATGCATCAGCCCAACCCCCTTACCCGCCCTCAGCAACCCACCAACCACTCACCGTCTCATCACAGGGCTCAGCTCTTTGCCCGTTCTGCCCTCACACCAAAATAACACAGCAACAAAGGAGAGAAGAAGATCAGCGATCAGCGTTGGAGCCGACGAGCTGGTCACCTTGCGCCGACTCGGACGTCGCCGAAGTCTCCGAGGCAACGTACAAGAAGACCGCGAGGAGCGCCCAGATCAACGGCCCAGCGAGAGGATGCGTCCGAGGATTGAGTATGAGGTAAGATGAGTGAAGGGCTTTGGGAGGAGGAGAGAAAATGGCGCGTTGAATGGCTTGAACGGTGGGTTGCGAGTACAGAGAGGCGGATGGTGACATGCTTATGTTGATGGGTTTGAGCTTTGCAGTGGTGAGGTGAGTGGATGATGGATGTTCGAGGCAGACCACTGAGCTCATCGAAGTCTGAAAAGTCAGCACCGGTCATAGCTGACGAACCGAGGTGCCGATCCAGGCGGATCCGAGGGGACTCATCAGCCCTTCGCTCTCTCGCCGGCGCAGCGTGCGACTGCTCTCGATACACCCACTCGCCGTCAGCCATCAATCAACCAAGAAAAATCCCGGGTTGTAATGTAACCCCAATGCAGTGTAAACCCCCCCATGCCCTTCCTCTCCGGTCGCCGTTGCGCGTCTCCCCAAACGTGACGCGTCCCCGCTAATCATGCACCCATCACTTACTCCTCGCCCCACCACCCGTCCTCGCTCTCCGGCGGCTTGACCGTCCCGACTCGCGAGATCGGCGTCGCGCTGGGACCCCTCCCGCCCATACCTGCGGTACCGGCTCGCGCAGGTACGGGCGCATGCATCGATCCGGACGCGCCTTTGCCCATCCCAGGTCCGCCACCGCCTCCGCCTCCTCGTGTTGGAGTAAAGAAGTAGCCCTCTCTTCCCGACGAGCCGGAGAAAGAGTGTACCGAGGGCAGTGGAGGGTGCCGAAAGTTCGAGCCTGGAGGGGTGAGAACCTGTTGTTGCAGGCGGTGCACGACTGCCGAAGGCGACCCGACCGAGGAAGGAGCGTAGTTGCCGTTGACGGGCGTGTGCGAAGACGCGTAGTTGGACCATGAGGGAGTCGAAGCTGAGACCGAGGCGGTGGGTGTGCGGGACGAGCGATGGCGGATAAGGTCGGCTTGAAGGGATCGGATGGACTGTTCGGCCTCGCGGAGGTTCGATCGAAGGGACCGCTCGGAGGTCTGCAGGAGGCACGCGTGTCAGTATTGAGCTGTTCCCAGTCAGGTATAGCGCGCTGGATCAGGACTCACCTCGGCAGCAGCCAGCCGTCCTTCGCGCTCCTGCAACGCAGCTCGAAGACCTTGGACCTCCTCCTCGGACGCGTCGGCGTTGCCTCGGACGATGGAAAGCTCTTCTCGGACGGCCTCGACCTCTCTGACGCGTCGGTCGAGTTCCTGGCTCAGACTCGCGTGAGCCTGTTTCGAAGACGCGGTGGCGGCTGCTCCAGCGCGGAGCTGTGCCGTCAGCTTCTCCTCCGCCGCGTTGAGCTGGTCGAGAATAAACAGAAGGATGACAGTGAGATTAGGTCGACGCCAGATAAAGCAGCAGATCGAAGCGACCCACCTTCTTCTCGAGCGTCGTGTTGTCGGCGGCGAGCTTCCTGATCTCGTCCTTATTTGCGGTGGCCTCGTCCTTTGCCCTTGCCTCTGCGGCTGCAATCGTCTTCGTGATGGCCGAGAGCTGATCGGTCGTGGTCGACTGGAACTGCGCCCACGTCCGCTGGTTGATGCCGATCGTCTTCTTCGCCTGGTCGAGTTCGTTCTCCATCAGCTGCGCTCGGAGCTTCAGTTTCGCGTGCTCCTAGAAACGAGAAGCAGAGAGATCGCTGTTAGGGAAGCTCCGCACCCATCAGGGGTAGGTATGATACTCACCTTGGCACGATCCTCATCCTCCTTCTTGTACAGCTTCTCCCTGCCCAGACTCGCGCCCCGCTCCTCCTCGGCCGCCTGGAGACGCGCCTGGAGCTCGACGAGCGAGTGATCCGACCGAACTTTGGCGAGGTCCGTCTCGGCCTTGTACTGCAGATGCGCCATTCCTGCCGTCCTTGACGCCTCGAGCTCAGCTGCGAGCCGATCCCTCTCCGCCTCGACGCTCTTGCTGCGCTCAGAGGCGAGCTCAGTCACAGTCTTGCTCTCTCGGAGAGCGGCTTTGGCTTCGGCCAGTTCATCCTGGAGTGCGGATGTGTCCTGGCCATCACGTCCAGATGCGACGTCGGCACCGTGGCTGATCTGCGCAGACAGATCCTCGAGTCGAGAGTGTACTTCGGAGAGATCGACTGGCGCGACCGGGGAGGGGAGGGTCGCGGCCAGGTTCTTGACGAGACTGGCAACGTCGAACGGAGGCGAGGCGGACGACCTGACGACAGACTCGATCTTCTCGGAAAGTCCCTGGACGAGCCGTTCAGCGAGCAGATCAGAGAGCGGGCTTGACATCTGGAGGGCGAGGTCCTTGCCGTCCACGGGAGCAGTCCGGAGGCCGTCCAGGTACGGCAGGAGGCGGTTGACGAAGTCATCGGGACTGAAGGTCGAAGTCGGATCTACCTGAAGCGCGTCCAGCAGTGGCGACAGCGCTGCGGCAACTGCCGCGCTCAGAGATGCGATGTCGATCCTGCTTGATGCCATCGACAGACCGAGCGCGGCGGCCAAGTCTTGAACGAGAGTCGCGTCTCGCACGGGAGCAGCGAGCTGCGTTGACGCGTCCTGGGCCTGGGTGAGGAGCTCCTGCAAAAGCTGATGGCTGCGGCTCGCCTGGTTCTGCAGAGCTGCGACGTCTTGTTGGCCGAGCGAAAGCGACGCGAGCGAGGACGAGGTTGGCAGATCGAGGTTGCGAAGCGCCTCGACGATCGAGCCTGATCAGATGTGGACAAACAGTCAGCAAGACATTCAGCGGATGAGATGTAGCGGGGATAGACGGCATACCTTCGACCCGCTCGCACACGGCTCTGTACCCGTCCTCGACGACTGTCCGCACCTGATCCACATCGATCCCGTTGCTCTCGTCCGCCTCCTCGTCCGCCTCGAGCCGCTCTTCGAGCAGGGTGCCAACGATCCTCGCTACGAGTGCATCCTCCGCATCCGGGTGCAACGTTGACAGATGAACAAACCCGCCAGTGACATCCGACGTCCTGAGCGAGGTGAGCTTGTCGTCAATCAGGATCTGGATCCGCCGGAGCAGCTCGTCCATCACCGCCGGAGAGTTTGTCTCCGCTCGAGACATCTCCCCAGGCGGAAGCGCGTCAGAGGACGACCTCGTGCGGACCTCGACCGAGGTCTGACGAGCGGCTCGACCTGCAAACGGACTGAGGGAGGCGTCCTCGATCTCGTCCTCCCAGGTGGTCGTCCTCTGGCTGCTAGCGTCTCTCTGCGGGACACCAGACATGTTGGACAGCGAGTCGTCCATCGAGTCCTTCTGCTCGTGGTGGAACATGTGGCTCACGTCCCGCGACTCGAGACGAGGCCGCACCGACGACCTCGTGTTGGCATCGCGCGCAGGTGATGCGGGACCGGCGAGAGGCGCAGTTGCAGAACCAAACATGGGTATGGGCGCTCGTCGGAAACGGTCGCCTGCAGAGTTGAGCGAGGTGACGGTGTTTGCCGGCGCAGGCGGAGGAGGCAGCAGGAGGGTCTGCACGTTCTCGTCTTCGCGTCCGACCGATGACGATGGTCGAGCGGTGGGTGCCATCCCGTCGGCGAGCGTGAGTCCGAGGAGGAAGCGAGCCTTGTCTGGCGAGGTCGGCGTTCGTCCGGCTGGGTTGATGGGCATCTTGAACGCCTTGAACTTTACGTCGGGCGACACCTCGACGGGCACGACCGCTCCCACAGGCATCTTGAAGCTCTCGAGCCGGTCAATGTCCCCGCCAGCGAGAACCTGCAGAGGTCGCTCCGGCGACGCATGCGGCGAGTGGAACGCCCGACGGCTGGCTAGGCTCGTCCCATCAAGGAGCTCGTCCGTCGGCTGCTTGGGCCGCCGGTCGGGGCGATTGGGAGAGGCCAGAACTTCCTCGGCCTCGCCTTGAGGTGGAACAGCCCCGGCTGACAGCGGTGGGATCGGCAAC
This sequence comes from Mrakia hoshinonis, assembly GCA_036245725.1. Classification (NCBI taxonomy): domain Eukaryota; kingdom Fungi; phylum Basidiomycota; class Tremellomycetes; order Cystofilobasidiales; family Mrakiaceae; genus Mrakia; species Mrakia hoshinonis. The sequence continues at coordinate 355,536 of BTPH01000003.1, forward strand.
GGACGAGACACGGATCCGAACGCCCGCTGAGGTTGAGGCGGAGGAGCGAGGTCGGGCGGCGTCGGCTCGCGGGTGGAGAAGGTGAACGGCCGAGAGAGGTCGACGCTGGACCGTTGGCTGTTAATCTGCGCGACAGCTTGGAACGGCCTGAACTCTGAAGCGGCCAGATTGAACGGGCCTCGGAGAGTGGACGGCACCGGATGGGTGGACGGGATCAGATGGGCCGGGTTCCTCGGGCTGCCTTCGTCGGCTGTGAAGTAGGTAGGCGTGCGCGAGAAGGCAGAGTCGACCGTGTTGAACACGGACGGGTTGGACGTCCTCCTGATCGAGGACGGATCAAACGCGGTTGCCCGAGGGTCGAACGTGCTGGCATGGGGCGCAGTCGTCGGAGCAGAGGTTGCTGGCTGCCCGAAAGAGAACGGGCGAGCCTGAGGGTTGAGGCTGGGACCAGTTCCGCTGCTCTTGGTGGGTGACAGCGTGCCTGTGCCGGAACCTGTGCCGATCGAGTAGGGGTACGATGGCTGTCGAACGTGAGGTCCGAGCGTGTTTCGCAGAGCGGAGGGTTGTTCGTCCTCGTCCTCCTCGTCTGATGGATTCGAGACCACCTCGGCCAGTCGACGACGAGCGCCAAAGGTGGAGGTGTGCAGATGCCGAGGTTGATCCGTCTGTTGTCGAGCCGCCTGACGAGCCAGATGTCGGTCTTCGTCCGACGGGTTCGAGTACTCGCCGTCGCTCTGCGTGAAAGGGAAAGAAAGCGGCCAGTCAGCGATCGCATCTCGGGCTAGCACACAACTCAGCCCAGACTCACTCTCGACTCGAAGTCTGAGGCGTCATCCCAGTCTGCCCCGCCTTCCTGCGGTTCATCACCGCTCAAAGAGTCCTCTGCGGGCTGCGTGAGAGCTCGAGCAGTCTGTTCCCGCTCTCGACGGTCGTATGCCTCGCCACCTTCCTCTTCCTCCTCATCCCCAAAGCCAGCCATGTCGCCGACCCTGACCTCGTCCTCCTCTGTCTCCGAGATGCCCCCTTCGTCGACCTCTTGTCGAGCCGGCATCGGCATCTGCATGTTGGCCTCCTTGGCCGTCCCCAGCCCGGCTGTGTCCTCTCCGGCCTCGAGCCTGACGGCCTCGAGCAGCTCCTCATCCACATCTTCCTCCCAGTCGTTGTTGTCGAGCCGTCTTTCGCCCTCCTCCTCCTCGTTGGCCGAGATGCGAGCCTCCTCTTCCTCTCCCTCGGTGTCCTCGCTGACGCTCTCGTGGCCAAACACGAGCACGGGGTCCTGCCGGAAAGGCGACGTGAACACTGGATGCGGACCAGAGATTGCCTTTGACGCAGTCGGCACGAAAGGCGCCGCGTGGACGGCCGAGCGAGGCACAAACGGTGTCTGGGCGGGGTTGAGCCGGTTGCCGTTGGCGCCAGGCGGAACAAAGGGCGCCTGGGCCGGGTTGAGACGCGTCGAGGTCTGCGTCGGTGGGGCGGCCAGGAAGCCAGGCTGAGTTTCGGCGATCCGAGGGAAGTAGGGGTTGTGAGGAAGGGTTGGGAGCAGGTGAGGTGGCAGAGGTCGGTTCCGTTGACCGGGCGACAAGTTGCTGACGGGCGATGAGGATGGGTTTGACAGCGGCGATGGCAAGCGGGGCGGGTGACCAGACAGACTCGATGGTGAGCCTGCCAGGGGATGCGGAGACCCAAACGGCGACAGGTGGGAGAACGGGGTCTGGGCCTGTGCGTATGGCGACTGGATCAAAGAGGAGGATCAGTGTCAGCTAAGGCGACGCGTGAGGCTTCAGAGGCAAGGATCTCACCATTGGGCCGGTCTCGACGACTCCGAGCGCTGCGAGTCTCGCTTGGATGCGCTCCTCCTGCATCACCTTCCAGAACCTCTTGCCTGGCAGGTAGACATCCAAGCTGACGAGTTCTCCCTGAGGCTCCTCCTCTGGCGAGACCTCGCGACTGGCCGTCTCTGGCTCGAGCGTCTTCCCCAAGGATCGCGTCCTCGGCCCGCCATCGCCCTCGACAGATCCAGCCGTCCTCGACCACAGTGCAGGTTCATCCGAGTCGGCTGTCGGCGGTAGCTTGACGACGACCTTCTTCTTCTTTGGTGGAGCGGGCTCTGTCGGCGCGGGCGGGACGACGTCGGACGAGGGCGTGAGGGCCTGAGCTTTGGCGACCGACGTGTACACGCCAGCACCTCCCAGAGCAGCCTTCGGAGGAGGACCCTACAGGCAGACAAGATTGATGACGACAAGTTCAGCACATGGACAGACACGAGGTCATCCTTCGGACTCGTGCTCCGATGGACTCGACCCAAGGAAGTTGGGCCGAGGGAAGACGACGGGGCGAGCTCAACTTACGATCGACTGAGTCCTCCCATGGCCCTGCCTCAACCTCGCAAACCGCCCAATCTGCCCTCCCCCACCCGAGATGGACGCCATCTGCTGATGACCCGACGGGAACGACGACGCAGCGGCCGTCATGGGCATCGGTCCTCCTCCGCCCCAGCCAGTCGGACCCCCACCAAACGGAGACGACGGTACCAACCCAGCAGACGGTAGAGGTCCGCCGCCTAGCTCACCAGGACGACGGACGGGCACCTGGATCGAGCCAAACCGCTGATGGGACGGTCCAGCGGTCTGAGGTCCGCCGTATCGGTGCGAGCCTAGCGAGAGGACAGTGGAAGAGGGCGTGAAGGGTCCGCCGTGAGGTTGCGACTGGGCATGATGCGAGGTCGATGGGTCCGAGGTGGGGATGTGCAGCCGAGGGAGAGCTCCGCGAGGGGATGCCATCGGTCACGCAGAGCTGTTGGTGGAGAAGAAGGAAGCATGGCGCCGAACCGGAGGAGATGAAGCGATGGATAGGGGTCGAGGGCGGGGAAGAGCGGCCGACGAGGGGGGAAAGGGAGGTTCGAGCTCACGCGTTTCACCTTCCAGGTCGCGTCCGACCTTGCTGAGAGCCTCGGGACCGAAAAGAGAGGTCCTGGTGTTACGGGCGAAAGGAATAAGCAAAGACGCGCGACTAGCGACGCAACGAAAGATGGTGGAGTGGCGCCAGGCACGGCTAGACTGAACGAGGCAGCCTCGGGCTGCGAGAGTACGAAATGATAAGCTAACAAGAGCGGGTATAAGACGAGGGAAAGGGTATATTGTAGGCGACCGCCGAGGAGCCGACGAGGGTTTGATGGTGAGTGAAGGTGATGTGAAGTGAATGTGGACGGAGCGCCGGCTTGACAGTGGCGTCCAGAGAGTGAGAGCGCATCTGCTGGGACGAGCGATCTAGCTGCAAGGGCAGAACTCGACTGAAAGAGCCAAGGTAGCACGGGAAAGGGGGTCAGACTCGTGCCTGCGTCGCGCTCGCGAGGCGTGAGGTCGAGACGTACTGGTGTAGTCGGGCGAGGTGTTGCACCCGAAGAGAGCAGTCCCCGATCCCTCGTCGTAAGCCATGACGTAGGCGTCTTTGCAAGCGCTGGATGTTCAAGTTTGCAAGTCTGCGGTCAGCGACAGATCGATCAAGACGGTGTACATCGTTTGGGTCACCAAGCTCGTGCTCACCCTTTGAAGTAGTCATAGTGAGCGACCTGGGAAAACGATCGCCATTCAATTCGTTGGTCCGACTGTTCTGATGGTAGAGGTGAAGAGACGGACTGACTCCTGATGTTGGGCAAGTCTCAGGCGTGCTGTTCGGTCCAGTACAGCAGTTGGCGTCGCCTCCCAGCGCCGAGCAGGCCGTCTTGCATCCCTGATTGTCGCCGGAGTCGTCAAATGACTAGAGCAAACGGTACAAGACGTCAAGTCAGCCAGGCAGCCCAGGGACGATGCTGGAGTAGCGCGGTCACGAGGACTGACCGCTCTCAGCTCGGCCGGGCAGTCGTAGTTGAGGTCGGCAGCGCATGACGGAGCAGTGCAGGCCTCGTCGCTAGGAGTGATAGACAGAGGCAAATTGTAGCCATCCTGGAGGTAGTCACGAGGGAGACAGGTCAGATGGATCGCGCCGGGATGACGAGACAAGTGACAGCGACACTCACGACGAGCGAGATGTCGTAGAAGTCGACGTTGTTCCACTGTCCGAGGCCAAACTCGGCAAGAGTCGCTGAATGAACGCACCGGCAAACGGGCACTCGTCAGCTCGAGTGCCTGACCATGGCCTTGTCTGCCGCTCTCGAGAGTGATGCAGTGTCTCTCGTTTCACGCAGACACACCAGGCAAGTTCGCCCACGCGTTGCACTCGAGTCCTCCTGGGCAGCCTCCAGAGACGCAGGTGGATGCGTCGACGTTCTTAGGGTCCGAGAAGTCGCAGCCCGTTCGGCCCCTGGCGGAGAGAAAGGAGAATGACGATCAGATCACGGCATCCGATGCGGATCCAAGGACAGATATAGCTCACCAGATCCTGCCCGACGTCCTGCGATAAGAACGAGGACGGGAGTGGGTCAGCTAGGTTGAGCAGAGACGCGGTCGGAGTCGATGCGAGGCTGACCAGTTGTCGGCGACCTCAAAGGTGCGCTCGTCTCCGCTGGGGGCCTCCCATCCGGTGGGAGCAGACTCGGTCGCAGGGAACAGACCAGGCCACTGCAGAGGCGAAAGGAGACATGGTCAGTCAAGCCGAGGGCCTAGGAAGTGCACATGATGCGGGCGAGCTCGCAATGGCCAGGCACGCACCACTTGAGTCCAGGGTCAGGAGAGGGAGACCGCGCAAGGTCAGCAGAGTCGACATCAGAGCACAGCCACGCTGACAGCACTCACCAGTATGGTCACAGCTGTTGACAAGTGGGAAGAGGCCTGTCAGCTCGAGGAGAGCGAAGTAGGTTGGGCGGGCGGACTCACGAGTTGATGACGGTGATCTTGCGCGCCTGCACGACCGACGACGCAAACGGGAGAGCGAGCAAAGAGAGCGTAGGGAGGAGGGAGAGCATCGTGAAAGAGCGAGTGTACAGTTAACGGTGAAGCAGAAGGGTCGGGCAGAGGAATGTGAATGAAGGTGAACTGTTGAAAGCAGGGCCAGGCCGGTCAGCCGAGCTCACTCAGGGGTCCTCTTCAGAAGCGGGGTCGCACACTCGCTGACTATCCCCTCAGCCTCCCAGAAGAAAGAGACGAGCACTCCTGAGGCCGATGGCTCGACTCCCTGGGGGAGAGGGGAGAGCAAGGCAAGGAGCGCCTCAGGACAGGTTGACCAAGCGGTCGAGGGGAGGCGCAAGGCGGAGCAGGACGCCCGTCAGGGAGGGCTGTGCGAGCAAGGCGAGTTCAGATGTTCTTGCATCAGCGGCCAAGAGTCTGCAAAAGTGCCATGAGACGTGACGTTGATGGGTTGGGTCGAGTCGGGGAGTGGACGGTGAGGGCGACAAGGCAGCAGGGCCCAGGTGAGCTCGAGCTCACCCTTCGAGTCTCCTCCCGACCACACCTCGCCCACACCTCGCCCATCCGTTCGCACGCTCGACGACATGGCTCTCGAAGGACAGGAAGTGAGTAGGTCGTCTCATCCTGTCCTTTGATGTCGTTGTTGACCATGCTGGCCTGCGCAGGTGCTGGTGGCCTCGTTCGCGGACGTCCGCCACTTTGTGTCCATCCTCAGGACGGTCGCCTTCAAGCCAGTGAGTCCACTCGAGCTTAGCAGTGGGACGGGAAGGAGCTGATCAGACAGGACTACCCAGCGTGTGAGGATGCAGATGCTTGCGGCTGGTCTGTGCTTTGAGACCCAGGAGTCGCACATCCTCCAGGGTGAGCTAGTCGTCACGTCCTCGTCCGACGCGTCTCATCTCTGTTGCTGACCTTCCTCCTCTCGCTCCCTCCTCGCACGATCCTGCTCTCGTCAGCCAAGGCATATGTCCCAGTGGACGTGTTTACGACGTTCGAGTTCAACCCTCCACCTGCCCCTCGCGACGAGCGTGCTTCGTCGGTCGACTCGGACGGCCCACCGCCAGAAGAGCTGCCACCGTCCATGAGCATAGAGATCAATCTGTCCCATCTGCTCGAGTGTCTCGACATCTTTCGATCCGCCAAAGCAGCCGCGACGGGCCCGACAAAGAAGGACGCGGATGACAGTCTGGGAGGGGGCTTCCGAGGAAAGGCACCGACTTGGGCAGACGATGACGATCGAGAGGATGACGACGATGATGGTGGAGATGGAGGATGGAGGAAGGGTGGCAAAGGGGGAAGCATACCGCAGAAGGTGACGTCTGCGAGGCTCGAGTGGGGAGGAGAGGGAGAGCAACTCAAGGTCCTCCTGTCAGTCACTCGCAAATCTCGGCCTCGAAACCTGCTCTGACGACTGACCACGACTGCCTGCTTTGTCTATGTAGGTCCGAACAAGGCGGAGGGCCGACGACCGAGTGCTTTCTCTCCACGTTTGACCCGGATGAGACCGAGGGCCTCGACTTTGAAAACGAACGAGACGAAGACTCGCCGTGCGTTCATTCTCCCATCACACTCGCGACAGAGAGACTCTGGGCTGACGCGCGTCCTCTCCCTTTCGTCGTGTCAGAGCCCTACAGATCATCCTGCAATCAGATCATCTCAAGAAGCAGCTCCAGTCGCTCGAACCCTCGTCCGACCGCATCACCCTCTCCTCTCGGGCGCCCGGCATCATCCCTCACCCGTCTGCATCCGGCTCCTCCTCCTCGTCCGCCTTCCCTCACTCGTACTTGAGCAAACGCACTCCACAAGGCAGCGATGGCGGTCGCAAGAAGCGCAAGTCAAAAGATCCTGGAGCCGACTTTCTGATCGAGGCAGATGGGAATTTTGAGACTTGCACGGTGAGTGATGTTGATGTCGCCTTTCGATTCCGTATCGGGGACGTGCAGCTGATTGCGAAACGTCTTACTTTGCCTCTGACGACTGCGTACAGATGCTCACTTTGGACAAGAAGCCGTACTGCATCAACCTTGATCGACGCGTCGACCATATCAAGCATCAGTACGTCCTCTTCCTCTGCTTCCTTCACTGCTTCCTGCACGCCTTACTCTCGCTCTCAAACTTCTGACTGATCCTTTCAACGATCTCTTTCGACCAGATACAAGAAGCACCTCCTCCTCCGCTCTCTCCGCGCGCTCGGCTACTCGCACAAGTCGTCGCTCTCGATGCACGAATCGGGCCTGTTCGTCCTCCAAGTCATGATGTCGCAGCCACCTCCTTCGCTTGATCCCCGGGCGATGGGACCAGAGGAGAAGGAGAAGCGTCGGTTGGACGACGCGAGGCGGAAGACGGGCGACATCACGGATGGAATCGTAGAGTTCATGGTCAGTCACCCTTCAAGTCGTCTGGGCGTTGTGCACACATCAGAGCATGAAGCTGACACGCTCTTACGCTGGTTCTGACAGATGATGGCTCTCTCTCCGGAGGACGAAGAGCGCGAGATGAGCGGGGACGGGTCAAGTTCTTGATCCGTGCCTGGTCCTCGGCAGCCCTTCAGTCCCACCTCCTCTCCTATCATGATCTGTACCTCCCTTTCAGTCATCTTTGTACCTCTCTAGTCCTTCTCTTCCCTATCACGACCTTTTGTACTCCTCATGAATCTCATGCCCCCCCTTTCTTCTCCGCCTCCCTCACCGCCGCCTCCATCCTCCTGACCGTCTCCTCCCTCCCCAACAGACCCATCGTCACCGCCACCCCCGGACCCGTCTTCATCCCCGTCAACGCATGTCTCACCGGCGTCCACAGTTTCCCACCCTTGACCGGATTCATCCCTTCACTCACTGCTGTTTGCAGCTTCTCACTGTGGAGGAAGGTCTCCTCCGGAAGCGAGCGGAGGATAGGGAGGAGGGTGGAGAGGGTGGAGAGGTACTGGGAGATAGGGATTTTGGAGGAGAGGGAGAGGGCTTCCGGGGTGGAGAGGGAGATGTGGTCGGTGAAGAGGAAGGGGGAGAGCGCGATGTCGCGGGGGAACATGAGTCGGACGCGTTCGGAGTCGAGGATCCGGTCGAGGTAAGGCTCGTCGGCTGCGCGAGGGCTGTGGGTGCAGACACAAGGAGACGCAACGGTGTCAGCGGTCAGAAGTTAGAGAGATCGGAGTGAAAGAAGAAACGGACCTGTCTGGGAACTGCTTGACCAGGACCTTCTTGACTTCCTTGACCATCGCTAGACGCTCCGACGCACTGCTCTCCCATCGCCGGTTGACATGCAGTTTCTGGAGCCAGTCCAGATTGGGGAGGAAGACCTGTTGTGAGCGGTTCATGATCTGGGAGACTTCAATCTGCGAGTCGTTGCCGATCAGACAGGTCAGTCTTTGAAAGTGAACAAGCCAGGCCGGTTCGGGCTCACCTTCTCGGTCATTTGCTCGACGGTGAGACAGTCCTGGACGGCCTTGTAGTCGAGCGACCTGTGTGGCTCCGAGTCGGCAGAGGAGGGGAGAAAGGGCGGAGCATCGGCGTGGTCGCGTGGTGCGGCGTGATCATGCGAGGCAGCGGCAGAAGCTTGAGGGCCTGCCCAGCCCATGAGACCGACAAAATTGAGAAGGGCTGAGGGTTCGTAGCCTTTAGACTGCATTGGAGTCCATGAGGCACGCGTCAGTACGCCGAGAGCTGCGTAAGAAGAGTGCACACAGGCAAGCGACTCACCCTGAAGTCCTCGACCGAGACGGCGCCGTGCCGCTTGGACAGCTTGGATCCGTCCGGGTTGACAAGCAAAGGCAGATGGGCAAACTCGGGCCGTTCCCAGCCGAAGGCCTTATACAGCTGAAGGTGCTTGTTGACCGATGTGCGCCACTCCTGGGACGGGTCATTCGAAGAGACAACAAGGGTCAGCCAGGGGAGAACCTTAGACAAAGAGCGAGCGCAGACTAACCTCGCCTCTGAGAACATGCGTGATTCCCATCTCATGATCGTCCACGACGTTCGCGAGATGGTAGGTCGGGAACCCGTCCGATTTGAGGAGGACCATGTCGTCCAACGGCGCGGACGGCATCGCCTCTGTCCCGCCCATGACGAGATCCGAAAACGGTATTGGTCCAGGACAGCTCTTGAAGCGGACGACATACTTCTCGCCCGCCTTCATCTTCCTGGCGACCTCCTCGTCCGTGAGGCGGAGCGCTGTCCGGTCGTACGTATTGTTCGACCCTCGTTTCCGGAGGTCCTCCTTGATCCTGGCGAGTTCAGTGGGCGTGCAGAAGCAGCGGTAGGCTTGGCCGCTCTGTTACGACGCAGGGTGTGAGAGCCTGGTGGTCAGTATAGGACACGTGAGACGGCAGCAACGGATGCCAGGGACGCACGTCGAGTAATTGTTGGACATGAAAGCGGTACAAGTCGAGCCGTTCAGACTGGTAGATCAAGCACGTCCGATCAGCTTGCGAACACGCAGCACCCTCAGAGGGGACATACCTGGACGTAGCTCCATTCTCCTCGAGAGCCAGCGCCGGGTCCTGGACGACGCAGTGGGCGGTAGTGGTGAGCTTGAGCATGATCTCGCCTGGTCGACTTCGACAGCATATATTGAAAGACGTACCTTCGTCGTAATCGAGGCCTGCCCATTCTAGACTGCGTCGTAATGAGTCGACGGCGCCTGGCATCTTGCGCTCCTGCGATGAGAGGTCGACCGGCGCAAGAGGATGGTGAGCTCGACGTTTCCTCCCCGCTCAGCCCAACGGACCCGATCGTCGTCCATCAGGCCAGACCTCGCTCGATTTGATCATCTCTGCCTGACGACTTACCTGGTCAGTGTCTTCTATGCGTAGGATCCACTTTCCCCCCCACTTTCTCGCGAGCAGATGGTTGTAGAGCGCTGTCCGGAGGCCGCCGATGTGCAGGTTCCCAGTCGGAGACGGAGCAAACCGAAGACGAGCACCCGCGTTCAGCTTGGACGTCTTGGACGGAAGAGAGCTGGCCATCGAGAGGAATGGGCAGGCAGGCTGGTCCTGCGAGAGATGATTTGGGCCCGGTCGAGATGGTCTGAGGCTGGGCCAGGGGGGTGAAGTGCGCGAGCTCACCAAGTCGGGTCTGTCCCTCATCATCCCGGTCGATCCCCGCTGCCATGTCGAGCTCGTCTGGTCCGGATCAAACGGTACGCCTACCGGATCTGACCGCTGGACTAACCCTTGATGACTGCGTGCTCATCTGTTGCCCGCTGTCGTTCAGTCGCCCCCACTGCTCTGGGTGAGCTCAGCTCGTCCTCCCGTACCCGCTCTGCAGCGATCCACTGACTATCGCCTGTTCGGTCTCTGCAGCTTCCTCTCGAGATCCACATTGCCATCTTCCTGCACTCTGACCGAGAGAGCCGGATCAGTCTGTCGAGCGTGTGCTCTGTCCTCCGGGAGGTGAGCTCCCTCATCTTCGGGATCGTCCGTCCGTCTCCTCGCAAGAGCCTCTTTTGCCAGAGCTGATGACCAAACGGGTCAACTCTCGTCTCAGGCTGGTCTGCCAGAAATCTTCCGGGACCTCACGTTCGACAAGCATCGCCGACCTGAATGGACCGAGGACGAGGACGAGGCCGTCGCAGCCGCATGGAACGCGGAAAGGGAGCGCAAGGAGGCCAACCTGCTCGCCCTCGTCCAGTCGCCCCTCCGAAACCTCGTCCGGTGAGCGCTCACACAGAGGATGTGTGAAAAGTCAAGCCAGAGACTAATTTTGCTCCTTCAGCTCTATCTCGTTTGCCCGCAACTTCGATGTGCTGGACGACATCTTGGACGACCCGTTGTCGCGAGCCATGATCTCCCGGCTCCACCTGCTGCCCAACCTCACCCACGTCCGGTCGGCCTTCACGTTCGACCACCTGCGTATGGTCCATCACCACCCAAATCTCGAAGTGGCCGAGCTGCTCAGCATCGACTCTGAGCCGGGACCGTGGGCGTCGGTCTTTGACGATTGGGCCGAGTACTATACCGAGCAAGAGTACCGCCGCGTCAAGCCACTCACCATCCTGCCGGTGCAGATGCTGGCGTTTGACTTTGACGGTGGACCGGACGGCGCCCGGACGTCCTGGACCGAGTGGAAGGGCGGTTCTCCGAGGGCGGTCCCAGTCGAACGGTTCATCGAAAAGACGCAGGCGGCCAACATCATCACGCCCGTCGTGACGTTGTACGGACTCGCCAACGAGCCCGTCCCAGAAGACTCGGCGCTGGCGACGACCCGATTCCCAAAGCTCGCCTCGCTCGACCTCGTCGGCGTCGATCTCCCGACACCAGACTTCTTCGAGTCGGTCGAGCGGGTGATCGCCACCCAGTCGCCAGACCTCTACTTCGCCCTTCGCCTTGCGACCGCCCATCCGGTGCCGACATCCGTCACGGCTCTCGGACAGCTCGGACCGTTTCGACAGCTGGCCAAGGTGCTGGACGTCGACCGGCTCGGGCACGGACAGATGACGGTCGCGATCCAACCAGCGGACGAGGAGGGCCAGTGGGACGTCAACAGGCTGTCGTTTGGTGTCGACGGGGGCGAGATCGTGCCTCGCTTCCTGACCTCGCTAGGCACAGAGCTCAAGCATCTGTCGAGGCTCGAGATTGCGGCGTCTAGCGATCCGTCCTCCCAGCTCGAGATCAAGTGGCCAAAGGACTGGGTCAGCCCATGTCTCTTCTGGCTCTTCTGGATTCTTTCATAGAGCATGACTGACCTCCGCGCCACTCGTATGCTCTTCTGCAGGAGACTGTCGTGACTGCGTTCCGCTCGCTACCCCACCTGACCTACCTCGGCCTCGGATCCTCGCTCACTCCGCACGAGACATACACGAACGACATCGCCTGCTGCGACGACACGTTTTCCCAACTCGCCAACACCCACCCGGCCATATACGAACGCACTCTCTCCGCCGGCGGTTGGTGGACAGCGTGGAAGCGTCTGGGATGTCTGCTCAATCTGCATCGGGTCCGTCGGCTCGGTCCCTCGCTGCCGGAAGGTTGCGAGATCATCTGGTTCTCGCCTGTGCTCGAGATGTGGAAGGGGACCGTCGTCGTGGTCGAGACGAGGGATGGAAAGCGAGTCAAGGGGATTGTGGGTGGTCAGTCGAGTCCGGATCTGCGAAATGGGACCGAGGACGACGTGGAGAAGAAGGCGTTTGTGGACGGGGAGTGCAGGGAGATGATGCAAGGATGGCGGTGTTTTGCGTACGTCCTCCGCCGTACCGTCTATCATCCTCGATCATCGGTCTGACACCCTCTTGTGTTTCATGCGTACAGCTGTGGGGGCATCGGTCAGGAGAAGGACCTGTTTGAGTCGGTCGACGCGTGCGGCAGGGACGAGGTCGACAAGGCTCTGAACGGAGAATGGAAGGCAGCCTGGTCAGAGTGAGTCATTCACTGCACGCTCACTTCCAGCCCTCAAGCAATCGACTGACTGCGCTCTCTGCTGTCCCCACAGAGACGACTTGCGGGCAGAGTACGAGGGCGAATGACCGACGGCGATGGCAGGAGCTCAAGCATGTTGAGCAGGGCCTCGGACGCTGTGTATAACGAATTTGACGAGCTTTCACGTTCACCTTCTGTTACCGAGTCCTTCGCTCACGTGTGCAAGAGTGGCGTATTGGAAACTGTCGAGTTGGGTCAGGACCCACCTGATCTGAACGGTCGCCGAGATGACCCAGACCACCAAATGACCTCCATCCTCAACCGCCTCCCCTCCCTCGCTTCCCGACCTCACGCTCTCCGCTCCCAGCTCCGCACCATGGCTTCCTCCGCTCCCTACACCGTCGTTTCCACTGCCGGTAAGCCTCAGAATGCTAGCTCTGTCGCGCTCGAGATGTTGAGCTTGAGCTCACCGTCGCCGCTTCCATCCGGTCCTTCGTAGACGCTCCCTCGGCCATCGGACCTTACGTCCAGGCCGTCAAGTACAACGGCATCGCCTACCTGTCCGGATGCATCCCGCTCGACCCCAAGTCGGTGAGTTTGCGAGACATCATAGAGGCGGGCACGTCGGATAGGCGACCTCGTCCATCTCCGACTTTTTGGGCGCCTACGACACATGCGTCCCATGCCGCCGTCCCGAGCTCACTAGGACCCAGAGATGGATGTTGACACGAGCTGACTGCCTTCTTCTTCACTTTGCTTGCAGATGACTGTCGTCGAGGGAGGCATCGAGGAGCAGACCGTTCGTCCCCTCTCCCCAGTCATCGTGCTCGAGCTAGCGAGCTCACCTTGCCGCTCCGCTTGCGCCTCCTCGCACACAGAACCAGGTATTCAAGAACTTTGCTGCCGTTCTCAAGGAGGCTGGATCCTCGCCCGCTCAGGTGCTCAAGACCACGTACGTCGTTCTGCTCTAGATCAGCTTGAGGATGCCTTCGGCCGAACGCGAGCTCACCTCTTCGCCCTGTCTGATATGCGTCTGCTGGACGACAGCGTGTTCCTCAAGTCGATGGACGACTTTGTCGCGTTCAACAACATCTACGCAAAGGTACACTCGGCTCCTGCACCCTGTGTTCCATGTGCCAAAAGATACCGTCTCGTCTCCGCCGTCGCTGATCACTGGGTCCGACCGCGTTGCACCAGTTCTTTGGCGAGACCAAGCCTGCCCGGTCGTGCGTCGAGGTTGCGCGACTGCCCAAGGATGTGCTCGTCGAGGTCGAGGTACGTGGCTGTCTCCCCTGTGGTCGCTCTGCCTGCAGGTTGTATGAGAGGGCTGAAGTGGTAACCGATGGACTGACGTCTGGACCTCGTCCTCACAGTGCATTGCCGCCCACAACTGAAGGGAGAGAGACAGTAGGCTCTGATGAGAGGATGATAGAATGCGACCCTGATCTGCACGATGGACGTTGCGTTGTAGATGGCCGAAAGGGAGATATCGCACGTCAACGCAGAGACCGATCCTTGGACAAAAGAGCGACTAGAGTGTGTCGACACACTTGTGAATCTTGATTAACAGCGTCGTGTGTCATCTCTGCAAGGGGTCAGAGCGCACTACTCGTCGTGTGTTTGGGTCAAAGGCATTCACTCATGAGGTTGAGCTCGCGAGCTGATCTCCCTTCTCTGGTGAGCTCCCAACCTTGTCGCCATGTCTTCGTCCGATGTCGTCCTCGAGCCTCCCAAGGACACCATCTCGTCCCTCTCGTTCTCGCCAGACTCGTCACGCCTGCTCGTCTCGTCCTGGGATGGAGTCAGTCTACCCTCGATGTCTCTTCACGCGTGAGCTCGCGAGCTCACCTTCTCCCTCGTCTCGTGCGCTTCCCAGTCTCTGCTCCTGCACAACATCGCATCCTACCAGGCCGTCCCGCCTACAAAGTGAGTGATGCTCCATAGTGACCTGAGGGACACTCTGCATGGGCGGCTGACCGGTCGTCTCGTTTGTGTGCTGCAGATACGAGCACCCTGCTGCCGTCCTGGACGCGTGCTTCTCCTCAGAGTCGACGACAGCCTTCTCCGGAGGACTCGACCGTCGCGTAAGATCGTAAGTACCAACCAAGCACGCGTCCGCAATGTGTCAAGACCCTGAACTTGCGGTGTCGACGACACGAACGCAGCGCTGGGAGGGAGGAGACATGTTGAGCTCGAGCTGACCTTGTTGCTCCTCTGCTTGCTCGTCCGTCTCCCGCCCCTCACTCGCCATCCGTCACCAGGTGGGACCTCGAGACCAACACTGCCACCGTGCTCGGCCAACATGACGAGGCCGTCAAGTCTGTCGTCTGGTCATCAGAAGCCAGTGCGTCCTCCGTCCCCTTCCCTCGCCTCGTTCCTTTCCGAGCGTCGGTCCTGTCCGCTCAGGCAGCCGTCTGACTCCTTCCTTGTTTCCCTCTCAACCTACTCGCACCTTCTTCGCTCGCCCGAACCCTTCCTCGCACCTCGCCCTGACTGGCTGCAGACATCCTCATCACTGGCGGATGGGACTCGAAGCTCAACGTGTACGACCCTCGAGCGTCGACTCCTCTGGTCGCCTCGCACCAGCTTCCCTCGCGTGTGTACTCGATGGACACCAAAAACGACAAGCTCGTCGTGGCGATGGCGGAGAGGAACGTGTACGTGTACGACGTCCGAAAGCTCGAGGAGCCAGAGCAGAAGAGGGAGAGCGCACTAAAGTACATGACAAGAAAGGTCGCGTGCATGACGGACGGAAAGGGTCAGTACTCATTCCTGTCCTGTTGGCTTGACGGCGGAAGGGATATGCCCTGCGCGAACTTGTGCGGTAATGTCAAGTCGCACTGGCTAGCGCACTCGCTGACTCGTTTGGCTGTCATCTCTTTCTTTCCAGGATGGACGTCTTGCTCGATCGAGGGACGTATCGCTGTCGACTACTACTCGCCGGAGGACCAGGCCAAGAAGTACGCCTACCGATGCCACCGTGCCACCGTCGACGGGCAGGACGTCGTCTACCCCATCAACGCACTCGCATACCACCCCATGTACGTCCGCCCGCTTATTTCTAAGAGTTTGATCACCGCTGACAAATTCACTCCTTGTTCGCTCTCTCTCTCTCTCTCGCAGCTACAACTCGTTCTGCTCTGGAGGATCCGACGCGACAGTCTCGATCTGGGACCAGGTCGCAAAGAAGCGCATGAAGGCGTACCCCAAGTTCCCCAACTCGATCTCGGCTCTCGCCTGCTCGCCGGACGGAACATGGCTCGCTGTCGGATACGGTTACGGATGGGACGAGGGGGAGCTGCCGGCGGATGCGGGCGCATCCAAGGGAGAGGTCGGGTGCCTGCTCAGGGCGGTGGGAGACGACGTCAAGCCGAAGGTCAAGGCTTGATGAGCTGAAGATATATGAGTTCTTAACTCGCTGCAAGCATGACGAAGATGGTGGAGCGAAGTGTGTGGTGTGGGGGCAAAGAGGTTGTTTGGCGGGACCAGGTCAGGGAGGAATGGGTCGAGACTCGCTCGAGTGAGGTCTCGCTCTCAGCCCGACATGGCCGCGCCCACCTCCTCAAAAGCACCTCCCAGGGTTGCTGCATCACTTGACGCTCTCGCCAAGCTTACAGACAGTGAGAGTGAGTCCATGCTCTCATCTAGATCTGGACTTAGTCGAGGACCGAACTTGTGTCTGGTCGTGTGCTAGGCTAAACCTGAGAAGGCACGAGCTGGGCGATCGACAGTCTCGTGGCGAGGGGCTCCATGCTCTGCAATGCGCCTCCGTCTGCCTTCTGACCTGGATGGGAAGGGGTGCAGACTCTGCCTCCCTCCCACCGCTCACCATGCAGCAAATCCAAGAGAACCACACCTCGAGCTTCACCCCTCACGACGAGGACAAGTGCATCCGTTTCGACTCTGTCGTATCTGTCGTCGACAGTTCGTCTGTGCCGACCAAGGATGGTCCGAGGCGGATGGCCAGTCGAAGAGTGTCGGTCCCCTTCCGCTCGTCTCCCCCTCCCTGAGAGGGACGATGGCTGACTGAGCGTTCCTTCACCGTGTCCAGCTCTCTTCCTCTCTCGTTCACCAAGGCTAGTCCTCAGGACCTGGAGGATCGTGAGTGCCGTCCTTCCGTGTCTTGTTTGGGTTCCCTTCTCCCGCTGGTTGAGCTCAGGGGTGCTGGGAGGACCCCGCCTCGAGCTTCCCCCGGAACTGACCCTGCTTCCTCCTTCTGCACCCTTCCTGCATCCTCTCGGATGGTCCAGCCTCGTTCACTCCTACTCCTCAACGCAAGCTATGCATCAAGATCCCTTCCATCAAGCGAGGGGTCTCGTCTGCGAGCCACTCTGCGGTCGGGCCTTCATCCGGATCCAATAGCCTGCGCTCCTGCCTAGCCGCCTCCACCTCTGCCTCCTCGTCCACAAGCCCACGTCGCAAGGCAGCAAGACGATCAGCCTCGTCAGACTCGCACGAGATCCCCGCCACCACATCGGCCTCGTCTCTGCTCTCTTCCTCGCTTCCTTCGACCTCACACATGGCGTCCTCCCCTCCGGCCGCCCCCTCCTCGTTCATGCAGCACGTAGGCTCGTTCCGCCGAAACTCAAACGCATCGACCAACACCGTCGCCTCGTCCACGCTGGTCACCACTCCACCAGCCGAGGACGGGCTCAGTCCGACCGAGACGTTGCTCGAGTGCTGCGCAGACTGCCACCGGTCGGTCGAGCTCGGATGGGAGTCCGCCTGGGAGGACGCACCCTGGTCTGCGTCCGCCCTGCGCAAGAAGGACAGGGACGAGAGGGAGAGGCTCGAGCAGGAGAGGGAGTTTGGTCGCTCGCCAGGAGAAGTTGGGGTGTTGCAGAATGGGCGGACGTGTTCCCTCCCGGGCGGGGAAGACGTCGATGGAGCCGAGGTCGAGGGCTTGTGCGAGCGAGCAAAGGGAGTGCTGGTGGATGAGGTGTCGATGGCGAGGAGGGCGAGTCAGGTGCTGCTCGAGGAGGACGAGGCTGTGGTGGCAGCACCGGCGGAGGAGGTGGCTGCGACTTCGCCCTCGTCGAACGGGCCGATGTCGCGCTGCCCGTTCTACACACGCAAGTCGTCCTCGTCGTCCATCCTCTCGCTCAGCAATCAAAACAACACAGACAGCAATGGAAGGGCTTCGCCACTTACGACGCCAGCTGTCACCGTGACGACAAGCTCGTACCCTTCCCGCAACGCACCCTCAACGCTAGTCCACCGACGCACTCCCTCCGGCTCAAGTCTTCGCATCCCTCTTCCATCCTCCCCACTTTCCGGCGATGGCTCCCGTCCAAGCTCGCCTCTCGCGGCCTCTCCGTCCCTCGCCGCGCCTGTCTGGATCCTCGGTGGAGATGACGATCCTTCCTCACCACGACCCGTCGGCTCCCCATCCGAGTCGGTCATGTTCCCGCCCTCGCCACTCAGCACAAACGGAGACTCCCTGGGTTTGGAGAAGGGATCCTTCTTCCCTAGCACCGCAAACGGCGGCGTAAAGAGGCAAGGCTCTCCGCCCGTCCCTCCATCGAGTTACAAACCTCCCTCACCTCCAGTCGAGTCGACCCTCCAACCCGCAGCAACCATCAAGCCCAAACTTCAGATCTCCACCCATTCGCCACCCTCTCCTTCCTCTCCGCCAACCTCGTTCATGGTCCTCCCGGTGGCCGTCCCGCCTCGGACCCGCTCCCAGTCGAACGCGGTGTCGTCTCCGCCACCGCCGGTCTCTAGGTCGAGGTCCGCGTCGGTGCCGCGTCCGAGTCCGCCGGCTCTGAGTCCGGGGGAGCAGCCTGGCAAGAAGATCAGAGGGTTCTTCAACATGCTCAAAGGGGGGATCTTGCCGAGTGCGGCGGCGGGGCAGGTCGGGGTCAGAGGGTTCTAGGTCGCATTCCTTGTTTTTCGTACGTCTTGTATCCTGGTCCATAGTAGTACCTTCACTCTAATCCTTGTATCTCTCTCTTCAATCGGGCTACCCTGCTGCTCTTTGTTCAATCTCGAAGTCTCGGCCCATCTCACCTTCGCCATCCGATCTGCTCTTGGCTCTTCCTCGCTCCCTCCGTATCACGATATCGACGCACTTTCGCTTGTACTTCTCTCAACTGTCAAAGCTGACTATCGTCAGGTTCGCGGAAAGAAAGGAGGACATGTGATCGGACGCGAGCAGGGTGGTGATCTCCGGGCTGAAGTCAGGTTGATGTGGCGGCACTGCAGAGGTGACTGATCAGCTACGGTGTTCTGATGACAGGATTCAAGAAGATGCGACGGGTCACTCACCTGTTCACGAACGTCATCTTCTTCCAAGCGACCGTCCTCTTGAACGCCTTCTGAGCAAGGAGCACCATCTCCTTCGAGCTCATCCTGACCTCGATCCTCTCCACTTCAGTCTTCCACTGTTCGGTCCACCCCTCGAGATGCTCCTTGACGGCAGCGACCCACGCCTGGACCTGCTTCGTCTTCTCAAACGTGCACTCGAGCACGACCGTCTCCAGCTGTCGATCGTACTCGATCAACTCCTCCTCCCACTCCATCATCCCATCGTCTCGGAGCAGTCCACCAGGAGCGACGTCCACAAATGTGATCTTGTTAAGCCTGGCCGCGTTGAGATTGCCCGTCGCGGCAATGTCGATTCTGCTCTTGTAGCGCTTGTCCTTGAGAGGCCAGGTTCGGAACTCGACCTGTTCGGGCTGGAAGAGAGGGAAGAGATCGAAGAAGTTGTAGCACTCGAAGGGCGAGGGCGAGTCGTAGGCGGCTTCTGCGTCCTTGATGATGAGAGTCTCGAGTGGGACGCAGCTCGCTGGAGCGATCCGGTCGTCGCAGATCATGTTGGGAATGGGCCCGTAGTCGTACTGATCGACGATGAAGCAGAACGTCTTGATTCGGCCGAGGGACAGGAAGGATGCGAGCTGAGGAAGGGACACCGCCTGCGTTGGCCGTGGATGAGCACGGAAGGAGCCGAAAGTGTCACGTCAGCCACTGCCTTGACCGCCCTCGTGTCTGTGACTGAAGCAGAAGAAGGTGGACTTACCCGCTCGCAAAAGAACTTCTCCAACTGATGCTGTCCGCTGATGACGACGTCGTGGTAGAGGAGCGGGGAGGCCATCTCGAGGAAGGCGAACGAGACTCGGGATGCCTTTGCGAGTGTCGACCTGTCGCAGAAGCGAAGGACCTCCTTCTTGATCTCGACTGGGAGAGCTGGAACAGGTCTGGAAGGAACGCTGGAGCCGAGGATGAGGGTGGATGGCATGGCGGCGGGTCTGTGTGGACGTTAAGGAGAGATGATGGCTGTCGGAAGGTCACCTCGGATCCGCAGATGCGTCCGCCGACACTTCGAGCTCCCGCGATGTGTTTCTCCTCCAGGCTAAACCCCCGACAACGACGAGTAATGACCGTGTCTGTTCGCTTTGTGTGCTCTCTGAAGCATCACATCCCGTAAGACATCTACTCTCAAGCCTCGGTCTTCTCGTCCTCCTTGGACTCCTCGATCGCAACCTCCTTCAGCTCCTCGTCCAGCGCAGCAACGTTCTCCTCCGACTTGGACTCGGCGATCGTAGGCTCGGAGGGAAGAGTAGAGTTCTCGACTGGGCAGACAAGACGAACAGATAGATCACGTCAGCAATGGAGTTGTGTCCGCGGAACGAGCGGCAAGAAGAGACGGGCTCACCCTCAGCGGATCCGTTTCCAACGGCCGGGGTGTGGGTCGGCTCAGCGGTTCCAGGTGCACTGGGCTCGGTGGGCTCGTCCTCAGCGTCGGCAGTCGAGTCCTCGGCTCCAGCAGCTCCAGTCTTGGACTCCAGCCGACGAATCTCCTTCTCGGCCTTCTCGCTGCAAGGACAGATCGAGAGCGCACGTCAGTCAGCAAGGTCCCTCTTCTTGAAGGCGAGACGGACAGTCATGACGTGCACTCACACTCGCTCTCGGGTGACCTTGTCGTTGTTGGCCTCGAACCAGGTCTTCTTGGTCTTGAGGTCCTCGACCGTCCTCGGCACATCCGCAGACGACGTCGGCGGAGGGATCGACAGCGCGAGGATAGCACTCAGCACCGAGAACGGCAGGTTGAGCTTGGCCTCGGCAGCAGGCTTCTCCTTCTCCGGCTCAGCAGCAGCAGCGGCGGCGGCTCCCTTCTTTCCGGCTCCGGGGACGTTCTTGGGCTGTCCTCCCGACTTCTTCTTTCCTCCTCCCGAGAAGAAGGTGTTGTCCTCGTCTCCGCCCTTCTTCTTGCGGACGACGAGCGACTCGTCAATCTCGACCTTTCGGCCCTCGAGCTTCTGGACACCCTCGATGACCTTCTTCTCCTGCAGGGGAGCGGCAACTCCGGGGGTGGCAGACGACTTGCCGGTGCTGGAGAAAGAGGCGACCAAAGAAGGTCAGCTCATCTTTACATCGAGTCGATCCATGAGGATCTTTCTGCACGTACAGGAAGTCGATGATGGTCTGGCAGTCCTCGATCTGGGATCCGAACGCGGGGATCTTTGCCTCCTCCCTCAGACGGGTGGCCGTCTCGAGACGCTTCGCGTCGTCGGCAGCCTTGCGGTCAGACTTGAACTTCTCAGCCTTGCGCGCTCGCTCCCTAGAGATGTGAAAGAAGGGAAGTCAGCGACCTGCAGGTCAGGTAGCCGGATCATCAAACGAGCGGACTAACTCGGTGACCTTTGTCCAGTAAACGTCCTGGGCCTCCTTGTACTTGGACGAAGCCTCCTTCCGCCGACCGTGGACCTCATCGAGGGCGGCCATGATCTCACGTCGCTGGTCGAACAGCTTGTTCCGGGACTGTCAAAGCAAGAAGATAGTTGGCCATCAGCGAAAGCGACCGACGGCTGACAATCTCGATGCGGAACGGACCTCGTAGAGGATGTCTCCCTCCTTCTGCAGCTCCGCGAGCTCAGCCTTGATGGTGTCGAATCGCTCTCCGACCGCCTTTGAGGCCGGGTCGTCGAGCTGGGCCGAGAGCTCGTCGCATTTTGCCTTGTCGGCGTCGATGGCGGCCTGGATGTCACCAAACGCCTCGACGTTCTTTCGGGACCGCTTGAGGGTGGTGATCTCGTTCAAAGATCGCTTCTCGGCGGCGATGGTGAGCGAGCCAGACTCGACCTGCTTCTCGAGGTTCCTTGAAGGAAACAAGCAGAGCACACAAGCGCGAGGCGGACGGTCAGTCCGGTCCGGCTAGAGAGCGAAAGCGGTGGATGCTCGCCAAGTGAGGAGGACTCACTTGATCTGGTCGTCGACCTCCTCGACTGTCCTGAAGTTCATCTTTGACTTTGAAGTCTGGAGGTCCTTGATCTGTCGACCGGGCGAGCGCGAACGTGAAAGGGAGGAGCGGCCGAGGTCAGCTCCGACGCTTCCTTCTTCCCCCTTCGAGACCCAACCTCACGACCCTTCGCCGACCCAAGCTTGCCCAGCGCCGGCTCCACCGAAAGCAATCCTCCTGAGACCTCGAGTGTGCGCTCACCTTTTTGTTTACGTCCTCCCTCGTCTTCTTGAGCTCGTCGAGGATCTTTCCCCTCTTTCCCTTTCCATCGGCCTGCTGGCCTCGGAGGCCGTCGAGCTCAGCCTTGAGCTGGTTCCGACGGGTAGCCTCAGGAGAGCCAGCACCCTGCGAGGGAGAGTTGGTAGCGAGGGCAATCTTGGACTTGACGTCGTTCTAAACAACCAGGCAAGCGACGGAAAAGAAAGCAAGGCGTGAGCGGACAGTCGGGTGAGCTGGTCGGCCAGTCGAGCTTGAGCGATGAGCTGCTTTGGGCCATCGAGACCTCCGACGAGCCTGGTAGACAACTGTCCTGTTCAACCGCTGCCGTCTCCTTGCGAGCGAGCTCTGACCAGAGCAGCTTCCGGCCTGAGGAGCTCTGTTGAGCTCGCTCGGCCCTCGTTCCGCTGCCAGCGATGAACGTCTCTCCTCGCTCGCTCACACCCCAGCAACATCTTGCAGAGAGCCAGTCGGGCGGCTGTATGACTCACGAGCTTTCCCTGGAGGACCTCGATCTCTGCGCGGATCGCGTCCTGGTCCTTGTTGTACGCGGCCTGGTCAGGACGGCCGACCATCTCCTCGCGGTCGACAGCCTTCTCCTTCTTCTGCACAGCAGGCTTCTCGGCCTTGTCCGCAGGAGCAGCCTTCTTCGACGGAGGAGGAGCCATATCTAAGACTAGACGGTAGCTGTTTTGGTGAAGAGGGGAGGAGGGGAGGGTGAGAGTTGAAAGAGTGGAGCTCTGGCGAGACGGCACGAGCGAAAGGCGCGGCCTCACGTGCGAGACCGAGAACGACCGCGGACAGCTCTCGTTTGGCCAGCCCAAAGGAAGCTGAGAAGCGCGTGCAGGAAAGAGAGAGAGAGAGATCGTATAAGGTTCGTAATAAAATTGTAAGGGAAAGGCGAAAGCGACTGGACGGTACAGAGCCAGGACGGGCTGGTCGATAGGTCAAAGAAGAAACCAAGCGCGTCCCTTGTTGCCGGCGGCTCGAGCGGCTTACGGGGTGGGTATATGGCAGGTGGCAGCTCCAGTTGGACGAAAGTTCTAGTTCCTAGGGTTTAGAGATCCCAGCCGAGCCAGCGAGTCCTCGCTGCAAGCAAGTAAGGACGGACACAAGCGAGATGTCAGCGACTGTCAGTACCATAGCTCTTTGACCCGCTTAGAGGACTCACGTGTTCTCCGCCTCTTCCAAAGAGTCTGATTGGGCGACCTGAAGGCGCGCATCGGCCAGCAAAGAAGGGCGATGAGCGGTCTGAGACGAGTAAGCGGGTCCAGTGCCGCGACAAGAGACCAGGACGCACCACTCTCAGCACACTCTTTTTCGAGCTTTCTTGCAGTTCGCCGGCAATGATCAACTCGTCCAGGATCTGCGGAAAGAGGTGAGGTCTAGGTCAGCATGAGTCCCGACACGATGAGGCCTCAGAGGGGATTCGGCCTTGTGGGAGACGTACAGCGTATGCTTTCTGTCGAGTCGAACAGACGAAGCAGACCAGGCAGGAGTCAGTCACACGTCGATGAGCATACTACTAAGTAAGGCGCAAGTGCTGACCTGGAAGTTGAAGATGAGGTCCAGCTGGGACGAGCGATCCAGGTCGAGACGCGAGGCAAGGTCAGCTCGAGTGGTCGCTCCAAGCTCAGCTCCAGAGGATCTGGACCCAGTGACTGCACCCCGATCTCGACGCGATGTGACTTACCTCGCATACGTTTCCAAAGTACCTGTCCAACACCTCTACGTATCTGTGGATGACCTCGAGCGTGACGAGCTCGTTGTCGCCCGACGAGATGCCCGCGACAAAGAACAGGGACGCATAACGACGGTACGCGACCTTGTCGCCTGCAGAGATCAACATTGGTAAGCTCAGTTAGTATGGGCCTGCTTGCGATCGAGCTCATGCTGGCAAGCCGGCGGGCAAACGACGGTGCAAGCCGGGAGGAGACAGCGAAGCTCATCTCCCCTGCTCCTCCGTCGTTCCAGCCCCCGACCGACAGCCTCACCCCAGTCGCAGCAACATCGCGCGCACCCGCTATCCAAGAGTATGATGGTCGTACTGACCCTTGTACTCGAGAAAGTTGCACATCCTCGTCCTACGTGCGAGGACGAGCTGGGTGACGTCCTTGACGATCTTGCCCTTTGCCTTGCTCGACAGCGTCTGGTACCACTTGGCAAGTCGCACCTTGCCTGCAACGGTCACGAAACAACAGACGAAGCTAGTCAGCGTCACCTCCGACGCAGACGAACGGGCATATCGTTGGCCGGCTCAGAGCTCTGAAGCTCGTCAAGGCAGCGAGGGCCGAGCTGTCCAGCCCGAGCTCAACAACGTTGGACACTCACCTTGACGCGAGACGAGCAGCATGTAGTTGATTCCCATCGTTGCAGAGGACAGACAAGCTGGGGCCAAAAGGCGAGAGAAGGAAGGTAGATGGGCGAGATGGCGGTGTTGGGCTGATCTGGAAGGGATGAGCTCGCGTCCAACGCGAGCGGCCCTCGCTCTCGGCCTGGCTCCGCACTATCACCCACCTTCCGGCCGAAGTTTGCAGGAGGTTTACGGTATATACTCATACATCAGTTCTGACAGTCGCGACATACGAGAAGAGGAAAAGGCAGGTCCACCCCTCTTGAAGCGCCAGTTGGCGACTACGAGAACGCGCCCGACTTTGAGTGCCCAAACCTGGATCCGAGTCCCTTTGCGTCCATGATGCTCGCTGTGCGTGACTTGTCGTCCATGAGCTTGCCGGTGACGTTCATGTGCAGATCTCGGTCCCAGATCGGGGGCGGCGCGTCGTCCTTGCCCTTCTTGGACGACGTCGCCTTCGAGTGCAGGTCCAGCAGCGTCGTAGACCGGTTCTTGGACTGAGAGAAGCGAAGAATGTGGAGACGCGACAGAACAGGGCGGGCGAACAGATCAGTCAGTCGGAAGTTGCCAGACACCTGACTTTTCCGGCTTGAGAGCCGATGGAAGGATACTTCTGCACTTACGTTGTGAGCGTCGATCTCGTCCCTGAGCTCCTTGTCCCTCTTCTTCCTCCTCCTCATCTCATCCGCCTCGGCCTCGTCGATGGGCTGGTTCTTGGCAGACACCTCGGCTCGCTTCCGCTTGCCAGACACCTCGTCCCTGAGCCGTTCTTGCCTCTGTCAGGTTGAAGCGTCGAGAGAGTCGGACCAGAAGCGGTAATCATGTCAGTACTCGTCCGGGATTCTTGTCGAGCCGAGCAGTGCCGGACGGGAGCTAGCGGAAGGCTACAAGGAAGAGATGCGTACCTCTGCAGGGGTCTCTGTCCAGAGCGACTGGTCCTCCTTCTTGATCGGCGCTGCAGACACTCGATTGAAAGACGTCTGTCCACGAGGAACCTTTGTCGGATCGAGATCTGTATGACACGGACGAAGAAGGAGGGCATACATCAGTGTTCGCTCTGGTCGGCACGTCACCGCAGGATCATCGCATGATTTGAGAGACTTACTGCTGAGGATATCGCCCGCTTCAGGAGGCTTGAGCATCCATTCCTCTCGTTTCAGTACCTTGGGCTTTGCGGCTTCCTGGAAAAAGGAAGCAAAGAGCGATAGCGATCAGCCAGGGTTGACGGGTCCCGCGCGCTGCTCTCCCTGGTGTGAGGTTCGTCAACGAGCCGAACACGTTCTACCACCATGCTTGATTCACAATCCGTGTTGTAGTCTCGCCTGACTGGTGGTACGTACCTCTCTCTCCTTTGCCCACCTTGCCTCCCTCTCCTCCCAGTCCTTGACGGCCGAGCCCGCGTACGCGCCCTGCATGCTCTCGGGGACAGGCATCGGCCCGACAACGTCGTCGTCTGATGACTCGTCCTCGTACGCTCCTCTTGGTGGTGGTGAAGGTGGCTGATAGTCTGTCGTTGGACGGGACTGCCCTGCTGCCGGTCGCTGAGGGCCGACCGGAGGACGTTGAGGACCGACGGTCGGGTTCGCCTTGCGAGCGGCCAGATGGGGAGGCAGGGCTGGTCCAAACGAGTCGTCATCGTCGGCCGACTCTTCGGCCTGCTGCTTGGCGGCCTGCAGATGAGGAGGGAGAGTGGGTCCAATCGACGCTGTCGCAGGGCCGGAAGGAGGAGCGCGAGCGTGCGAGGTCGACGGCGGGGCAGGTCCGTAGTCGTCCTCGTCCGAGTCGGCCTGCTGCTGCTGCTCGGCTAGCTTCTGTAGATGGGGAGGCAGGGTAGGTCCGATGGCCATGGCGTCTCGATCTGTCTTGTCGGTGTGTTGGGTGGTGAGCGACAATTGAGGTGACCTCGAATCGACCGGGTTGGGCTGAGCTCGCTCAGCTCAGAGACCTCAACTACAACACCCCTTGGACCTGCCCGCTCGCCTGCCCAAGAGGACATCTACATACGCTCGGCACAGCCTCGGATCTTGACAGCGCTCTCTTCCTGGTTCTCGCCCGCCCTACACGTGCACGCCGGCTGCGTCCGTTCAGCTCCGTCCCCCGCTCGCCGTCCCCTCTGTTCCTGTCTGAGCGTGTCCGCCTGCGGTGACACTGCGGAATGGACTTTGACCTCGAAATGGAGTCCGACTCCCCAACGACATCCCACCCACAACCCCTCCGGCCACCAGAAGCAGCCAGGAGCTCGTCCTCGGCGTCGTATCCGCCCGCGACCCATCCGGCCATGCCCCTCGGGAGCTCATCGTCCTCGACCTCTGCACCCAACCAACCCCCACAAACGTCTGTCAGGTTCCCATCCTCGTTCGCCGACTTCAAACTGCCGACTTCACCTGTGGTGGCAAACTCGCAGCCCCAGTCTTCGTTCGCGTACGGACCGCCGAGCACAGAGGCCGGACCGTCGTCCTCGCCCGTGTTTGGCGCAGGCACCGTGAACGGGCATCCTTTCGGTCACAACGGAGGACCAGCAGCGATGGACCTCGCCGCTAAACGGGCCCGGCGAGGGAGTCTGCTCAGTCTCAACAACCACTACCGGGACTCGCTCGACGGTCAACGCCCGACGTCGCCGCTCGCCTCGGCCCCGTCCTCGTCCACGTTCACGTTTGGCATTCCAGCCTCGACCTCCAACTCGTCCACCTTCTCATCCGCATCAACAGTCAGACCTTCGACCCCGCCGTCGGCAGGAAACTGGGGATCCAGTCTCGCCCGCGATGGCCGAACGCAATCGTCCTCTTCCGCCTCGTCAATGATGGTCTCGCCTCAAGCATCAAACAAGGTCCTATCTCGACCGACATCACCGATGGCCCTCTTGAACCCACCGTCATTCCGGGAGGTCATGAGCTCACCCAAGCTAGGCTCGCGCCCGCTGCAGTCTGGCCGTCTAGGCGGATCTGGGGCCGGGTCGTCCAACGGGGTCGATCAGCAACTGAGAGATCTCGAGGATCAGATGGAGCAAGGAGGCAGAGACGGGATCGTCAGCAGGCCGATCACGAGAACGAGGAATCTCAAGGTGCGTGAAGACCGTCTATGTCTGGCCGCATGTATCGCTCGGCCTGACAACCCCTTCTTTCTCCTTCGTTCCACCAGCCTCAAATCAAGCGAACCACCACTCTGCTCGCCGCAGAAGCCACACCGGTCGACTTTTACCGGGCCGAAGCCTCGCAAGAAGCCGACTGGCGTCGCAAAGCCACCTCGATGCCCATGTCCCCCGCCGCTCTCAAGATCCGCTCGACGCTCGGTGCACCATCCGGCGCGAACCAGCAGCATCGCTTGCAAGCCGGAAGGTTCCCGGAGGACGCTGACGTGGACGATGACATCTTCTCCAACGGTCTCGGTGGGCAGTCGTCTGGCTCGAGCGACGACGACGACGGCATGGACGATGGCGGAGGGACGGACAACGAAGGCAGCGTCGGAGTCGGATCCGTCACATCGACCTCGATACGAGAACGGACGTCCTTCGGATCGTTAGGCAACTTTGGCTTTGGGCGCGGTGGGGACTCGTCCGCAACCCCACCGCCATCGTTCGTCCCCGTGCCAGGTTTCGGCCATCGCATGTCGGTCAGCGGGAACGGCAGCGGAGGCGGAGGCGAGTCGCTCGGAGGCACAGACGCGAGCATGATGATGGTCAGCTCGCCCGTCCTCGGAGGTGGGATCGCTAGTCCCGCGGGGACACCAGGAGGGACGATGAACTGGCGGGACAGCGGCAAGGCGGGCAACAAGCGGAAAGCGGCTGATGATGTGAGTGTTCCATTGTGTACTCTTATCCGGTACCTTCCTTTAATCTCTCATCGAGCTGACCTACAATCATCTGACTCCTCACAGCGTTTCGACCCCTACAAACGCCGGGCCGTCTCCCCCTCCACCGTCCTCTTCCCCTCCTCGTCCACTCAACCGCCCAGCACCCTCCCTCTCTCCTCCGCCACCGCCTCCGCCCTCCCCCCACACACCTACTCCTCCTCCTCCTCCTCCACCAACTCCTCCTCCGGTCTCGCCTCACCCTTACAAACCCACACCACACCCCTCCCCGCAGGACCACACAATCTCTCCACTTCTACGACAGCGGGACCGATCCCGATCAAGGGGTCAGCGGCGTCGCAGCATCATCAGCAGTATACGACGAGGTCGAGACCGGGGAGTCCGGTGCAGCAGGCGTATCTGTCGAGTTCGGCGGGTGGCAATGGGGGAGGAGGAGGGAGGAGTTTGGGTGGGATGAGCTCGTTCATGGGTGGGATGGTGGGATTGAGGGAGAGAGGGGGGAGTGGGAATGGGATGCAAGGGGAGGATGAGGTGTTGGGGAAGATGAGATTGGGGGAGTGAGCGGTGTAGCATCTTTTGGGTTGGTTCCGTCGCTTTGTAGGGTCCTGTTGTCGTGGTTGTAGCATCTCTCTCTCTCTTCCTTGCATCTTTGGTCACTTTTGGTATGGCGTGTCTCGAATCATATGCTTTGCCTTGCATGCCGAAGAGTCGAAGCGAGGTGCGTTGTGATAGAAAGACACCGAACGAGACGCATAAAGGTGATGTACAGTCCGAGCGGGAACGCAGGACGGAAGAAGAGACCAGCAGGCCTCGCTCACTCTGTAAGCAGCAACGAAGGCGGCATCAGCACCGATGGACGAACACACAGAATTGAGAAGCAGAGCGGACTCACTCCTGTAGAAGTTTCTCCTGAAGTTGAAGTACAGCTGCAGCACGCCTCGATCGAACGAGCTTCGGAAACCTCGCTTGTGCGAGTGCTCCCACTCCCGGTTGACGATCTTGAACGCGATGTCCTCGTAAGGCGGGCCGGCCTTGAAGATGATGGTCGCGATCTCGGGCTCGTCCTTGTCCTTGATGATCCGATACGTCGGCGCCTCCTGCGGGTTGATGAGATCCGGATAGAAGATGCTACAGAAGAAGACCCAGAGGTCAGCGAGAGATGAGATGGCAGGAACAGGAAGATTGGGAGACGCACTTGAACTTGTAGCCTTGGACGACCTTGGGAGGCGGGTTGTCCGAGTCGTAATGCGTTTGGTTGTACCTGAGCAGGAGCGATGTACACGACACGTTAGCATCGGATTCAAGAGCAGATGAAGGCATTGGGGCTGAACGTACTTGTTCCACTCGAATCCGGTGTGGACTCGGTTGAAGTATCTCGGCTTCCTCGCTCTGTACTTGTCCTCCCAGGTGTAGCTGGTGACGGTCCCGAGTCCCTCCTCGAGGTTGAAGATCTACGCAAGCAAAAGATGCGACAGAGGTCAGCGAGACATCAAGCCCTCGAGTCCCTTTCGTTTGTGGACGTACCTCCTCCTCGTCCTCGAGCTTCTTGTCCGCCTCGGCTCTGTACAGCGCCTCGGCCTGCAGATCGGCGGCAGACGCAGAGAAGTCGGGTCCGTTGTTGATGTCGGGGCGCGCGGCTCTGGGCACAAACTTGGTCGACGTGATCTGTCGACGCTTGGCGAACTGTACAAGGACAAGAGAATGAGCACACGAACGGACTCAGACAAGGCGACATCCTTCGGCAGAGACTGGTCGAACGTACGAGCTTCTGCTTCTCCTCAAGATCGTTGACGACGGGCACCTGCTTGTCCTCGTAGCTGAGCTTGGCGGGATCAAACAGCTCAGGCGCCATGTCTGGGCTGTAGGCCTCGAGCATGTCCTCCTCGATGAGCTGCTCCTCTTGCTCGTCAATGTCCTCGAGGTCCTCTGTGTCGTACGCTCCTCCTTGCGCCTTGCTGGCGCTGTGGTTGACGAGGGCTGCGATGTCTCCCTGGACCTTGAGCGCGTCCTCTCGCTGTCGGAGTCGGAGCTGCTCCAGTCGGTTCGAGAGCACAACCTCGTGCATCGCAGACAGCTTGGCCTAGAGTCACGTGATCAGAGGCAAGCACGTCAGCTGCGGCTCGAAGATCAAGCGCTAGAGAGATGACGGGTGTTGGGCTTACCTTCGCCTTCCAGACCTCGAGACTGGTGAGCAGACCCTCCCAGTAGTCGGTATCGACGGGCTCCCCGCTCGACAGCTTGGCTCGGACTGATCCCTCGAGCTGCTCGAGCTGGGTGAGCGTCTTGCCGGCGAGCAGGTTGGTGATGGCGCTCTCGACGTCCACGTTGGACTCGCCTCGCTCGGCCGTGCGAAGCTCCTTCAGACGAGCGGTGCACACGGTCGCCATCGACTAAGCGGACCAAAGAGCAAGAGGGTCAGACGAAGACGCACAAAACGACGAACGAATGGCGGACTGGGACGCACCTGCCAGAACTCGATGTTTGAGGGAGCCTTCTCGAGCGAGAGGTACAGTCGGATGTCCTCGAACAGCTCCTCGGTGTCTGCGAGGGTGAGGTTCTCAAAGATCTTGTAGGGCTCCTCGAGGTCCATCTCGAGTCCTGCGTCTGCCCATCCCCATCCTCCTCCGTCCTGATCCTTGTCCTCCTCGTCCGCAGAGTGCGGCTTGGCAAACCGGAGGTTGATGGCGAGGAAGTCGATCGCCTTGGCTCTGTTTTCCTTCATCCTGATCCCTGCTCGTCTCCTGGCCTGCTCGAGGTGGAAGTCGTCCTCCTTGTTGACCCAGTCCTCCATCAGCGCAGACTCCGCCATCCGAGCCATCCGCGCGTCCTCCTCCTCACGCAAAGCAGCCTCGACCTCTCGCTCGGCTCGTCGCTGGTTCAGTCGCTCAAGCTCCTCCTACGTAGTCGATGACGAGGCGAAGGAAAGCACGATCAGTCCCAGCAGGTCCGCGAACGAGAGTCAACGGTTGGACGTACCTTTGCCTCGATCCTTCGGAGTGCGTCCCTCCTCTCTGCCTCCTCGGTCGAGATGCCTGCCTTCTTCTCCTTCTCTGACTTCTTAACCCATTTGAACTGGACTCCTAGGTTTGCGTCGTTGAACGGGTTGTCTGTCGCGGTGTACATCGACAGCTCGGCCACGGCCCGGGCATCCTCGGCCTCGCGCTCTCGTCGGGCGGCTGCCTTTGCCTCCTTCTTGTCCTTCTTGTCTTGACGAGACGGAGACTTGGATCGATGACGCCTGCAAGACCATAGGTAGGGACGTTGTCAGTGACTGGCGAAGGAGGGTGACGACCGGACCTGCTGGCCGAGTGCGACAGAGGCTACGCCGACGCAGCTCAGACACCATTCCTTGTGTCCGCCAGAGCAGATCAAAGGTCACCTCATCCCCTCTGAAAGACCTCCACGTAGGAATGATCTGCTCTGGCGGCCGGCGTCGACCACGGACGCGGAGAGGGTCCGGAGCTCATCGAGTCGAGCTCAACATGGCAACCCCTTCCAGCTCTCATGTCGCAACGGATGGTGGTGCCAACGCTCAGTCTCGACCTTACGCGTCCATCAGAGCGATGCATACACCTCTGATGTCTGGGCTGTGTACTGCGAGCGCGTGACGGAACATCCGGCAGGAGGGGAGGGTGGAGCTCACTTCTTGTCCTTCTTGTCCTTCTTGTCCCGCTTGTCGTCCCCATCACGCTCCCTAGACCGGTCCCGCTTCTTCCGGTCAGACCTATCACGGTCGTCGTAGTCCCTGTCCCGTCCTCGGTCGTCTCGGTCCCGGTCCCTGCGCGAGGACGACCGGTCGTCGTCTCTGTCGCGGTCTCTCTCCCGGTCCTTGCCCTTCGACCGCTCGGGCGAGCGACTCCGCTCACGGCGACGCGAAGAGTCCTCAACACGAGGACGGTCACGATCTCGGTCGTCTCTGCGGCGAGGGGAGGGAGAGCGAGGCATCGGAAGGTTGTGAGAGAGAAACAGGAGGGGTGGTCTGGTGGTTGATGGGCGCGAGGCGGATCCAACCGCTCACCTCCTACCTGACCATCTCGAGCTTGCATAGTGTCCCCGGATTGTGATCGAAGCGCTTGTATCGACTAACTGGCAACTTTCTCACCCTTGCCAGGGTTGGCAAAGAAAGGTCATGTCTAACCCTATAGCACTCTCAGGCTCCTTGAGGCTCCCCGAAGTCTCTCCTGCAGCGACGCTCAAGCACTTTCTAAAGCTCGTCCCTGACCCTGGGTCTCGCCTCAACCTTCGGATCATTGAAGTCCAGCTCGTCCCATCTGCAACGCAGCAACGTACGGATCAGCTTGAGCGGGTCAAGTCCGACGCAGACCAAACCGTCGTCAGACTCACGCCGGCCAGGTTCGCTGCATCGTCTCAGCGTTCAGGCTAGGAGACGCCTTGTTGATGACGGGGATGAGAAGATCTTGCAGGATCTGTAGAGACGAGCCAGTCCAAAGGACACGTCAACGGATGTTAAACTGGCGCAACCGACCCTCGTTGCCCTCGTCCTGTCATTCGCCAGTCGAAGGTGGGCCCTGGATTGCAGCAGGACTGACCTGATATCCCGCCTTGTTGAGATGCAACCCGTCTCGCATGACCGTCCCGACGTTGGGTTCGCCACCTTCAACGGCGTCAACGACACCGTTCCAGAGATCAACGACGGGCACGCCTCGTTTCTTGCCGACAGCCATGACTGCCTCAGCGTACGCCCGAGTGACCTTTGGGTCTCGATCTAGTGGTCGAGGGGCGATCTGAGCGGCCCGGGCCTTGGCGGAGATGGGTGGCGGGGTGATGAGCACGAGCGAGGTCGACGGAGAGTGTTTGGCGAACAGGTCAAGGATCAGGTCCAGATTCGAGCTGAACCTGTCAATGGGAAGCTACATGAGACATGAACGGTCTTCGTGCGTCAGAGAGGAAGAGCACATGGTGAGGGGATGGGAGAGAGCACGCACATGTTGAGGCGAGGGTTTGATGCACGCGTCGTTCGCACCGAACCAGATGGTCGCCAACGCGATCCGAGGTGAGCTTGGAGAAGTCAGAGACTCCAGAGTCTGTTCGAGGATGGGGAGAGCCCTGCGGGACCCGGAGATGGGATGGACGAGTGCGGTCAGCGCCGACCCGGACAAGAGTGCGAGGGGGAGAGCGCACCATTCCGTGTTGTAGCCTGCAGAAGGAGAGCGAGCTGTCAGTCGTATTTTGAACGCGGTGAAGATGACGAGTGCTCACCTCCGAACCCTCTGTTGATGACGTCGAGTCTGCTGAGGGTCACAAGAGGAGACAGGCTCAGCCGCGAAGGGGATCGGACGAGGCAGTGAGCTCGAGCTCACCGGCAGTACGAGTCTGCATCAAGCGACGGACGTTGCACGGTCAGCACGCTTCTTTGAGTCGACTAGAGGCCTGATCGCATGTGTGCTTACAGGCGAGCCGCTGGTTCAAGCTTCCCTCCTCCCACGTCTGCGGCGACGAGAGGTCGAACAGAGGAGATGGGCCACAAGATGGGCAACGTCAGCTCGAGGCTCCGGGGATTCCGACCGCCCAC
Organism: Mrakia hoshinonis; assembly: GCA_036245725.1. Taxonomy (NCBI): domain Eukaryota; kingdom Fungi; phylum Basidiomycota; class Tremellomycetes; order Cystofilobasidiales; family Mrakiaceae; genus Mrakia; species Mrakia hoshinonis. The sequence goes on from BTPH01000003.1 coordinate 388,872, forward strand.
GTCCCAGCGAGGCTCGCCAGGAGCATCTCACCTGGGTGAGCGAGTCGCCGAAGGTAAGAAGTACGTCTTGAGGGGCTGCTGACATGTTGGAGAGGGTTGGTGTGGCGAAGAGAGCAAGGAGGAAGGTGTAAAGGAGCGTCAGGAGCATGGGCGTCGGGGACAGTTCCGACAATCTGATGAGGTGCCTCTCCCTGGATACCTGACCGCAAATCATATGAAACGTACAGGAGATCATAAGATGACATGATGATCGTAAAAACTCGTTACGAGCTAGAGTGCGAAAAAGGCTCGCCATCTCTCTCTCCAATCCCGCCAATAGACCGTACTGCAGCACCCAAATCTGCAACTCGTCTCATCACTCTGTCGCACTGCCACTCCCATCGACGTCCATCTTGAACGCGACAGGTTTCGGTGCGCTTCTCTGCTTGCCCTTGGACTTTGTCTTGGACGCAGGCTCAGCTTCTGCTTCCGGACTGGACGACGAGTCGCTCCTCAGCACTCTGGCTGCGATGAAGGGAGATGGTTTGAAGACAAGAGTCAGTGTCGGACACTCTGTGGTCACCTTTGATTGCGTCTGAACTGACTCTTTTTGAGCGGAGGAAGCTTTGTCGGCTTCGCGTTCGCTTTGACGGCGAGTTGAGATGGTTCCTCCTCTTCCTCGGACGACGACTCGTTCCCGAACCTGGCCTTCCTTTTGGCGGCTTTCCTCTTGGTGCTCTTTCTGTCAAACTCCAAGTGGAAGGCCGCGACGGGTCAGCAGATATCATCCGCGCCTGGTGTGAGTTTCTGGCCGGACCGACGAGAGACTCGAAGGCTCGACTGCTTCGGTTCGATACGCACTTGATCGAAGGTGGTTGAACGAGAGCCGTGTCCTTTCTCTGGCTCGGACTGGCGAGCTGAGAGGACCCAACCTGGGTAGCGACAAGGTCGTCCGACTCTGGACCCGCGCTCGATGAACGTCCCTGGCGAGAGAGCTTGCCTTGGGGCGAGCTTCATCGAGTCAAGAGGGGGAACAACAGTCAGCCGATAGTGATCACGGGGCAGAGCTGACGAGAACCACTTCGTACGAACCTTTTCACGAACGACTCCCGCAGCTTTGAGCTGGACGCGACTGGCTGTCGGCCGCTCGCCCTCGGAGGTGGCGGTCCCATCGAAGACTTGGACTTGGCTTGAGACTGGGAGCCGTTGGCGACCGATGACGACGGAGGAAGCTGAGAGGATGGCTTCGGCTTCGCCTGCGATTGAGATTGAGATTGGGACCGCGACTGGGACGCTGCGAACGCGAGGGAAGGTACTCTCAGCTGCTCTGTACTACGCCTGGAGAAGATGGACATACGTACCCTTGTCCACCGGGAGGTCCTCTTCTGACTCCGTCGCCTCTGCGCTGGTCACATCCGCGGCATTGGCGATTCCAGCGGGTGCCGCATCGTCGTCTGACGATGAGCCTTCATCCGCAAACACAGGCTCCATTGTCCGATTTCTGTACCCACAAAAAGATATCATTAGAGGTCAGCAGTCTATCAAGTGTCCTGGAGCGGGTGAGGGGCGACTGAACGCACGCTTTGATGTTCGAGTTCGCGAGATCCTGACCCTTACGAGTCTTGAACACTGGAGCGGCTGCAGAAGCCATCCAGGAAGCGGCGGTCAGATCGCAAGCGACCGGTAATGAGTGATAGAGGACTGAAGGCTCACGTTGACTACCTGCGATGCGATCTTCGTGCTCGAGCGTGTCTCTGAGTTCCGCCTTTGTCCTCTTGTGCGCCGCGATTTCAGCGTCGAGTTTGCTCTTGAGCAACTCGATCGTCATGCCGTCTACCGGCGCGACGTCCAGCAAAGGTTCTGAGCACGAGTGCCGAGCGAAGAGATGAAGGTCAGCCCAGAGCAAGCCAAGGGAACGGACGAGAGGACGGCGACGGACCTGGATCTATCGATGGCTCTCGAGGAGCAGCCCCCATTCGATGCACACTGCTCAGCGAAACCGACTGGGTTGGTGGATCACGGTCAACTTTAGCAGGTGCGAGCTGAAGCGGAACGCACGCACGTCTTTGAGAAAGTCAAACGCCTGCCGTGAGACGAGCTCGGGCGCGAGGGCTTTGAGCGGGATGTCGAAAGGGTCATACGTTTTGTCGGGATGCGTGATGCTGAGCTGTGAGGATGCAAATGTGGATCAATGTACGGCACTTGGGCAGTGAGGGTCAAGCAGCTGGTGTGGACGACTGACCTTGAACGACTTCTCGTTTCCTGTCTTGAACCCATCCACATGCAACTGACCGGAAGCGATATGAGTAGCAATCCTACGAGAGCTGTTGTGACGTTCAACGGGTCTAGATTAGCCTAGAACTGCAAACCAACCTGCAGACGCCACCGCCACGTACAAGGCGAGCGCGGTAAGGTCGGGAACCAGCTTCTCCTGCGTGACCACAGCCGACGATTCGGTCAGCGCGCTCGAATAGCACTTACTTGTGACGACTGATACTGACCATTTGCTTGATGCCCTTCTCGCCCTTCCATCCTCCCTCCCAACCCCTCAGACCCTGCCCTCCTGCCGGGTCTGTCCCCCACTCGTACAGGCTGACGACCCATCCGAGCGCGAAGCTCGCCTGCGATCTCAGTACCAGGGTGTGTGCGATGGGTTTGCCTGCTGTCGTTGTGTGGTGTATGAGCTGGACGAGATTGTGCACGAACGACGGGTCCTGGCCACGCAAGCGGACGCGTCCGAGGACAGACCACGGACGTCAGTGCATACGGGGAGCAGAGCACGATGGCTGGTCGATAGACGTACAAAAGCAGACATGACCCTCAGAGCGTGAAACGATGGTTAACAAGCGGGCTTGATGCGGGCGGCGAAGCTGGAGTGGCTGTCAGAGGAGGGACCCCTCCGGGAGGGTGAGCTCGGACGAGTCGAGCTCACCGCGTCCCTCCTTCTTCCCCGTCGACCTCGACAGACCCTCCGCCCTAGCGTCCCAGTAACGAGTTCCGGCCAGCATGGCGAACTCTCAGCCTCCAGCATCACCGAAGAGCAAGTCGGCTCGTTCCCAGGGGTCTCGGATGCTGCCGTCGTCGCCGTTCGTGCTGGCGTTCCTCGTTCGGCTGGCGGTCGCGCTTCTCCAACGGACGCCCTTCCAGCCGGACGAGACCTACCAGTCCCTAGAACCAGCACATCGGATCGTGTTCGGGTACGGTCATCTCACCTGGGAGTGGCAGCCGAACGAAGCCGTCGACGGTGTCTGGTGGGGCTGGATGGCAGAGGGCAGGCTCAGAGGGTCAGGTTGGGTCGGCCTCTGGGTGCTCGTCTACTCGCTCGTCAGACGGCTCGGCATCGAGTCGTGGGGGCTCGTGAGTCGGATAGTCTGTGTTGTGTGTCATGTACGGTGCTGACCAGTATCTGGCTCGCAGACCGTCGCCCCAAAAGTGGTGATGGCGTGCATCGCGTCCCTGTGTGACGTCTCAACGTACAATCTTGCCCATCGGCTGTTCGGAAGCTCAGTCGCACCTACAGCTGTGAGTTTACGAATGTACCACCGGTCCTGTCTGTGTGCTGATGCATGGCCGTCGCTTCTCTGCCGTAGCTGCTGCTCAGCCTGACGTCGCTGTTCCACGCCCACGCCCTCACCCGACCGTTCACCAACAGCGTCGAGACATCCCTCACCATCCTCGCACTCTCGTGGTGGCCGTTCCCGGGCCAGCAAAGCACAACAGGATCCGGCTGGAGTGACCGGTCCGTTTGAACCACCCGTCTTATCTTGTTTGTTCTCGTCTGACCGTGCTCCTTGATAACAGGTCTTCAAACCGCATCGCCCTACTGATCGCAGCCGTCACCTTCACCCTCCGTCCAACGAATCTGGTACTGTGGATCTTCCTCGGGGCCCATCTCGTCTACTCCCGGTGGTCAGCCGGACGTCGCAAAGAAGCCAGGCAGGTTGTGCTGGACGCGGTATCTATCGGGTCAGCCCCTCTCCAGCTCCAGGGGTTCATAGTGACATTTTTATCCGTACGCTGACACTAAGACCGTCACCTGCCTCCAGCTTGATGACGCTTATCCCCTCGACGTTGCTCGACACCTTCCTCTTCCAACCCCCTGCCGGTTCGACCCTCCCGATCACCTTCCCACTCCTCCCCTTCCTCACCTACAACATTCTCCTCCCAACCTCTCTTTTCTACGGATCCAACCCGTGGCACTACTACCTCTTCCAAGCCATCCCGATCCTCCTCCTGCCGTCGCTTCCGCTCGCCCTCCCTGCTTTCCTCGCCGGCGCGCGAGGAAAGCTCGGCCGCGATGCGAGCGTACTCGCAGGGCTGATCGCGTGGAGCGTCGGCGTGTACTCGATGATCGGTCACAAGGAGTGGAGGTTCCTCCATCCGTTCGTGCCAGTGTTCCACGTCCTCTCCGCCAAGTGGATCATCGAGCAGGGCAGGACCTGGGTCGTCCGTTCGGCTGTCTTCTCGTCTTCCGCGGGCGACAAGGACAAAAAGGACGTTCTTTTCATCCTTCCACGCAAGTCTTGGACCCTGCCTCTCGTCCTGGTCCCCATATTGCCGATCGTGTACCTCTCCCTCTTTCATGGTCGGGCCCAACACGCCGTCATCGACTACCTCCGCCACGCTGGACCGGACGCCACCTCCATCGGAGTACTCATGCCGTGTCACTCGACTCCGTGGCAGTCGCATCTCCATCGCGAAGACCTGGACGACAAGTCGTGGTTTCTCACGTGCGATCCGCCGAAAGGGTACGTCCTCGTTTCTCATCCTCTGCCCCTCCTTCTTGCGCGCTGACAGTCCCCGCCCTTCCACACCCCAGTCTCTCCCACTCCTCCACCCACCAAACCCCCGAATCCCACTTCTTCTCCGACCCGTCGCGCTACCTCCGCCTCACCTTCCCCTCCACCCACGCACCCTCGCCCAAGTCGTTCGCCTCCCTGCAGAGGATGGTCCCCGGCTTGCGCGCCTGGCCGAGCCATCTCGTCTTCTTTGGGGCGCTGCTGGAGGAGAAGGGGGTGAGGGAACTGCTGGGGGAGAAGGGGTACAGGGAGGTCAACTGGGATGGGCGGGGGGGAGAGGGCGCAGGATGGGGAGGGTGGAACGGGTGGGATTGGGCGCAGGATGATGAGAGGAGGAGAGGTGGGTTGAAGGTGTGGAAGTGGGAGGGGGAGGAGTAGACTATAGATGCATGGGCTTATTTGAGGGTCGATACTCGACGCGTTGACGGGCAAGAGGAGAGACGCGTCGCGCTCCCCCCCATGAGGTCGTCTGAGCTCTAGGGCGTAGCTCTTCCTCTGTCGCTGCTCGTGTCGGTCTTGCTTGCTTTCTTTCAGTCGCACGATGATGAGTGAACAAGGGGCGTATGTCATAGCGTACGTTAAAAGGGTAGAGGAGAACAAAAGCGAAGGGTGGTTGGGATGCGGCCGTGAGACCAAAGGGGGGTAGGGTGAACTGGGAAGACGTCGACGAGCTAGATATACATCTAAGCTCGCTCGCCCCTGAGGCGCCGGGCGAGCTGGAGGTCCTTGGGCTGGATGGTGACTCGCTTGGCGTGGATGGCGGCCAAGTTGGTGTCCTCGAAGAGGGAGACGAGGTACGCCTCGGAGGCCTCCTGGAGGGCCATGACGGCAGAAGACTGGAACCTCAGGTCGGTCTTGAAGTCCTGGGCAATCTCTCGGACGAGTCGCTGGAAGGGGAGCTTTCGGATCAGGAGCTCGGTAGACTGGAGAAAGGAAGGAGGGAGGGTCAGCAAGGGAGGCTGAGCTCGAGGGACGAGAGGGGGGCTTACCTTCTGGTATCGCCTGATCTCACGGAGAGCGACAGTTCCGGGTCTGTATCGGTGGGGCTTCTTGACTCCTCCAGCGGCGGGCGCAGACTTTCGGGCAGCCTTGGTGGCGAGCTGCTTTCGGGGAGCCTGGAGGAAGAGAAGACAAGGGAGGGAAGAGGTGAGCTCTCCGGCACGGCACGGCATGACGAGGACTGAACGGCATGCTTACCTTTCCTCCGGTCGACTTTCGGGCGGTCTGCTTGGTTCGGGCCATTGTAGTAGAGGTAGTGGAGTAGGAGAAGAGGAGTGAAAGAGGAGTAGAAGGTAGTGGTTGAGGTGCGACTTCGATTGAGAGGCGGGCGGACGACTCTTGAGGAGACCGACCGCGCATGCATTCGAACTTGGGCCACCAAACGACATGTCGCCTCGCTCGTAAACACCCTCGAGGACCCTGTCCGATCCGTACCTTCCCATGTTTGGATTGTCATGAAAATTGACGAGCGAGACCGCAAGCGAAATCGAACGTGAGACGTCTTTGAAGCAGGAAGATCGGAAGAGAGGAACGGGAGATAGCCTCTTCAACTCCTCGTCCTCTCTTTTCTCTCAGACGAAAAGTACAGATCCGGATACCTCTCAATGAACGCATTCCGTCTAGGCTACCCATGCGACAATCCAAACATGACAGGGCTGTATCGGTGCGGTCAAAGTCGTCGTTTCCTTTCTCCTCACGCGCGAGGGTCGATGTATGCGCTTTTCCGCAGTCCCCCTCCCCTGGCCCCGCCCGGCGCGCTGGACGCCCAAAACCCAGCCGGCCCCGTCGCTTCTTGACTCACAACACCTACCTTCTACTTCACGCACTTCTCTCCCCACCCCACCCCACCCACACTACCACTACTACTATGTCTGGACGAGGAAAGGGAGGCAAGGGACTCGGAAAGGGAGGAGCCAAGCGACACCGCAAGGTCAGTTCAGCTCGAGCTCATCATCCGCCTCCTCCTGCCTCACACGTACTGACCCAACCTCCTTTCCTCGTGCTCTACAGATCCTTCGAGACAACATCCAGGGTATCACCAAGCCTGCGATCCGACGTCTGGCCCGTCGTGGTGGGGTCAAGCGAATCTCTGGTCTGATCTACGAGGAGACCCGAGGTGTCCTCAAGCTGTTCCTTGAGAGTGAGTCGCCCTCCACCACTCGACCTCTTCTCCCGCTCGAACACTCGCTGACCACGCTCTTCCTTCTCCTCCCCTCTTCCACTTGCTTCGTTCAGACGTCATCCGAGACTCTGTCACCTACACCGAGCACTCGAAGCGAAAGACGGTCACCGCCCTCGACGTCGTCTACGCCCTCAAGCGACAGGGACGAACCCTCTACGGTTTCGGAAACTAGATACACCAGCTCGCTCGTCTGGTCTCTGGTTCTCGGTTCCTCGTACACTCTTCTACCCACCCTACCTTTTTGGTCTGGCCTCCGCTGCTGGCCGCATCCCTTCGCTTTTGTTCACTCTCCTCTTTACGAATTCATGACATGACATGTCTTCTCTCAACTCGCCAACGGCTTACGGCTCTCAACGGCAGGCAAGCGAGTGTGGACAGACTGTCGGTGCGAAGCATGTGTCGGGTCGGGAAGGAGTGGTGGAGGGGTGAGCTTGACGTCTCCCTTCTTGTCGATGGTCGTGCCCCAGCGTCTGGCTGTCTTCCGTCTCTGTTCGATGGACCTCTCTTCGCTCGTCCTAGTTCACGCGAGTCATCCGCGGGTAAGACCAGCAGCTTACGTTCCATCTTACGACGATGCCAGCCGTTCAACGTCTTGCGAACCATCCGGCCAGAGCCGAGAGTGGCCCTTAGACATTGCAAACCGCTCAGGTCGCCTTGAAGCTTTCTGATCATACGCGAATGCATCGTATAGCCCATCATGTTCATCTTGTGGGACTCGGTTGATACTCGGCGTCCATGTTCAGGTAACGTGGCCCGACCTTTCGTGCCTCTGTCCGCCTAACAAATCGGCATATTGCATAGCCCTTGCGCAACTTGGATGCACCTCTCGCAGACTGGAAGTACCATGTTGCCTGATCACTCTCACTCTGGAAATGGACGCGTCAGCACCGCCATGCATCGCTTAAAGCGAGACTCACTCTATTCTCCTACCGCTCCAGACCACCTTGAGCTGACTCCTCCAGACTCCGACCCATCACCCACAGTACATCTCACACCATGTTCCCCGCCCTCGTCTCCCTCCTCATCCTCGCCCTCGTCTTCCATCCCGTGGCGGGCGTCCCGACGCGAGACGTGTCCGCCACTACTACCAGTGTGCGTTCCTCTTCCCGGTCCATCTGCTCTCCATGAGAGCTACCACTGACTCGCTCACACTCGACTTGCAGCCTCTAATCATCGGTCCTGGTCTTCCGGGTACAGCCACGTAAGGCGCTCCGCTCTTCTCTCTTCGCTGCACGATCGCTTTTTGTAGATCGTGTCCTGACCCTCTCGCTTTTGGATCTTGTCTTCTACGAGGGCAGGCCCGGTCCCACCGACGTCGGTACGCCCGACCCGACTCACGTGAGGCCAAGCAGGACGTTCATCTTCGTTTCGGCTACGCCGGAGTGAAGGTCCTTCGACGGATGCACTATGGACGTCTAGCTCGCGAGCGAGGAGGTCACTCTGGGACTACCTGATTCACAAGCCCTCTCCCTTCCGATCTTTTACCGCGTGCCAAGAAAGAAAGAGCATAGCATCCTCATCATCCACTTCCAGACCATCTCGCCAGAGCACCCTCGTGCGCCTACCTCCCGCCCAGATCAAACCCCAGCCCGGCCCCCTTCTTGTTCATGCTCCCGTACTCGTACGTCCTCCCCTTCTCGAACGGTCTCGGCGGAGGGAAGTCCTTTGACGTCGGAAACGTCAGATGGCCTGCCTGCGCAGGAGGCGAGGACGCTCGCTTTGGCGTGTCCGACACAGGTGCAGGAGCGGCGCGTGCTGGGGGAGGGGCGGCTCGGGAGGGAGGAGGGGCGGTGAAGCCGTTGGTCGCCAGAGGGGAGGGTGCACCGAGAGTGGGAGGAGCGGGTGGCGGACCGAGGGAGGAGCGGGAGGGGGTTCGCTGAATGGAAGAGGCGAGAACGTCAGGGAGGTCAGCAAGGGATGCAAAGTCGGCAGCGGAATTGAGCGATACGTACGCCGTGGCCGGAGGCAGGGCTGGGTCCAGGTGGCGGAGGAGGAGCCTGCTGAGGCTGAGAGGGAGGCGCTCGAGGAGGAGGCTGGACAAGAAGTCAAAGTTGGCTCAGGTCAGATGATTGCCATGCACAGAGAGCCATTCATTACGATGGCAGACTGACGAGTGCTCGCGCTGGGCTCGAGTCGACCGATGCTGATCCAGGTCGACCAGCTGGCAGTGGCGGCGGCGAGTCTTCTCCCGCGTTTGACGACGATCGGTGCCGTCCTCCCGGCAGAGGCGGAGGAAGCGAGGCTGCAGGCGGCTGATGCGAAACAGGTCGCGACGGCGGCGGTGGAGGAGCCATCGAGGATCGAGACGGAGGAGGAGGCGGGGCTGCCCCTCGGCTGCTGACAGTCGGTGCTCTAGAGGGGAGAGATGGAGGCGGTGACGGGACCGGTCGAGAGACGCCACTCATCGAGACCGCGCTCTGTCTGGGTGGCGTCGGAGGCGCGGCAGGTCCGTCGTCGCTCGGCACTCGGGCAGGTAGCGTCGGAGGAAGCGCTCGGCCGGGAAGACTGGGTGCCGTAGGTCGGGTGGGCAGCACAGGCGGAGGACTGTGGCAAACGAAGAAAAGTTCAACGAGAATCTGGCATGGATCCTTTCGGATGATCGTGACTCACGGAGGTCGACTGATTCGAGATGGAGATGAAACGACGACCGGTCAGCAAGACGGCCTCAGCGCCGTCGGTAGGGCGAACCGAAACTCACGGTACGCTTCGGCCAGGAGGTGGAGGAGGTGGAGCACTGCAGACGGGACGAAACAAAACAGTATGTCAGCGACTGGACGACTGATGGCATTGCTCTTGGCTCAGGCTCACGGAGGTCTGCGGAAACGAGGAGGAAAGGAGGTGGTCAGCGGGCTTGCCTCTCACGCAGCGTCGCACATGCCAGTCTGGACTCACGCCGAGCTTCGTCCTGGAGGAGGAGGAGGCATTCTTGGAGGCGTGCTAGCCGTCGCTGGAGGAGGAGCAGGGCGGGCGGGCGGAGGAACCCGAGACGGAGAGGACGAAGAAGCAGGGGCTGAGGGAACGTGGAGGATTCGTCGTCAGCGTGCTGCCCAGATCGAGCGCGTTCGAATGCACGTACCCTTCTTCAGTGTCGGCATACCACCGGCGAACAATCCACCCATCGGCTTGCGCGGTGCGTCGTCGTCAGAGTCGTCCCCGCCGGCCGCTGGCGTGATCTTCTTGAGAGCGGGCGTGGATCCGCCTCCGCCCGAGCCGAACAAATTGGCCATCACACGCCGTTGTTCTGCACTTGGACCGCTTCCCTCGTCCTGAGCTGCTGCGACCGGGCGGCTTGCTGACGGAACGGTAGGCGCTTTGGCGCTCGTCTGGGCGGCTCCTCCTCCTCCGTCCCCTGTCCCAGATGGCTTGAGCTTTGGCACTCCAGCCGCGAACAGATTCCCAAGATCGGGCCTTCCAGCAGGTGGTGCTGCTGAGGTGGCAGGAGCTGACGGAGCCTGGGCCGGTCCTCGACTGGGCGGGGGAGGAGCTCGTGAGGGCGGCGATGGGGCCGAAGCCGACTCTGCATTCCCAGTCGACTTGAGCTTGGGTACGCCCAGTGCGAACAGACCGCCGAGATTGGGACGGTCTGGAGGGGCATCGTGACTTGCTGGGGGAGCTGCCGACGGCGGCGCGGGCGGGGGCGGTGGGGGCGGGGGAGCACCTCTCGAGGGCGGCGGGGGAGCTCGAGCAGGAGGAGGAGGGTGTCGAGACGGAGGCTGAGGTGGCGGAGGAGCAGCTCGGGGAGGAGGAAGAGCTGATGTGGCTGTATGGATCGGAGAGAGGATCGTGTCAGTCAACGGGCAAGGATGCGAGAGGGGGCACGGAGGAGATGGACGGACGTGGCCCGTTGCTCTTCTTGAGCGTCGGCATCCCACCAGCAAACAGCCCTCCCATCGCAGGTCTAGGCGCGTCATCATCAGAGTCGTCTCCTCCCGTGGTCGGGGCTGCCTTCTTGAGCGCAGGCGTGGCTGCCTTGCCCGAGAACAACGAGGACATGATCGCCCTCTGTTCTGCGGTCGGGCCGTTCCCCTCATCGACATCCCCACCGCCAGGCCTGCCACTCGACGGCACAGGAGGAGATCGGCCAGGTGGAGCGGGAGGTCCAGGTCGCCCAGAAGGAGCGGGCGGTGCTCTGGGCGGGACGGGTGCACCCCGGCTGGGAGGAGGAGCTCGCGACGGAGCTGACGTCGAACCACCAGACGGACCGTCGTCTATCACCCGTCCAGTGACAGCTGGGGTAGACTTGTCCTCGGTCACAGTCTTCTTGAGCTTGGCTCCAGCTTGGATACCAGCGAGGAACGCCATCGGAAAGGAAGAAAGATGGGAAGAGGGAGAGATTGTCGAAGTTGAAGGACAGCTCACAGGCCTGCGCTCGACCCGCGGCGGCCTCAAGCGAGAGCAGGACGAGGTGACGACATGCAAGCCTGCTCGACCGGATGACCAGATACTACGACTTCTCCAGACGGGTGGTCACTCCTAGACGCAACTGTGAGCTTGGCAAGATCATTATATGTCTACCGGTACCAGCAGCTCTATGAGTGGACACGATCGCCTCCGCTCCCTCCCCGTCTCTAGTTCTACTGCTTGATGAACGGCCGCAGCTTCTGGAGCCGCTCGCCTGCCGACGACAGAGTGGCGGGGTCCTTGCACTATATGGAAGTTGAGGACTAAGGTCAGAGACCGTTCAAGACTGAACAGAGATGTCGAACGAGACGACGACTCACGAAAGCGAATCGAAGGAAGCCCTCTCCAAAGTTGATGTGGTCGGGCGAGAAGAACGCAGACTGATGAAAGGGAGAGAGAGTCAGATCCGGACACGGAAGATACGTAAGATAAGTCGGCTCACTGGAGGGATGGCGACGACACCAATGGTCTGGGCCAGCCACCAGGCGACCCTGAAGTCCCTGCCTCGTCCGTCGAGGATAGGAGGGAACGAGTAGTCGGCCGGGATCTGGATGGTGGTCACGTCCACGAGCAGGAAGTAGGATCCGTCCGGGATGGTGTACGACAGCTTGAGGCCGTCAAACACGTCCATGAGCACCTGCCTCCTCTCGGCGTACTCCCTGCGCTGGATCGCGAAAAAGTCCTTGGACTCGGCAAGCTCGAGTCCGGCAGCGACAGCCTCCTGACACGGCGAGTTGACGCAGAAGACGATCCGAGTCGAGGCCATGAGCGAGGTGTGGATCAGAGTCGGAGGACCAATCAGCCATCCGACACGCCTGGGAAGGAATGAGATGAGGGAAAAAGAGTTAGCGATCGCACGAGCCTTGCAAGACAAAGAACGCCAGATTGAGTACGTACCATCCGGTCGCGGCGAACGACTTTCCTGCGCTTCCGACGGTGATCGTGCGCTCGTGCATGCCAGGAAGGGTTGCGATTCGGATGTGCTCGTTTCCGTCGTACGTGAGGCAGTCGTACTGCGAGGAGAGGAGACGATCAGCCCTGTCTGGACGCGAGGTGCGCGGGATGCAGACTCACGACCTCATCGGCAAGAACCAGGATGTTGTTTTTGATGGCGACATCGGCAAACTGCTCGAGCTCGGAGCGCGAGAAGACCTTGCCGACTATAGAGACGTGACAGGAGAAGAAGACGAAGGGTGAGTTCAGGTCGTTGAGAGGGCCATGCCTCCGGCCAAACGACAAGAGGACGGACCAGGGTTGTGAGGGGTGTTGAGGATGATGATCTTGGTCTTCGGCGTGATGGCAGCCCTGTCGAAGATGAAGGATGCGCGCCGTGTCAGAGGAGAAAGAGCAGAGACGGGAAGGCGAGGAACGCGACTGACCTGAGCTCGTCAAAGTCGACGACCCAGTCCGCACCGGTGAACTTCTGCCCGGGCTCGGTAGCCTTAGGAGGGTGCAGAGGTACGTAGACAGGAACTCCGCCGTTGAAGATCTGACGCGGCAAAACAGACAGGGCGGATCAGCTGCGTCCTGAGGAGGCGGACGTGGCGAAAGCAGTAGACTGACGATGGACGCGGTGTACTGGTCAAAGAAGGGCTCGATGCAGATGACCTCATCCCCAGGGTTCAGGTACCCTCGCAGGACCGAGAACATGCCTGGCAAGGAGACAAGGGCGCGCAAGTCAGTAGACTACTCAGATGCGATCGGACACACATGTCGGCGACGGCCGAAGCTGACCTTCGTTCGCTCCGGCTGTGACGAGGACCTCTGTCTCTGGGTCGATCCCGTTCGGCCCAAAGTTGGTCAGCTCCTTTGAGTAAAAGTTTGCGATCGCGTTTCTCAGTCTCGGCCGTCCTCGGGCGGGGCTGGGGGAACGATTGGTAGGAGGAGGACAAAGAGGTGAGCTCGGCGATTTCGAAACGGACCAGGGCAAGCTCAACAGGTCATCCCCCCCTCAATTTTGGACGAGCGAGCGAATGAAAGATGGACGTACGAGTAGTGGTTTGCCATGATGTTGTTGTTGATCGCATCGTTGGCAGCATCGGTGAGGAAAGCGGGAGGAGCCCAGTTCATGAACCCTCTGCAGGACGAGCGAGGAGAGACGGTCAGCTATGGCGACTTTTGAGCTCACCCCGTCGGCCGACCAGCTCGACAGCATCAGATCAGAAAGACGCAGAGGAATCACACTCACTGTCCGAGGTTGATCGAGTCCTTGGGCATGTTGGTAGGAGTAAAGATCGACCTGAGAACACACCAGACGAGCCGAGAGTCAGCGCCACTCCGACGAGGGCAGGGCAAGAGCGGCAGCAGCCGGCCATATCTGCCGCTCGTGTACACGAGCAGACCACTGTACACGAGTGCGAGAGAGATGCAAGGTGACTTACCATACGTCTAGCTCCTCTGCTCCTGCTGCCTTGAGGGACTCTGACTTCTTGATGACGGACATTGCGCGACGGTGAGGCTGATGGAGGTGAGCTTTGGCGGGCACGGACAGAAGTCGGGCGCTGAGCGAGTGAGCGAGTCGGGGAGATTGGGTGAGGGTTCTAAGGAAAGGTCCTGCTAGCATCCAACGGTGGAGTGGGATGCAGTCTAGAGTGTCTGGGGTGGTCGTTGGCGTCGAGTCCTGTGCGAGTCAGCAGCCAGGCGAGGCAGTTTCGGACAATCGCTCCGGCGGGTCGAGCTCAACATCCTCCGCCGCCGGACAGCCCGAGCTCACCCATCCGACCCTCGACAGCCATTGCATCTTCAATCTTGGCGTCATGCTCCCGTTCCAAACGATCGTCCTCCGTCGGTGGTTTGATGCGACCGGGTGGGATGAGGACGCGCTGTACTCGCAGCTGGTCGCCTCCTCAGCGAGTGAGTCGCCCTCCGCCCGCCTGCACGAGATTAGAGCTCACCCAGACGAGCTGACATTGCCCCGTCCTTCCGTCTGACGTGTCCAGGGATCCTCGACTTTGCTGTGCCCAACTCCCTCCACCTCGCCTTCTCAAAGACGCCGACGGCCGGGTTCCACAACAGCTTCGAGGCAACCGTCCTCTCCTCGCCCAGCCAGGGGTCGCTCAGCTACTTTGCCAGCTCAAGAGACCTCCCCTTGGGCGGCTCAGCACCAGACGGGAGCGCACTCAGGGACGTAGTCGACGGGTTCAAGGTGTGCGACATGCCAAAGAGACCAGAGCACATTCAGGACGAGATCTGGCTCGGAGGAGAGAGGGTCGACAAGCGAGGTCAGCTCACACACCTCTCCTGACCCGCCCGATGATGGTCCTGACGCCATATTGACTTCTGCGTCTTCCTCCATATCCCAGACTATCTGATCTACGGACGCTGTCATCTCCCATCGAGAAGGGTCGACGGGCTCTTCCTCCGCCGACATTCGCCCACCCTCGTGCGTACATCGCCCTCACCCGGGCTGGCTGATCGTCGCCGTTCGCTGCCTGTCTCTGTCGGCGTGTCAATGCTGACGGACTCTCCTGGTCCTTGTGTGATCGTACAGCAAACCATCCTCGCCTTTGTTCATCTTCCGCCGCAACCCATCAGCCCGCCATCTTCATCCTCGCCCTCACACCCTTCATCATCCTCTTCGTCGTCTTCCTCATCACAGTCTCCGTCCAACACTCAATCACTACCTTCCTCTCCGCACTTCAAGGGCAACGCGCTCCTCTCGCTCCAGCACTCTGTCGGCCGGTACTCGACCGAGACCTCGTTCTCGTTCTCGGACGGGCTGCTCGGTATCCGAGGACTCTACAACTTTGCGCCCTCGAGCGCGGCAGTCCTTGGTCTTGGAGGTGGAGACAGCACGGGCATGGCTGGGCTGGGCAAGAAGGGTCGCGTCGATGAGGAGGAGAGTCTCATCCCTGGTGTTCGCGGCAGGTTCTCGGTGGGTGGAGAGGTTTATCTCAGCGCAAAGGAGAAGAGCGCCGGAAGTGAGTACAAAGTTTTTGCTATAGGCCGCCGGAAGATATCCGGCTTCCTCTTCCATCGCTGACCGTCTCTCCTTGACGTTCCTCTTGACCGTGACACCCGTTCTCTCAGTGTCTCTCGCAGGCCGCTTTTGTACCCTGCCCGACCCAATACCCTCCATTCCCGGCCAACAGTCCTCCTCCGTTCCCCTCACCTTCACTCTCGTCGTCAATCCCCTGATGGGCCACACTTCGGCCGCCTACTCGTCCCAGATCACGCCCAACCTCGCGCTCTCGTCCCGGTTCGACCTCAACTTCTACTCGTACCAGTCCGAGTGGACGATCGGGGGAGAATGGTGGCTTCGGAAAGCAGCACCCCTCCCCACTCTGCTGCCTTCGATATCGTCACCGTCAGCACTCGACGCCATCACCGGTGCCGACATCTCCCCGCCTGCGTCTGGGCCAGAAGCACTACCGTCGACGAGCTCAATGGCCGGAGAGACAGAGTTGGGTGTGCTCAAGATGCGTGCGTCGACGGCGGGGGACGTCTCTCTGCTCTACACGACGCGGGTGAGCAACATGCTTGTGTCGGGAGGGGTCGTGTCGGACCTGGCGAGTTCAGCATCCTTGGGCGGAGGGAAGAGTCCAGTCAAGGCCTTGGGTCTCGAGATACAGTATTTCAGATGAAGCGTTCATCAGCCGTGTATGACGTGCAAGGACTCATCTGCAGCGAGTCTAGCCCAGAGAGGGACTCGAGAGGGGCGGCGACGCACGGTCAAGCCAAGATCGCGTCATGCCGTCGCGTCGCCTGGTCCCATCTGGCGTCGTTCTCTCCTCACACTGTCTGCTATCGCGGCATAACTAGCTATCACACGTGTACAGAAGAGTTGAAGACTAGTAGTGGAGTTTCTTTTCTTAGCGTTGTGTCGTGCTCGATCGCCGAGGGCGTGACTTCTGGGCGGTTCGAGCGCAGGAGCGAGCGATGTCGGAAGCAATGCGGAGGGCGGGCGGGCTACAAAAGGCGGAGAAGCCGAGGCCTGAGAGATGCCTCCCATCACCCACCATCTCAACCCACCTTTCCCACACTCCAAACCACCCACCCCAACCTACCCAACTCATCCACCATGTCGCAGGATTCCGCCCGAGAGCAGGCTGTGAGTGCTGAGCTACGGTCGAGCCAGGCGAGATCCGGCTAGCCCGAGCTGACGTTGGCTTCCCTCTCTTGCTCTGTGTGATGTAGCACAACGAGCACGTCCAGTACTGGCAGTCCAACTCTGAGGAGGGACAGCAGTGGCAGTCGGCAAAGGACCGAGTGAGTCCACCATCTCATCTTAAGGAAGGGAGATGCCAGCGGAGAGGCCGAAGGAAGGCCTCGGTGACGGGGAGATGGCGAGGCTCGTGCCGACGGGCCCGTCCCCATCTCCCCGCCCTTGGACCTCGTCACAACTCGCTGACCTGTGTCTTGCCTTGCACCTCTCCTCTTTCTAGTTTGACGCTGGGTTCAACAAGGGCTGGGAGGATGCGCAGAACGGACAGAACGACGAGAACCGAGCGACCGAGGAGCACAAGCAGTCGGCCGGAGACCACCCCCGAGAGTGGCAGTGTGCGTCCCTCGTCCCGGTCATGCTACTCGCCGGCCTATGACTGACCCTCCTCTATCGCTTCCGTAGTTACTCACGGCTACCGATCGGGACAGTCTGCCCAGAAGGCTGGACAGTAGCGAGCTCGCTCTAGGTCGAGTCTGCGAACGTGCCTTCCGATGAAATATGTGTTACGACCCTTTGACCTCTGCGCCTCTGCAAGCTTTCCCATTCTGTTTGTCTTCCCTCCTGGCTGTGACGACCGTGCGCGACGAGGACTGGTCTGTGCGTGCGATGATGTGTGACGTCTGTCGAGTGATCTCGCAAGACAGGCGCGTCGCCCCGCGGAGGCCCCTCCGACTGCTGAGCTGGTGACCCTCGACCATGATCCTCGTTCGTTTTCAGCCCTCGCACACGGGCCCTCCCCAACCACCATCATCAGCCTCATAAGCCTACCTTTGACCATGTCGCAAGACCAGCAACCCCTCCTCGGCGCGGGACGATCGTCTCGCACTCGGCCGGTCAAGTCGTCCACGCTCGGGCGACGAGCTCTGAGGCTGCGACATGCTCTGAGGCAGCCTTTAGCCGAAGCTATCGGAGTGTTTCTGATCGTACTCGTTGGCGAGTGCGTCCCCTCCCTCTATCTGATCGAGGTGTCTGCCGTTGGTGCATCGAGCTGACCTGCGTTCGCGTCTCGTCTTGCAGCGGCGTCGTGTGAGCTCGACCCTCGTCTCTTCTGGCTCGCTCCCTCGGTTTTCGTTGAGCTCATCTTTATCCCCTGTACGGTCGACTGGTGACAGTGCCCAGTGGGTCTTGTCTGAAGGATCTCACTCGTCGTGGCTCAACGTCAACATCGCCTGTGAGTCCTCAGTCAGGCCTCAGCTCAGCGCTCGACGAGCACCTCTTGACCCCCTCGCACCGTCCGCTTTCTGTTCCTCCAGGGGCCGGCGGCGTCCTCCTCGGCTCCCTCATCGCAGGTCCAATCTCGGGAGCACACCTGAACCCAGCTGTACGTTCCTTATCCCAGTGTCTTCTCCATCACAGTAAGCCCACTGACACCTCTGCCCCCGGTTGGTCTTTTCTCTGCCAGGTCTCGATCTGCTTCGCCATCTTCCCTCGCAACGGTGCCACTTTCCCCCTCCGTAAACTCTCAGGCTACATCCTTGCCCAGATGGCAGGCGGCTTCGCCGGAGCAGCCGTCGTCTTTGCCGAGTACTGGCGCCAGATCGACGTCTACGAGGGCGGCTCACGAACCGTCCCTGGCGGGTCGACCCTCTCGCTCGGCAAGGGACCGACAGCGGGAATCTTTGCGACCTACCCGCTGCCGGTCTCAACTCCAGCGACGAGCTTCTTCTCGGAGCTGCTCGCTTCGGCGCTGCTGATGCTCGGCATCTTCACCATCACAAGCCAGCGCAACCAGGCAGTCGCAGCCTCGGGTCACTTCTCCGTGTTTATCCTGCTCGTCATCGTCGGAAGCAGTTGCGGGTGGCAGTCTGGTTACGCGATCAATGCGGGTGAGTCTCGCTGCTCTTTCCTTCTGCTTTGGCATCGGCGCTGACGCCTTTGACCGACTAACTCTCTCTTGACCTCACAGCGCGAGATCTCGCTCCTCGACTCTTTACCTCGCTCATCTATGGCCGAGAGGTCTTCACCGTCGGGCAGCACTACTGGTCCGTCTGTGTTCGTCAGCTCCGTCTGCCTTCCGTTGCTTACTCTCCCTGCGCTGCTCTCGTCTCCTTCTTACAGGTGGATCCCAACCGTCGCCCCCATCCTCGGCTGCCTCCTCGGCGCGTCCGTGTACGAGCTGTTCATCGGCGAGAAGGGCGGCGTCATCGAGGGACTCATGGGAAGTCTGCCCGACGACGCCGACGAGGGGGACGACCAGAACGACGGAGAGCTCTCGATCTGAGTGGGCTCGCAGACAGAGCACCAGGAGGTCGGATCTCTGCTCGAGCAGCTAGAACTGGGAGAGGATACGATGCAGTTGGTCCCGCTCCTATCCCTATCGACGTCTCGCCAGACTCGCACGGTCTCTGTTGCGACTGAGAGCCACCGACAAAGTCGCCAACCCATCACCATCGTGTATCCTCAAACGCGGGTACCTCCTCCCCTATCCGCTGCTCCCATATCTCCCCGATCGGCGCCCGACTCGTATCGATCATATCAATCTCTGGCAGGTCCCGCCCGCTCGCTGTCGTCGTCGACGGCCACCCGCTCTCAACCTCAACACGCCGATCCTGGCCCTCGACCTTTTCCCCGCTCTCCTCGTCCGCCATTGAACACTTGAGCGGATGCACCTGATGCGTTGGCGGGCGGAGGTAGCTGATGCTTGGTCCGTCGTCCTCTGCGTAGGTCGAGTACCGAGTGTGCGTCACCGTCGAGACGCTGATCGTGTGGTCTTTGCGGGCAGCGCGCGACTTTTGAGCTCGGAGCGAGGACGGGATGGCGGAGATGGATGGGTCCGAGGACGAGCGGAGACCACCGCGATCTCGGCCGCGGGAGAGGAGGACGTGCAGGACGGAGAGAGCGGCGAGTTTGCCCTCACAGAAGCTAGGGACCAAACAGACATTCGACTCTGGGGAGTCAGCTGTTTTTTGCCAAGGGAAACATCCGTACAGAGCGGTCAGCATCGGTTCTGTGCTTCTCGGACGGGACGGACGAGTAGAGGACGTACCGTAAGCGGCGAGGAAGAAGAGCGACGCGATCAGAGGGAGGGTCTGCGCCTCGATTACCCAGCGGATGATCTTGAACACCAGGTTGTCGGTACTTTGCAGACCCGTCCGGCTCTTGACGAGGCATACCACGACTGAAAAAAAACAGTGAGCCAGTCAACAGTGCAGAACGTGATCCGAACCTGATGGCTCATCACTCACTCGTTCCGGTCAGGACGGCATCCGTGGTCACGGTCACGGCCTTGAACGACACCAAGAGGTGTTGCAGGAGGTAGAAGTCGCCAAAGTCGGTGCCGATGTTGGCCTGGACGGCTGTCACCACTCCGCTCGAGATTCCGAGAGAGAGTCCCGCCAAGATCGCTGGCACGCTGAACGCGACGAGCGCCCACGCCGCAGAGGACTGGAGCCGTCGAACGAGAGCGAACGCGCGCTCGAGGAAGAAGATCTGTGAGAGAGCGCCCGCGATGGCTTCCGTCACTGGGAGATGCAGCAGGGGACGAGGGATATGGTCAGCTGGTCGCGAACGCAGACGACACGAGCGACAGGTTGGACGAGCTCACTCATGATGGATTCGAAGAAGACGTTGCTCAAGGTGCCCTCCCATTTGCCGAACCCGGATCCAAACATGGTGAAGAGCGAGTAAAAGGCGATCGCCGATTGTGCCCTGTCCACTCGAAAAGAAAGGGCAAAGGATAAGGCGAGAGGTGAGCGAGCCCGTTTCGGTCATGCCCGACCTCGCGTCCGAAGCTCGGTCGAGACACGATGTAGCAGAGCAGGGACGTACAGGTTGACGAACAGCAGAAAGAAGACAACCACGCGTGTTCGTAAAGAGTCTTGAAAGTACCGGCTGCGGGGAACGAGAACAGGCGAGGGCCAGACACAGTCAGAGGGAAAGACACGCTCTCAAGGAGAGACCCCCTTGCCGGCTTTCATGGACGGGACAGGGTCGATCGAGACAGGACGACTCACAAGTAGGCCCAGCATTGGACGACGACCATCCCGAGCAGGATGTGATCCAGTAGAGTAGCGATCTGCAACGTCGAGGGCGACCAACACGGCAGAAGCGTCAAGACGGGAGGGAGAAGAAGGGCGATGGGGTGAGCTCGACCGTCCACCTCGCCGTCTCTCTTCCCCTCTAGATAGATACGAACTACAATCGGTCCGAGGAACTTGGACGGATTGGAGCTATACAGCCGCATGGCATCCTTGTCCGCTTCGGAAAAGTTGCTCGCGTCAATGTACGCCGAAGGAGGAGGACCGCTCATCCGAGCGAGAACCAGCCAGGGGCGGGGGCAAGGGAGAGGGCAGAACAGGGGAGACAAAGATACAACACGCAGGCAAGACAGACAGAGAAGGAGGGGAGAAGAGGAGCAGAAGCTGGGTGGGGAAGCAGGTCTAGGTTGAAAGGTGTTCTCTCGCCTCGGAGGGTTCCGCGTCTCCAAACTCATCAGAGACATCCGACATCGCCGAGCCGCCCGCAGCACAATGAAAGAAAAGGGATCGAGCACAACTGGTTCGGTACCAGTCGTATGCAGATTTTTCAGCGAAGGAAGTAATATTCAGGGAGCATGGCGGTATCACGTAGTAAAAGATATAGCAAGCGAAACGACGGTCCGTCGACCTCCCCACCCAACCCTGGCGCACACCCCCTCCTACACTCCTCTCCACCCCATCCAGAACTGGTTCTCGACCCAGATCCCATTGTCTGGAGGGAGACACGAGGTGACGTCGAACCGATCCCTCCCTCCCTTCCACGGGTTCATCTCCTCCTTCCACACCCACTCGACACCCGCACCCGCTTTCCGGCTGACGACCTTGGCGTCCGCCACAGCTTCTTGAGCGTTGAACGACGTCAGCACCGTCGGCGTGCGAGTCGAGAGGAGGACCGAGAGGGTGGACGACCACTTTTGAGGTTCCCCGTGCATGCCAGAGTCGAAGGCGACCGCCAGATCGGGCGGGGACGGCTTGTGTTCGCGGACAAAATCGTGGTAGGTGCTTCTGCAATACGAGGAAGAACGTCGATAGTCAATATGCAGGCGTTCGGGATGAGAGGAAGAGCAAGTGGACGTACTTTCTCGTCTCGAACACGCGTGACCGCTCGTCCTCTGTGCAAACAGGACAGCACTGCTGCTCCTGCACGCTCTCGTTCTCCACGGTTAGTGACGGACCGACAAAGACGATCCGCAACCGCTTGACACCTGGGAGGAGGTGGGTGATCTCCTCGTACACGAACCCGACCGACATGAGCTCAAACTCGACCTCGGCTCCGATGAGGTGGATCGTCAGGTCCTTCTTGTCCGTCCGGTCCGCGTACTTTGAGCGCAGGCCAAAGCGTTCGAGCGCGGCGACGATGGTGAGTGGGACCCCGAGCGAGTGCTGGAAGAAGGTCCGTTCGAGTTCGCCGTGCTTTGCGTTCCGGTGAGGGGCTTGCACGCTCGACGCGTACGCTTGCCAGTCGGACGGGAGGGGGACGTCCTCACTGAGCACACGGGGAGGGCACCAGAGAGGTATCGAGGGATCGTTGGCTTTGCGTTCCGACTCGTGATGACTGATGAGAGGCAGCAGAGGCAGCACGAGGCGTGTCAGCGTGTGGCGAGCGAGCGCGGGAGAGAGCGGCAGTGCTGACCGGAGGAACTGCTCGTCCTTGATGATCCGTTGGATCTTTGTGCACATACCCGACTCCTTGTGCTTATCCTTGCACGCATCTCTGCACTTTACGTCTGCGCACCAGCGATAGACGCAGTCTGGGCAGCCCTCGAGCTTGATCTGGCCCGCACCGTCAACGCGCAGACATTTCACACATCTAGGCTCGTAGAGAACGAGGTGGTTGGCAACCCGTCCCTGCCTTTGCCCGAGTCTGACCATCAACGGGCCCATCATGTCGATCGACATGGAGTCCATCACGTCCTTGAGCTCCTGTTCGTCAACAGGGTCCTTCTCGAGCAAAGGGAATGACGAGGCGGGACGGAGGGCCCTGACTTCGTCCCAGGCCTTGCAGATGTGCTTGTGTGTGACAAAGTCGAGTTTCTGGCACGTGGCGTTGCAGTAAACGACCCGTTTGCAGCGCGTGCACGAGACCAGATGAGCGTGCGCCGCCCCGCACGCAAAGCAGGCTCTCCTCGCGTACTGGTCGATGCTGTGGTACCGGTCTTCGAGCCGAGACATGAAGGGCGTAGACTATCGAGAAGTCGAGTGGTCGGGTAGACGAGAGCGTGACAGGGCGGTGTCTGGGGAGTCGGTCGTGGTGAGGGAGGAGGAGGGGATGAGGTGAGCTTCGACCGTTTCCTTCTCGCCAGTTGCCTCCGAACGACCACGACCCCTTGCATCCACCTCCTAAACAAGCTCGCCCTTTCCCGATCGCTATCTGTACTGCCATGGATGACATCTGGACCCGCTCGTTCAGGACCGAAGTCGAGCCCGACTCTGACTCTGACCACGACGCGGACGGTGTCGAGGCTGGGGAGGAGAGTGAGGTCGACGAGCTCGGAGCAGCCGTCCTCGCATCAAGAGAGGACGAGAACAACATCGTCGTCAAGCACAATCCATGGTACGTCGACAGTATCGGTGCACTGAGCGAGACGGTGCTTGGCTGCTACTGGCAGCAGTCGCGGGTGGACGAGCTGACCTCGGTTGCTTTGCGCGTGTCGCCACGCCTAACGTTTCTATCCCTTAGGACGATAGCGAAAGCAAACGCACGTCCAAAGGGGTCGGCTCCACCCGCAGGAAAGAGCCAGCCGAAGGCCAAGGAGAAGAAGCAGCCCAGCAAGCCGAAAACGCTGCCGCCCCAACCTACTCGAACGGTCGTCTCTTCCCACTCGTCCGCTTCGTCTTCTGCACGACCTGCGCCCCCGCGGACCAGTCACACCGTATCGAGCTCCTCCCGGACCGAAGAACTCGCCTCGAGCTCTCCGACCCCTCGTCAGCGCGAAGCCGACCGACCGCATGTACCGCCTGCAAAGCCGGCCCCGACCTCCCAGCAGGATGCGGTCCAGCAGGGACGGACCAGACCTTTACCGCTCCAGCAAATTGCTCCGCCTGCCAAAAAGATGGACAAGCGTCAAGAACGAATAGAGTCGACGTCGCGAACCCGAGTCTCGCCAGTCTCCAGCAGCGCGTCCGCAGGGAAGGTCTCGTTTGGAAAGATCCGTCAGTCTCAGGTCGCCTCCCCAGACCTCGACAGAGTGACTGATCAGGTTCTGGCTGACTTGGATGCTCTTCGTAGCCGCTGGTGCCAAGCCGAGCCCGGACTATCCGATCGTCATGGGTCTGGATCTTCAGGCTAGAACGAAGCCGCCCCGCATCCAGACGCCCCCTCCACCGACCCCGCCACCGCGCCGTGCTTCCCTTTCCACTCGACCTACACCTGCGTCGAGGCAGCTGATGAACGCGGGTGGCCTGCCTCCGCCTCCCAGTCTTCGACAGCCCCAGCCGCATCCTTCTGACGCTCGCCGCTTGCCGACCGCCTTCTCGATCGACCCGGACCGACACCAGCACTCTTTGTCTGCTCGACCTTCTCCTGCGCCGACTGCTCGCTCGCCGATTATCTCGACATTCGCTGCTGCTTCCGCGCCTCCTCTGCCCTCTGAGCGGCCTGGCCGACGTGCCAGACCTGTGCGACTGCCTTCCCCGCCTGCTGACACCTATGACCTCGATCGCGGCGTTCCTCTCGACCACAGCCCTTTCGATTCGCATCAAGATCCGCAAGACCTCCGATCCTATCCGCCTCTGCCTCCTCCCGCAGCTGTCTACGACCTGCCCGGACGAACGATGGCGGATCCCGAGCAGCAATGGACGTACGGCGAGGACAGAAGCGACATCGGGCCGGCCACAGTCGACGGAGCTGGCTTCGCCGAGTGGGACTCGCATCATACGTCGTACGACGACGAAGGGAGGGTCGAGCCGAGGAGAAAGCGTGCGTCGTCCAAGCCCGCCGAGGGGTGGAGAGACGTCCGAGGGGACATTGTCGCCGCGTCCAAAGCAGGATCAAAGAGGAAAGCCAGTCGTAAGTAGAAGCATCTGATCAACTGGTCCCTGATCGTTGCGACGTTCACTGACGATCCCACAGCCGCCTCTTCGAGTCCGCTGTCGTCTGCAGCTCAAGGCCGGAGGCTGTTCAAGCCGCTCGTCCCAACGCATCGACGACCATCCTCCCCACCTTCTCGACCCCGAGCCGCGTCAAAGCCGACAATCTTCGAGGATGACTCTGACGAGAACGAGGACCCCTTCGCGACTCGTCCCGTCTACCGTCCGAAACGTCAGTCCGGCCCCGGCTCGTCCGCGTACGACCATCCCGCTTTCGACCGCGCCGACTCGGAACCGGTATGGTCGACCCTTGCTCCGCCACGCAAGAAGGCCCGCGCCTCGATGATGGACTCGGACGGCGGATCTTCGTCTGGCATCACCCAACTGGGCCGGTTCCAGCTGCCCTCGTTCGTTCCTCAAGCCGTGGCAAGGCCGTCGCCGTCGCCACCTCCACCACCTCACCACCAGCGGGCAAGGCCGCACGCGTCAACATTCTCGTCGAAGCAGTCATCGTCAGGACCGACGACCAAGATGAGGATCACGCTCTTTGAGCCTCCGAGGCCCAAGCCGGACCAGTACAAGAAGCAGCCGGCCGCAGAAGAGCAGGATCCGCTCGCGTACCACCCGCCGCCCGTCCATGAGTCGGAGCAGTCCAGCCCACAGCCGATGAGGCTGCTCAATCCTCGCAAGACGCCGCTGAGGCCGCCGCCACCTCCAAGCAGCGCAAGGACGGGACCGAGACAGCCGCTAGCGACGGCGTTCAGGCCGTATCAGGACCCGAGGCAGCAGTATCATCAGCATGAGCCTGAGCCAGTCGAGATCGACGAAGGAGAGGGGTATTTTTGGTAAACGGGCGGGAACGAGGACGACCGCCGTCGGAGTCAGACTCGCATCCGCCCGATCCCACCAGCACCGCTACGACCAACAGCAAAATGCCTCGACCGTCTCCATCTCGCCCGACCATCTCGCAGCCGTCCAAGTCCACCGCCACCGACACCGCTCCTCTTCCAGTCGCTCCGCCAGCACCAGCAACCGACTTCCTCCCCCTCCCGCTCACCCTCCACCTACCCACCACCACCACCACCACCTACCCCGCCCCAGAGACCTACCACCGAGCCCTCCAAGCAGTCAACCACCGCGTCCGCTCGCAGGGCGTCGGGATCGGCGGACGAGTCGCAGGCGCAGGTGAGGGCGACGTAGGCTGGGTCTGGGCCGATGAAGAGTTGAGGAGGAAGGTCCTCGGGTTGGCTGAAGGAGGGATGGGGAGATGAGGGAGAGATTATGCATGCTTTTGATGAGTGTTGGGTGAGAGAGCGAGAAGAAAGATGGGATGAGGTAAGGCGTGAGGAGAGAGCATAGATAGCGCGGCAGACGATGTTGTGTGTGTGAGTGAGTGTGGGTAGCGTTGGGTTTGTAGCGGGTGGGTGGGTGGGGACAGAAGAAGAAACGAGTTGTCCGAGGGCATGTGAAGGAGCAGAAAAAGGTAGGGGGCAAGGCATAACTGGAGATAAGGGGTCTATGAGTGAAGAGGCCGAGAAAGAGGAAAGAAACGAGGTGGTGCCTAGAACGAGTACCCGATCACTCTGTGAGGCACGCAAGAAGGGAGGAGAGACGGTCAGCGAGGTAGGACAAGGCAAGAAAGAAGCGAGAGGTCAAGAAAGAGTGAAGAACTGACCCGTCTCGCATGCAAGCGTCTACAGTCGGCACGCCCTCGATTCCGTGGCCGGAGGTAAGCGTCTGGACGTCTGCTTCCCGGCCAAAGGTGGCAAGGATGAGACCAGACTCCTTGACGCTGAGGACAAGCAGCACACGAAGCAGAGTGGTCAGTATCAGCAAGGGGACGAGGCGAGAAGTGGAAAGCAAGGACGGACGAGTAGATCAAATGCGGTACTTGAGCCTGCGGAAGGGAAGACACGGTCAAGAAGGGTCAGCTCTGCTTATTCCAGGGAGAGCCGTCGAAGAAACCGGCACTCACGATCAGCGTCGCATCCAGCATCACTCCGAGCAGGTTGTTCGCCTTTGCAAACTTGACCGCCTCTCTCACGCTCATGCACCTCTTGTCGTCCTCCTCCTCCACATCCGCCTCCCTCAACTCACCCGCCTCGCCCCTGGTCCTCGAGAGCCCACAATGACTCGCAAAGAAGACGGCGTAGTTTGGCTGCTTGAAGTTGATGAAGCTCGACACGTTCGGGTCAAAGCACGAGAAGACGATCTTCCTGTTCCTCCCCGGAGCGGAGGACGAGGTAGAGTGGGTCGGGTGGAGATGGGTAGGAGCGGGCTGAGCGGCCTTTCCGGCCTCGTAGATGACCTGGAGGACGGCGTCGACAAAGGCATTGATGCCGTGGACGTTGTTGAAGCCGAGACGGACGACGTCGACCTGGGACGCGTAGCGGAGCTCGATGTTGACTCCCAGCGTCAGAGGCAGCGTCTGGAAAGGAACGATGGTAGGTCTGTCAGATTGAAGCCGGCACGAGGAAGGAGGAAAGAGAAGGACTGACCGAAAGGACCGTCTCCAACGATGTCATTGACCCCTCGATGATCCTGTACCACTCTGCTCCACTCGCCTTCTCATCGTCTACCATCGCCCTCTGCTCCTCCAGCGTCTTGCCCCGCTTGCTAGCGAGCTCCTCGAACTGCTTGGCCGTCACATCCGCCACTCCGGCCTGGAAGCCGTCTATAGGCAGCTCCCATCCAGCGTACACGACCGGGACGAGGTCCTTGGTCACCTGAACGATCAGGTTGACGTACTCTCCCCTCAGAGAGGTCGACGTCACGAGACCGTGCTCCGAGTTGGCGCTGATCAGTGGCGGGGGCGGAGGTGCGGTCGCGCCGGTAAGCAGAGGAGACGAGGTGGCGACCGAGAGTGGGCGATGAGGCTGGAATTGACGGCCGTGGTCCTGGGAGAGACCAGAGAACGTCGGCACGGTCGTCGACTTCCAGTACGTCTCGACCCGACCTCCAATCTCGAGCTGAACGCCAACGAACGGACGGACGACGCTCAGCTCGAAGGCGACCTCTCCGATCGTCTTGAGGTTGTGGTCCAGCAACGGCGCGACAAAGCTCTGATGACTCTTGATGTGCTCAAACGCTGACGGGAGGACGACTGCCTTCCCGATGAGCTTGCTGCCGAACGTCGGGTACAGCGAGAAGTCGAGCGAGAAGCTGGGCAGGTTTTCGGATGCGACCTGGAAGCTGAAGACCTCCCTCTCGTCGGCGAGCGGGAGGATGACGCTGTGCGGGATCGAGGTCACGTCCGGCTTGGAAGTCATGACCAGCTTGAGCGACGACCAGGACTGAAGGTGGTGGGTCGAGTCCGAGGAGCCGTACAGCTTGACGGCGGGTGCGGGTGAACCGTGCAACGATGCGGACCGGGAGAAAGGGTGGCCGAGCGACAGCTGGACCAGACAGCGCTTGTCAAGGCTGCAGGGAAGGAGACCGGCGGTCAGCTGCGTCGAAACGGGTAGGAGAGATTGCGAGCGCGGGTTGGGCTCACTAGTTGTGACCAAACACCTGGAGAGGCACGATCGGAGGAGGGAGTGATAGACTTGGGATGAGATCTCCGTCTCCGCTCATCGGGTCGTCAAGGTCGAGGTCGAGCAGCTCCGCATCCGACCCAGGAGACATCGAGTTTGCCTTTGCGGCCGTCGTCGGCGTGCCGAGCAAGGGAGCCTTGCCCTTTGCCGCAAGACCGAGCTTGTTGACCGTGACGATCGCGCCAGCCTTGAGCAGGATGTCGATCGACCCAACGTGCTGAACGAAAAAATGAACAGTTCAGCACAGACTCAACGAGATAAGGCGACACGCGGGAGGCGGACTCACTCCGTAGTAGGCCGCGTAGAACAAGGGCGTCTTGCCGTACTCGTCCGTCACGTTGACGTCGCACCCAGCCTCGACGAGCACCCTGACGCACTCGACATGGCTTGCCGCGTCTCCAGTAGCGGCATGGAACAGCGGCGTCCATTGGTTGTACTTGTCCGCCCGGTCCTTGCCTCCTCCGGCTGCTCCACCCTCCTCGACGAGCATCCGGCAAATCTCGGCGTGACCCTCCCTCGCGGCGAGATGTTGAGGGTACAGACCCTCGCTGTTGGGCAGGATCTTTGCTTCCTTGCGAAGCAGCAGCCTGGCTACCTCCTCGTGTCCGTGCTGGCAGGCGAGCGAGATGGGGATCAGGTCGTTTGAGACGGCTGTTGGCTCGATGATGTCTGGAGAAGACGAGCCCTCGAGGAGGATCTTGACGCAGTCTATCTTGCCGTTGACGATCGAGTGCACGAGAGGCGTGTAGCCGTCCATGTCGACCGCGGACGGATCAGAGTCGACCGAGAGCAGGTACGAGACGACCGACGCGTGGCCAAAGATGGTCGAGTAGTGAAGTGGGGTCCGGTCGTAAACATCGCGGCGTCCGAGATCGAGTCCGTGGGCGACGCAGTGTCGGGCGAAGGCGATGCTGCCCGAGATGGCTGCCTCGTGGAGGAGCGTGCGGGCGTTGATGCCGCCGACAGAGTCCCAGCTGAGGTTGTTGCCAATGACGGCGACGACCTCGTCCACGTGCTCGTTCTTGACCTCGAGCGCTCCCTTCCAGATGATCCGCTCCGCGTCGACGAGGTTCTCCTCAAACCGCTTCGCGTCCTCGAGAGCTCGGGTAAAGGCAGGGAGGATGATGCCCAAGTCTCCGGTCGCGATGGCGTTGGTGAGGTCTGCCTCGAGGTCGGAAAGTCCGTTGAGTGGCGAGTTGACGGTGACAATGTCGAACACGAGTCGGCGGTCGAGCGAGTCTGGGAGCTCAAAGTCGATCTCGTTGTGCAAGCCCTCGTTCTCGTTCTCGAGGTCGAGCAGGTTCGCAGCGACCACATCCGAAAGCTTGGCGATGAACTGAAGAGGAAGGAAGTGCAGCACGTCAGACAAAGGTTCGAAAGATGACCAGATGATTAGAGACGGACCTCTCTGTTGAAGCACGGCTGGACCTCGACCTGCCTCTCGAGGTAGAGCTCCTTCGTGTTGCTTTTGCTCCGCTTGTCCCACTTTTTCAGAATCTTGCGGAACCCGATCGCGTTGATCTCGATGAATTGCTGTAGCGAGCAGAAGAGTCGACTATAGTCAGCGACATGGCCACTCGCATCAGGACCTGCGAGCTCGTGCAGACTCACCTGGAGCTTGCTAAGATCCTTCTCGAACACCCTCCAGCCCTCCTCGAGAGCCTTCCACTCGGCTCTGCTCCCACCCTCGACGGGCGCACCGATGCCGACCTTGAGGTTGCCGTTACGTTGCTCGCCTAACGACGAGTTGGGCCCTCCTCCTGGACGGGACGACCGGATCAGCCGTCTCCGATTGGAGAGTAGCGTGAGCAGACGCAGACGGAGGTCTCGCTCTTTTTGCAGGTAGAACGCGTTGATCTGCCATCGAAGGTTTAGGTCAGCCTTGCGAATCGACGGCTGAAGCCTGGCTCGAAAGCAATGAGATCGGACGGACCTTTTCAATCTCCCTCTCGAGCTTGAAGAAGAAGACGGTGCGATGCGCCCTCAGCGTCTCGCCCTCGTCACTCCGTCCACCCGCACCTCCAGACGCAGAGCCGACCATGTCGAACGAGGTCGCGCCAAAGAAGCCTCCTGCGTCTCCGACAGACTGCCTGCCCTCTGTTCGTCCTCCTCTGGCTCCAAAGCCGGGCGTGGGCGGCGTCGTCCCGGGTGGCAGAGGACCGTCGTCGTCGTACGATGCATCGATCTCCGACTGTGAGAGCCCTGGCGGGAGGACTGTTTCTGTGTAGGGTGAGGTTGCGGTGATGGGGAGCGGGTCTTGGTCATGGGCGGATGAGCCGACGGATGAGGGCGTGAGTAGCGGCGGCGGAGGGGGCGGCCGGATGTCTGCGACGAGCGCTGCCAGTTCAGACGCGGGTCGGTTGGCGACGAGCGAGTTGATAATCTTTTTCAAGAACTTGTAGTTCATGTAGTACGGGCCCCAGCCAGGAATCTGAACACACCAGAAGGGAAAGGCAAGAGGTCAGCTCTGGGCGGTCCGCTCGCTCCGTTTGTCGGCTGTGAGCTAGACCGACACCCACCTGGAGGCTCTGGATCTGCTTCCCAAACTGGAGGACAAGAATAGGACAGCGAGTCAGTACACTGCCAATCGATTCGGGAGCCCCGTGTGGAGAGGGACGAGCTGCTGACCTTCATCTCGGTCGGACGCTACTCGAGCTCAAGAGGGGGAAGGTCGGATGGGAGGGGGAGCTCAACCGGATGGAGCGTGAGCCGACGAAGTGTCGCAATCTGGCGCTCGGCTGCTGAACGAGTTGCAGTCGTACAGACGGGATGAGAGCTTGAAGCAGCGCGCGAGCTGGAGGGATCTGGCGGAGGAACGGCCGAGGAAGGAAGGGAGGTCTGTCGAGGTGAGGTCGAGCGATCGGCGCAAGACAGACGCTGTCTGTCTGGGCGAGGAAGCCGCTGTTGGGGATGCGATGAGAGGTCGGCCTAGGTGCTCGTGGAGTTTGTGTCGATGGTCGTGTGACAGTGGTGTGATGAGAGGTGGGACTGCAAGACGAGCTGTCGGGTTTGGTTTGGAGAAAGATGAGCTCGACCCAAACGGCAGAAGGACGAGCACCAGTGGTGCCCCTCCTTTGACTCGTCAAACTCACCGCCAACGAACGTGAACGTGCGTCCTCTGCTGCTGCTACGACTTCCGATGACCTTCAGCATGATCCGAGAAGAGAGGTGTAGCAACCTCCTCATGCGTTTCGGACTGTAGCACAAGGGACGGTTCCCGGAAGTCTCCATGTTCTCTTCCTGAGACCAGCAGCTACCCACGTGCTCAGAGACCAGATCCTCTTAGATCCACATCCCGACCAGCAGGCCGATGGTGGGGCTGTGGACGACGCAGAAGTACGGGCTACATCGGACGACCATCTTTCGGAGCTGAACAAAACTTCATGATCATAACCTCTCCTCGACCCTCCGCGACCCTGTCACCACCTGCCCTGTCACAGCCGGAGAAGATACCCTGCCCTCTTTGGTCTGAACCGTCCCTCCACCTCCACCTCCAGCAAACGCCCTCGCGATCGTTCCTCGCCTCGACCTCGGCTTGCCCTCGTCGACTGTCGCACCGCCATCGACAGCGGCCTGCTTCTTCTTCTCCGCCTTGACGGTGCCGCTTCCGCCGCCTCCGAGACCCCAGAAGATGTTGGCGAGGGCAGAAGGCTCAGCAGCTCGAGGGGTCTGACCGCCGCGCTCATCGTCTTCCGAGTCGCTGTGGTCGTGGTCGAGCGAGACGCCTGGCCCGGGAGCAGAGGTGTTCGAACGTGGGCCGACGACGGTGTGGATGGATGATGTCTCGGTGTCTGACGAGGTGGGATGGCGAGAGCGAGGCTCGATGGGAAGACTGAAATGGAATCGGAGGAGGAAAAATTAACCTAGGTCGGCCTCTTGTGAGAGGAGATTGAGCCGCGAAGAGACGTACTTGGCTGGGTAGTCCGACGAGACAGTCATTTGAAGGTTCATCAGGTTTGGAAGCGTGTGGCGGAGGTCCATGATTTTGATGTCGCGGTCGATCATCAGCTGGAGAAAAGAAAGGAAGAGGTTGTAAGCGCAGGAAAGACAGCAACTTCACCGACAGGCTTGACCACGTACCGACTCGATGTCCTTGTTCAGCAAGTAGACCGCGTACTCAAAACGGTACTTCTCGACCCCTTTCGAGTAAAGAGGGAACCTGAAGGAGGGACAGGAGAAACGGGGTCAGCCTATGACTGACACAGCAGCATGCCAGAAAGGTAGACTCACAACCTGGTCGGCCCGTGCAGCACCGAGATCGGGTCCTTGACCAAACTCCGGCTCTGCGAGCTAATGATAGGGTACGGAAGCATCTTCTTGCCCATGTAGCCCGCGAGATGCTGGACGGCCATGGCCACAAAGCCCAGAGCGGTGGCGACCGAGTCCTCATCGACGTGCACTCCAGGCGGGAGTTCGGCAGACGAGAGATGCAGAGGTGGAGCAGGCTCCTTTGGGTGAGTCGGAAGAGGAAGAGCGACATTGTTGATCGAAAAGAGGAGCGAACGGCCGTGCATGGTCGGCGAGATGTGGAAGATGAACTCGAGGGCTTCGCTGAGCCTGGCCCTTTGCGAGTGGAAGTGAGGAGAGAGCGCGGCTCGAGTGGATCTACAGTGGACGAAACAAAGTCAGTTCAGACTTTGCTCTGGAACGTCAGCAGGATAACACTCACGTTTGCGCGGCCAGCGAGCGTTGCTGATCCTCCATCGCAGTCCGCTCGCTCGCCAGGTACGCGTCGCCTTTGACGAGATTGTCTCTCCTTCTTGCCAGATCTGCCTGACGAGCCGAAATCTTGAGCTCGGCTGAGTCGTTTCGAAGAGATGTAGATCAGCAGCTGCGATTTGATGCCGAGATCAGGTGATAGCGTACCTTCTCTCGTCTCGCTCGAAAGCACGTCCTGGGCGTCCTTGACCGCCCGTATCCGAGCTTCCTCCTCTGATACCAGACGTAGCTATGAGCCGCCCAAGAAACCGTCAGTTGACAGCGAAAGTGGCTGAGACTGAGAATGAGTTGTTGTACTGACCAACAACGCCGTTTCGTCTGCCTCGATCCGATGGTCCAGCCCCGACTCGATCTTGTGAGCGGAGTCTCGAGTGTCTTGCAGTACCGTCTGGAGATTGACGAGTCTACGAAAAGTAGAGCGGTTGAAAGACAATAATGAGCCGGGAGTCCTCGCTCGTTGTGGACGATGGATGGACTGACTTGTGGAGCTCCCCGAACCCGATCCCTTTCTTCATCCTCGTCTCCCTCAGACTGCGCTCAACCGCATCGCCGACGTCGCCCCACTCGGCATGCCTGCGCCTCGGTTTGCGTCGCGCTGTCGAGGTCGGTGCTTCAATCTCTCCGTCCGAGAAGTTGCGTTCGAGGCTCGGGCGGGTGGGCGAGGCGGGTGGAGGGAGGTAGTAAAACTCGGACGGGTGGGAGGAAAAGGAGAGCAGGATCGTGTTTGGTGGCAGGAAAGTCTGTGACAAAAGGCAGAAGGCGATCACAGTCAGACCGGAAGCAGGTGGAGAAAGAGCAATGGATCGGACTGACCTTGCCGTTCCACCTACGCAGCCTGGAGAGATCGACCTCGACCTCCTTGAGCACTTTCCAGTCGTCTGGTTGGCTCTGTTCCTTCTGTATACCTTTGCGGGCCCAGATCTGGACGCGGACGTGGTCCTCTCTCCAGATCCGACGGTCCCACGCGCCAAAGTCTGCCTCCGGGTCGAGGTCTCCAAAGCGGGGATGGGTCGAAGGCCGATGGAAGGGTGAGATATAGAAAGGAGTCGCTTCTGGGGTTGGAGATGTCGGGGTTTTGGGAGTCCGAGGAGACGAGGACGAGGACGGAACTCGGTGGGACGTTGTCGCGGAGCGGGATAGGGTGGGGCGAGAAGGGTCGTGGACCGTGACTGGTCGTGGACGAGGCTTGATGGTGGAGGCGAGGGAAGAGCTGCTGTCCTTGCGTAGATGCGACAACGGAGGCTGGCCGCCACGGATGTCCGTGATCGGGCCCGAGTGAGCGCGGGGGTGGGATGTCGACGGGGACTGAGAGGTCGATGCTGGCGGCGGACAGGCTTCCGAAGGTGAACGTGAGCTCGGACGCGAGTGTGATGGTGTCGTGGGACGGGATGACGATGGAGTTGATCTCGTGGACGAGGACGAAGCCGAGGTGGAAGGCTGAGAGGAAGATGAGGTGGATGTCGAACTCGGAGGCGACGGCAACGATCCTCGCTCCGAAGAGGCAAGGTCGAATGCAGCCGCGCGGCCCTTGCCTTTCGCATCCGAGGTCGAAGTAGGCTTGCCCGAGTTGAAGGTCTGGGCCGATGGGCGACTTGAGCGAGAGCCAGTGTGGGAGGGTCCGGCCTGGCTCGACTCGTCCCTGTACCTGGCTGCCGTCTCTTCCGACACGCTGAGGGTGATGAAGCTTTCTAGCAGTCTCCTTGCTGCGTCCAAGGGTGTCGCGTCCTCGACGCCAAACCCGCCTGGGCCAATGTCGGACGTAGGGTCCTCCTCTCGGATGACGGCTTCGAGGTCCCCTCCCAGAACCCGGCTTCGGCTCAGATCTGATCCTGCGCTTCCCACAGAGGCCCGGGACAAGCTTCTCGGCCTGGCCGGGAGAGAGGCCGACAGGTTTGTGGGCGAGTCGAACGTGGGGATGGTGCCGTACGACGAGAGGCGGGACGAGGCCCGCGCTCGCGAGAGCGAAGGTCGGCGGATCACCGGAGACCCTCCGGACGTGCTCGGGGGCATCAGGCTGGCCATCGTCGTCGAAGGAGACACGGGTGAGCGCGGTGGTGAAGAGGTCGCATCCTTGGCGGACTGTGAGAGTGGAGGCGAGCAGGATGTGCGGGACGATGAGCTCTGCTCTCCGTACCGGCGGAGGAAGGGGGGTCGAGCTCACATGCGGACTACTGATGCTCGTCCCTCTCCGTCTCGTCCCTAGCCCTGCGCCGAGCAGCTCGAGATCATCTACCGTCGACGCAGCTCTTCTTCTGCCGAATGAGCCCAACCCGAAGCGATGTCCTCGGCCGTCTGGGTTGGCTCCCTCGGCGGGCCCGGTAACCTCCGACGACAGAGCAATCAGCTCGTCCCGGTGCGGAGTCAACGTCAGGTTGTGCACCAACACAGTGTTGATGTGCCGGATCCGACGCTGGTAGACACAGGCAAGACAGCAAGTCGGGCAAGATCAGCTTGGTTCCCGGTCGAGGGATGCAACGCTCGCACAGAGGGCGAAGGGAGGCTGACCTTCGCGACAAACGGCCTCGGACCATCCTCCTCGGAAGAGGAAGACATCGCAGTCTTATAGCCAGGTTGGATGTACCACTCAAGGCCAGCACGGGAGAGCCAAAGAGCAGTGGGGGACACGGGCCACGAGGTCGATGTTTGAGGGGGTGAGCTCGCGAGCGCCGCTCGGTGGCCTCGCCCGACAGGCCCTGGCGCTTTCTGGACCCTGTTCAACACGGTGCAGACAGGATCACCACCAGCAGGCGGCTTCCGGTAAGAACTGAGAGTGTTAAAAGGAAAATCAAACGCTGATGATGATATCAAAATGGAGGACAGGGATCGTAAACAAGGGGTCATGAGAAGTCGTGAATGGACAAGCAGAGGCGAAAGAGTTCCAGGATGCGAGCGGTCCGAGATGCTCATTAGTTGAGTCGGTTCTGGTAGGCGAGACGGACCAGCCAGAGGGAATCAGTCTGAGGTAGTGTGATCGGGAACGCGCCAGGAGACTGACCATCTGTCTCTTTGCCTTGCCCATCTTTGCGCCCGTGCGATCCACCTCCTCGTCCAGTTTGTCGAGCAGCTCGTTTTGCTCCGAGATCTCTTGTCCGATTGCCTCTCCGATGATCTTTTGCCGCTGAAGAATCGTCTGCAAGATCAGAGGATGAGACGGTGTGCGTCAATGGACAGACCTTCCAGTGTCGTGAGCGCAGGGCAGGAGATACTCACCGAGAGCTGCTTAAGCATGGTGTCCTGATCGTTGATCTTTGTCTGCTGGAGATGCATGAGTCCTCCTCCGTCCAGAGGTCTCGTCTCTTCGGTCTCCTGGCCTTTCGGAGCGGCCCCAAAGGTGCGCACCGTTGGCACGCTGCCTCCCGCCGACCCACCGAGCAGGGCGCTCCTCTGATGACTCGGCGCCTCTTCTTCTCGACCACCACGCTCGTCCCCTATGTCTCTCCTGACTGCGGTGGCGCTGAGCTTGCCGAGGCTGAGGCAGTCGTCCTGCAGTCTGCCGACCATTTCGCCTCTCCTCCTCATCTCTCCCTCCCCGACCGACTCCTTCTTGCTGATCTCCTCGAGTCCACGAGCAAGTCCGCCTACGCGCATGAGAAGGACGGCGAGTTCCTTCTTTGCCTGGATGCCGGATGTGTGTCCGCCCGAGGTGTTGCCCGACGAGAGGAGCGCATCTCGCTTTGACAGGTGCGACCGGATCGAGCGCGAGAGCGTCAGCAACGTCGCGTGCTCTGCGAGAAACAGTGGCGATGTGAACGAGGTCGGCGCTGGTGGAAGCGAAGATGTCATGGGTGTCGTCGTTCTCGCGGACGATTGTGGGTTCTGGGTCGATGCGGGGATGGGCGGGGCGGCGAGGAAGTCGAGGAACGCGTGAGACGATCTCCAGACGCGGTCCTTGTGCGACAGGATGTGGCGGAGGTAGTCTTCGAGTCCTGTCCGGCGATCCTCAATCATCTGTGGTCGCAATCAAGCAGAGACGCCAGGAGGTGAGCTCAGTCGGCGAGCTGAACCGGGTGACCTCAATGTTCCTCCGGACGGTGCACGTACCTTGACATCGTCCACGCTGCGTCTGATGCTCCAAGCGTGCTTGGGTGGGAGGCCCTCGCCATCTACTGTCCTGCCTGTCTCGCTCTTGAGTTCTTGTACGAGGGACTCAAAGTCAGAGTACCGCCGCCAGACGTCCCACGTCCGGACCGGCGTCGAGATCTGGATCCGATACGCCG
Organism: Mrakia hoshinonis; assembly: GCA_036245725.1. Lineage (NCBI taxonomy): Eukaryota > Fungi > Basidiomycota > Tremellomycetes > Cystofilobasidiales > Mrakiaceae > Mrakia > Mrakia hoshinonis. The sequence continues at coordinate 425,872 of BTPH01000003.1, forward strand.
TGTGCGTCTTGGGAGAGTAACGGGTCTCGTACCCAGGGATGGTGATGGACTGGATAGACATGCGAGCACAGATGTCGAGGATGTAGCCGTGACGAGCAAGTCGATGTTGGCGGGCGAGAGGGTCGTCATTCGGTCTGAGCTCACACCCTCGTCCAGTTCCCCTCCACCCCTCTGTCGGCCGCTGTTGTGGGTGTGTGTGCTTCTTCGGGTTGTCCTCCTCGCGACACCGCTCGGATCGGCTCTCTCTCTCTTGCACCTGATGGACAAGTCTGCGCAACCTTCAAACTCGCTAGGCACTGCGACACCCGAGACGGAGGGTTCCACCGAGCGAGCTCACCGTCCAGGCTCCCTGGGTCCTCCCTCGCCCGCCCCTCTCGCCTCGGACGACCCCTCGCCCACACCGGTCGCCCCTCTCGACAATCTCGATCGTGAATACCCACCGGATGCTACAGTCACGTACAGGTACGTCCCATGCGTCCCCCATCACCGTGCTCGTCGAGCTGAGCTCCCTCCCGCCTGACCCGGACGCGTCGTGCGGACAGACACCTGCTCTCCCCTCAGTCGCTCACACCAGCAAACCCGCTCCGCGTCATCGGCCATTGCGACGTAGATGCAGCCTATGCTCGTAAGTCGAGTCCAGAGACCGAAGGGTCGGACGACCAGGCTGACGCGTCGTCGGTGCGGTTCCTCCAGAGTTCGAGGGCGTCCGCCTCGGCCTCGACAAGACCGTCCCCATCGCAGTCCAGCAGTGGCAGGGTCTCGTGAGTCTGCGCTCCTCACCTCGATGTATCGATCCATCCCTGACTGTGCACTCTGTGTAGATTGCCATCAACTATCCAGCTCGAGCGTTTGGGATCACCCGCCACATGGACGTCAGTTCGCGACAGCTTTTGTCTTTTGACGTCTCTCACTCATCTGATCGTCGTCTTGGTCGCTCTTTTGTAGATAACCGAAGCACGCAAAAGGTGTCCGCACATCATCGCGTGCCACGTGGCGACGCTCAAGGACGGGGAGGACGCGCCCAAGTACGACGACGACCCGCAGATCACCACGCACAAGGTCGGTCCGTCAGCGATGCCTTGCGTCATCCTCCTGCTGGTCCTGATCAAGATTGTCTCGCTTGTTCTGCAGGTCTCTCTTGAGCCTTACAGGAAGGAGTCTGTCAAGATCATCAAGGTCTTCCAGCGCTGCGTCCCGGACGGCGAGATTGGTACGTCCACCTCGGATGAAGCCCTGTTTGCTGCTGCTGACGCCGGTTCATTCGTTTTTACAGAGAAGGCGTCGATCGACGAGGCGTACATCGACCTCTCTCTACCTGTGCGAAACCTGCTCCTCTCTCGATATCCCCATCTGGCCACCCTCCCGGACGGCGCGACCCTCGATACCCCTCTCCCACCCGCACCGCAGCTGGACTGGGCGGGCTCAGAGTGGGGGATCCCACCCTCACCTGTTCCGGCGGACGGCGAGACCTCAGTCTCTCAAGGCGGATGGGCGGACGTTGCGCTCTGGCTTGGAGGCGAGATGATGGAGCACGTCCGAGGCGAGGTCGAGAACGAGCTCAGTTACACAACCTCGGCCGGAATCGCCCACAACAAGATCCTCGCAAAGGTATGCTCGACGTACAAGAAGCCGAGAGCCCAAGTGAGTCAGTTTGAGCTTGCGTCGCCCGTGCTGCGAGCAGACACTGACTGCGATCGGCCTGGCGTCGTCTCCCGTCCTGCAGACTGTCCTGCGCACTTCCGCTGTTTCGAGGTTCCTTCGCCCGATGCGGTTTCAGAAGGTAAGCTCGCTCTACCTCCCTTCAACTTGATGAATCTTTCTCACACAGTCTCTTTCGCTCGCCCTTCTAGATCCGCCTTCTAGGAGGCAAACTCGGGGAGGCCATCGCGGCAGAGTACGGCGTGGAGACAGTCGGAGACATGTTGTGAGCCGCGTTCGCCGCTTCTCTGCCTACCTTCGGTCGAGCTCTCGCTCACCAGCTGACATCGAGACATTTTCGGCACCAGGACGGTCACGCTCGAGGAGATGCAGCGCAGGTTTGGCGAGGAGTCGCTCTGGATCTTCAACATCCTTCGAGTCAGTTTGTCTCTCTTCGCCATGGTTGACGGCCTTCGCATGACGCTGACAATCGATTCGATGGATATCTCCAGGGGATCGACCATGCCGAAGGTTTGTGACTCGAGTGCTTCTGCGTCAACGCTCGCCCGCCCGCTGTTGACCTGAATCTCTCTGCTCGATCTCTTAGTCAAACAAAAGTCGCTCGCCAAGTCGATGCTGGCCTCAAAGAACATGCGGCCTGCCGTTCGGACGCTCGCCGACGGTGCCGCGTGGCTGCGAGTGTTGTGCGTCGAGCTGGTTGGCCGGCTCAAGGAGGCTCGCGAGGCGGACGATGTCGGTGGCGATGGCGAGGGCGGCGTCTGGCCAAAGACGCTCGTCCTCAGCTGGAGGGAGGCCGAGATCCACCACAACAACGCCGGATCGTCCAACAAGTCGAAGCAGCTCCCGTTCCCGTTCCACCGACCGCTCGTGCCAGACGGGCTGATCCTCAAGATCGCCACCCGCCTCCTGGACGAGGTCCTCGCTCCAAACTCTCGCCCCACCAAGCCAGGTCAGGGCAAGCGACGCGAGATCAAGATCATCAACCTCGCACTCGGCTTCTCGGGTCTCGAGAGACGCGAGGAGGGTCAGAGAGGGATCGAGGCATTCTTCAAGGCACCCGGGGCGGGTCCACCCAAGAAGAGAAAGGACAAGGAGCCAGAGATTGTCGTCGTCGATGACGACGACGAAGTCGCGCCTAAGAACGCGGTCGCCGGTCCGTCCTCCCCCCGAAGGACGAACAGCGGCAGCGACAGCACGACCGTCGCTCAACCACCAGCCAAGAAGGCTCGTCCTGGCTCCAGGTCTACCGACAGCACTTCGACCGCCACGGAAGTCTATGGGCACGCGACGTGGACGTGTCAAGAGTGCTCAAAGACGCTCGACGTGCCTGTGCCCTCGACCTCGACCGAGTCGGACGCCGTCGGTCGCGTCAAGAGCGAGCACGAAGACTGGCACGTCGCCAAAGCACTCCAGGACGAGACCGTCGGCTCATTCGGGGCCTCCTCCAGCGGATCGTCCACCAACAGGGAGGGCATCGGGAAGGCCAAGCCGAAGCCAAAGCCTGACGCGAAGACGAAGAAGGCTGGCGGCGGAGGTGGGTTGGGCGGATGGTTGCTCAAGAAGTAGTGCCGGCATGAACTTCTCTATGACTCTTTCTGCGACGACACTCGATCCGATGGCTGGCGCAAGACCGACAGGACCCGGCAACACCGGGATCGGTAAGGCCCCTGTGTTCCGCGGGAGAGCAAGCTCACACGCGGATGCGAAGCGACTCCTCCGACACTCACCACAGCCTGCCTTCTTCCTACGACCATGTAAGCACTGCCCAGACAGCTTTGCTCATCTCTCACGCGAGCGGCTCACTCCGATGCCTTGTCCCTTCGCCAGGATCCGGTCCGCCACCCAACGCGAGTCGACTCCTACCCGCATCCTCCTTCTGGGCCCTCAGTCCACGGGCAAGACCACCCTCGCCCACGCCCTGATCGACACCTGGTCGTCTTCTACCGACGATCCATCTGCTCCCACGTTGATCGAGGAGGTCGCCCGGAAGGTGATGGCCAAGGAAGGCTTCACCCGAGACGACGTCGAGACAAACGTACGCACGCGACCCGCTGTCGGAAGGCTCCTGCCCTTCCCTCGCCGCGACTCTAACTCCACCCGTCTCTTTTCAGCCAGCCTTCCAGACTTCGATCCTCCTGTCCCAACTTTCTGCCGAGTCCAACCCGGCGCCACCGTACATCTCGGACCGCTGTCTGATCGACCCGCTCGTCTACACGTCGCTTCACTTTCCCGGATCAACGCTTGCCACACTGCTGGACACTGCCGGTGTGGCTGGGCTGCTCGAGATCTACAGGTCGAGCGAGACGCTGATGATCCTGCTCGAGCCGGTCGCCGAGTTCTGGGTCGATGATGGGAAGAGGAAGGTTGTCGGAGATGAACAAGAGTGGTGGGGCGTCCTGAGAGGGTTCGAGAAGGCGAGTCCAGAGGAAGGAGGTTGTATCTGCCAGATGATTGCTATACTGACTGCTTGATCTTCTTCGCAGATGCTGGACTCACTCGGCATCAAAGGGTTCAGAAGGTTGGGCGAAGACTGCAAGGACCTGGACGCGCGAGTCAAGCAGGTGCACGCTTGGATGCGCGGTGAGTAGGATCTCATGAGCATACACCCGGAACAAGGCATCCTCATCAACAGCCGCGCGTCCGGAAAGTCGAGCGACTTGGCGATCTCGTCTGACGTCATCTGTATGGTCGCCCCTGTCTCTCCTCCTTTTGGATCGCCTGTTCCTCGCACTGCGGGGAGGCCCTTCCAGAACGCATCCGACCTGCTTCACGTGACTCGGTCCTCTTTCGGCAACAAGAGCCAAGAGTCGGCGTACAGATCGCTGTGATCTCTCTGTGCCGGTTCTCTGCCGGACATTCGCATGAGGACAAGACCCCTTGCCGCCTCGACCCCGTCCAACCACCAACACCCACACGCTCTCTCCATCATCTCCAGCTTCATACAACGCATCACACCATGGGCCTCTTCTCTCGTTCAAACTCTTCGCCCATCCCCAATCCGGGTGTGCCCGTCGGTCCCCATCTCGGCCTCGACCCATCCTTCTGCGTCGACCAAACGACCGTGCTCAAGATTCAGGTTAGTCACCGCCGTCAACCTTCAGAGAGCGAGCTCAGACGACACGCAGAATCGAACCAGCAAACTGACCCTTACAAGCGTCTTCACGACCTTCCATGTATGCACAGACACGCATGATCCGAAGCGGCGTCGAAGTCAAAGATTCAAACGGGAACGTCGTGGTCCTCTGCAGGGGTAAGACGTTCGACCGGACTAAGGAGATCCATCATCCGACCCTCGGCAAGCTGCTCTTCAAGCTCGAGACCCAGTCGAGCGGCTCGATACACGGCATAGACGCGTTCGGGAAGAAGCTGTTTGAGATCACGCCCCTGATCACAGGTCAGTTTCATACCTTTCTCCTTTCCATCCGATTGGATTGCTATGCCACTCGATCAGAGGGCTGATACTCGGTTCTTTGATCCGCCGCCGCCCCATGAACAGCGAACACCCGCTTCAGCATCCAGGTCACGGACCCATCAACCGGAGAGCCAGCCGACGAGCTGATCTTGAACGCATCAGACCGAGCCAACGCTCGTGCGACGATCTCGGTGGGCGAGCAGACCATCGCCTCTATCGTTCACGAGCAGCTGATGATGGCGTCGGCACCCTGTCAGTACCCCTCCGTCGTTCCCGGTCCCCGACTCACGTTGTGACTTTTCGCTGATTGCATGGCACAACATCTTGCTGCTCATTCAGACATGATGACCATCGCCTCGGGAGTGGACGTGGCACTGATGGCCGCGCTCTGCATCTGCTACGACGGGGTCATCAGGACGAAGCGAGGCGCGCCGGATGGGTCGATGGGGGCTATGACCTGAGCTGAGGGGTGTTTTTGGATTCATGAAACGGAATGAGATGCCATCATCATGGACGCACTCGCAAACAAGCTTGATGATAAGATAATTTGTAGAGTACAGGGGTACAGTCAGGATAGATAACATAAAGTACGTTTCACACGGCTGAACGAGGTCACGGCAGAGCAACGGGAAAAGAGTACAAGGCGAAAGACTGGCTACGACTTGCCCGGATAAGGAAACTCGTCCACCCACGGACTCGGCGGCTCACTCGACGTCCCTGGCGGGTGATAGAACTGGGTGATCTCGTCCAGGTCCGCTGGATTAGGCGCGTACCGGAGATGGCGGGTCCGACTTTGATTGGAAGAAGAGGAGTGTTGGCGATGGAGACGATGCGGGTCCGGGTTGTAGGTCTTTTCGAACGACTCGAGGGAGATGCCGTCTGCGGAGGTGGAAGGGAGGGGTGGAGAAGGATGCGAGTGCGAGCGATGGGGGTCGAACTCGTCGGGGTCGGAGGACTGCCGGGGCGAAGAGTAGCGGGTCAGCGTGGCATGGGTTGGATGAAGAGACGCACGGACGTACATGGATGATGGTCTCGGTGAAGACGGAGATGACGCCCTTTGGCGGGCCGGGACCGGTGCCTGCTCCGACGCGGGTGGTGACATTGCCAGAGCGAGAGGTGGTGTTCTCCCTCGAAGACCAGTCGTGGCGCAGTTTGCCCCTGCTGTTCAGAACATGCAACACGCTGATGGCAGCGAGCTTGGTCTCTCCCCATGAACCGAGGAGGCAGAGGTTGCTGGAAGAGAGATGAGATGAGTCAGTCGGTCGATCGTCGAAAGAGTGGCGAGAAGCAAGGACCGCGCTCACGAGTTGCCGTCGTAGACGTAAGTGGCCAAGAAGAAGAGACCGGCGATCAACGGAAGGCACTGAGCCTCGAACGCTAGTACAGAAGGAACAGGACCGAGGTTAGGTGCGAGAGAGAAGGACGCGACGAAGGACGCGAGGACGCACTAAACTTGACGAGGTTCTTGATCGTCTGGTCCGTCCCGGACCATCCCGTTCGAGAGCGGAGAAGGCAGAAGATGACTGAGCCGATGCAAGACGGAAGTCAATGAAGGCCTCGAATGGGAAGGAGAGGATCAGACTCACTCGTGCCGGACAGGACAAGATCCGTCGCCGCCGTGCAGCTCTTCCATGCAATCACAAGATTCGTCAAAACCACGAAAGAGTCAAAGTTGACACTGTTGGCTACTGCAGCGACAACGGTCGCAAAGCTGGCAGCGAGTCCCATGCCCAGTCCGGCGGTGATGGACAACGAGCAGAAGCCGAGCACGAGCTTGTTTTTCTTCGAGATCTTGTACGCGCGGTCAAGGAAGTAGACCTAGCGACAGAGCAGATGATAGCGTTCGACCGATAGAGTGACGAGGGCAGAAGGAACAAAGATCAGCTCATGGCGTGGGAAAGGGACGAGAGGGAATCGAAGACAATCAGACGGACCTGCGCGAGGGCTGTCGCCACCGCCTCAAAGACGAGGCAGATCTCCCACTCGATGTTGACGAGCGCAAAGATACGATCCCAGTGCCCAATCTGGCCAAAAAAGACGGAACGGATCGCGTCAGAGCCGGGCGACGGATCTCACGACGAGGAGAGTTACGCGTAGGACTGACCTCCTTGACGAAGACGACGAAGCCAAACGCGAGCGTCACAACCGTCTGAGCGCTATCCGTCGGAGTAAAGACCGCAGATCACAGATGGGTCAGCCTCCTTCTTTGTGCAGCGTCCAAAGAGGACGGGATGGGGCAGTCCTCGAGATGTCCGAGAGAGAGAGAGAAGACATACAGGTTGATCGCGAACAAGAGGGCCACCAGCGTCTTGAACTTCCAACGATCGTTCCGGAACCAGTGGCTAAAACAGGACCAGACGCCTAGGTCAGCATGGAGACAGATCCGTCGGTGGAGCTCGTCCGAACGGTTCGATCGCAACTCTGGCCGACGGTCGCGTGCCAGTCCAAAGGCCGTCCTGGCCGCGATGCAGACCGGATGAGACTCACTAGTAGCTCCAAACCTCGCTGTATTATCGAGACGAAAGGGCGAGAGGAATGTGGTCAGTCGGACGTGCCCACATCCAGACAGGCGAGCTCGACCCGACTGCCGCGCCGCCGAGCTGGCCCCATCGTCCCCCCTGCGTCATCGAGGCCGCCAGTCCGAGAACCATCGCGGCCAACACAAAGAAAGAGGGCGGGTACGTACAGTGCGAGGATGCCGAACAGGAGCTGGTCGAGGGATCCTGCGAGGGCGAGTCCTCCGATGTACCACTGAGGGTCAGACGCCCACAGCTCCGGCACCGTCGGCCCAGCGAGGATGGCTGAGGACACGTCCAGTGGTATCGCCATCGAGCGAACGAGTGCACGTCGAAGGAGACGTGTTGACGAAGGAAGGAGCGGGTAGAGGAGAGGGAGGAACGGTCGTGGTCAGTGCGAGCTCACACGTCCGTCCCCTCATCCATCGTCTCGGCCTCGAGCGTCCCACGAGCTCGGCTTCGCTGGCCAAGAGCACAGACGTTCCCTTTGTCTGCACTGGAGGTGTTTCCAGCTCGTCCGAGAGTCGGATAGCCGCGAGAGAGGACAGACTCTCGCACGAGAGGGGGTCCAACACTCGAGCAGCCAGCTGAGCCAAACGCCTGTCCCCTATCCGTCTCTGATCCGGACTCACTGACAGACACAAGCTCCTTGACAGCCAATTCGGCCGGGAGAGCCATCGTCGACCTGCTCGATCAACCAGGCTATACAGGCGGGAAGAGAACGAAGGAAGGAATGCAACAGGTCGTCGAGGGCGTGGGTGTCTGAGGGACGAAGCTGTCAAGTCGTCAATCGAGCCAAGGGGCCAGGCACCGGAGAGAGAGCGCAACCTTCGCCCGCGTGGCCGGTACCGATCGACCCTGCCCTCCTCTCGGCATTTTTAACCTCCAAACCGACGGGACAGCCCGCTCTCCTTTTCCCTCTCTCGACGTCACATCACGCATCAAGTGATTTTCTGCACAGAGGAAAGATCACGAACTGCTACCGAGCTCGCCCATCCACGCAATGGAACCCATGTTGACCACCTGAACCAAGCCGGGGCAAGGTTTCAGGCGCGCTTGGTCGAAGGGCGGCACAACATTCCGGTTCATTGAGATCTCTCCCTCAGACATGCATCCTTGTACGACCCTAGAGTCCAGCGAGGAAAGAGCGAAGGAAGGCGTTGAACTCTGTCGGCATCTCGAGCTGGGGCCAGTGGTTTGTCTCGAGCTCCTGAGGAAGACAGAACGAGGATGGGGGGGGGAAAGGTCAGCGCGTAAAGGACGAGGGTCTTGAGGTATGTGGTCAAACAGGAGCGTACCTCGATGGTGAGGTTGGGGATGTGCTCCTCCATGGGTCCAAAGGTCGGTCGGAGGCTGTCATGGTCAAGTGGAAAGGATGTGAGCGATCGGCTGCAGGACACCAGGACGCGTCGGAGGGAGGGGAGCACACTCACTTTCCGAGGACGTCCTTGGTAGGGCTAATGTAGAAGGTCGGGACGAGGATTTCTCTGTAGTACGCGAAAGCATGGCAGGTCAGCGAAGTGTAAGAAACGGGAGAAGCCTTCGAGAATGAGGTGACGTACTGCGAAGCGCGCTGTGATGCTCTGTCGAGCGACCTCCGACCGTTCTTGATCTGGTAGATGGCGATCGTCGACTCAAAGCCAGACGTGACGAACGACTCTGCCCAGTAGTTCTCCTCTGACTTGGGGATAAGCGTCTGCTCCTCGATCTGCAGAGCAAAGGTGCACGAGGGAGGTATCATCAGCGCACGTCGCCAACCTCCGGAAGGCTCGAAGCGTACCGGCTGGTCTCCCCACTGTCCGAGAAGGGTGTCCTTGTGCATGAGCAGGTCCGAGTGCTTCGTGTCTGCTTTTTGGAGCAGGGCTCGGACGAGATCGTGAGGCCGGGCGTCGAGCTCAGCGGCTGTCCGCTTCTGATCATCCGTGAGGTAGACCTGGTAGCTCAGCGTCGGCATCCGAGAAGATCTCTGGCGGGGAGTGTGGTACTCGTGGCCAGGTGGGTAGTACTGAGAAAGCGAAGGGCCAAAGTCAGACAAAGGGCGAGTAGACGCCGAGCGAGCCTTGCCCAGAGCGGATCCAGGACGGCTGAGAGGGTGAGACTCACAGGGACCGCCGAGTTGAAGAGAGCTGACACGCGAGTAGGGTGCTCAGCAGCCATGTCGAAGCAGATCTGGAGAAGAGGACGAAAGGAAGCGTGGCGAGGTGAGTAGATTGCTATGTGCGCGTGTGGACCGTCTTCAGACGTACCGCAGATCCCCAGTCATGCCTGCAATGGATATGCAAGGAGTGATCAGCAGACTGCAAGAAAGCAGAAGGATCTAGCGAGTCCCAAACGTACCCGATGCAGACTGCTCCTCCCTCGACGCCGGCATCGTCGAGCACGCAGACGAGGTCGTCCGCAAAGTCCCCAAGACCGGACGAGGACTCGTGATCGGATGGCGAGGTCGAGTTGCCGTATCCTCGCATCGTCGCTGATGGGGACAGAGACGGGGGTCGTGGCAAGGGTGAGTGATGTCAGGATCCGTGGCTTTCGCGAGGGAAGACGGATGGCCGGTCCTGGCTCAGAGCCTGGACTCACGGATGATCATCCGGTACTCGGACTATGCGAGGGCAGAGACGTTCACCAGACGACTTGTCAGCCGTACGTCGATTGACCGTCGAGAGTGAAAACGTGCAGACTGACCTCAAAGTCGAGCACCTGGTTCCTCCAGCTTGACCACGTCGCAGGCCACCCATGGACGAGCAGCAGTGTCTTCTCGGCCGTCGGGTTGATATCCACGTAGTCTGTCAACATGACACGGGCAGGACAGGTCAGTTCAGCTCCCGACCGGCGGCTCTCTACGTGGGCCACTCACGGATGTCGATCTCGATGTCCTTCTGCTTGGACCACCATCCGCTCCCAGGCTCCTTGGCTTTACACCGTGCAACCTTTTGCTCGTATGCGGTCGGGTCGAACGGCCGCTGGGCGACGGGCAGGATCGAGGTGACGGCCGACTTGAGGGCCGACGTGGGCGAGTCCGAGGTCGAGGTTGATGGTCGGGTGTGCGCCACGTCGGGGAGAGGCATGAAATACCAGACGACCGCAAAGAGGATGGGGAGGAGGGCGAAGCTGACGGGTGCGGGCGGACATGGCAGACGAGCAGAGGAGAGACGGGCACAGGAAGGTCAGCTTCAGGTGAGCTCGGTCCATCTCTCACATGCGTTCGCTCCTGCGACCGAGACAGGCTGAGAGACACATGAGGGTTCATATGTCCCGTTGCAGGGTCTCTGAGAGCTCGTCTGCTCCTTGCAGCTCGTCCAGACTCGACTTACATCTTCCATGGCTCAATAAAATTGGCCTCGAGCCTTGCCTGCCTCTCGGCGTCCTCCTTGCGGTCCTTGAACTTTTGCATGATCGCAAGCTTCTGCTCGTCAGTCTGCTCGTCAGACAGCGAATCAACTACTGGTGGGGACATCTTGTAGAGTTTGGGGTGTCGGCGTTGCAGGTCAAAGACAAGGCAGGGGAAGGAGGAAGTTCGAGCTCAGCTCGAGCTCGCCGGAAGTCGGTGACCTCATGCTTCCGGAGCGGCATGATTCATGCCTCGAGCTCAGGCTCCCGCTTGGACTGAAGAGGCCGCTCTCCAGCTCGTCGACGCCACTCAGGAACGAACAAACTTCTTGGCTCGCGATGAACCATTCCTTGGACTCCCTCCCAGATGATCAGGGACCCCTATTGTTGGCCGGCTTCGAAGAGCACTCCTTTTCGCAATCCGCCTCGGCGTGAGCAGCAGAAACTCGCAGTCCTGTTCTTTCGCTTGACTTGTACGGGTCTGGGTTCGTTTAAGGGGCGTATCATCCACGAAAACACAAGAACAGAGAAAGTCGATAGGCCGGGGGTGGTCGTCCTCCGTAGGCTCGAAGAGGGGCGAAAACCACTACTTCAGCTTCCTGGAAGGGCGGAGGGACAGGTGATAAAAGAAGACGTGGTCAGTGGTCAGCGAGTGGTTCCGAAGAACACGAAAGGAGCGATGGAGAAAGGACTGACTTCTTGGGCCTAAGCTGGGACGAGTGTCCGCACGATCGCTTTCGGCAGTTGGTGGCACGAGGAGGGAGTCGGGCGTAGCACTTTCGGCAGATTTGCTGCAGAAGGAAAGAGTGAAGAGAGAAGCTGGTCAGCAAGTGCAAGTGTGTGATGTGTCGCTACACGTTAGACAGAGCCCGCTGCTCTCGGTTGACCCCGATCCCACCCAGATCTCCACCAATCCTTCCCAGGCGAGGGATATGATCTCTCTCTGATACGAAGTTTGTGCTCACCTTGTCGCAGTTGGTCTTCCTGGCGAGCACGGCGAGCGAGGGCTCGATGATACCTCCTCGGAGTCGGAGGACCAAGTGGAGGGTCGACTCCTTCTGGATGTTGTAGTCCGAGAGGGTTCGGCCGTCCTCGAGCTGCTTTCCAGCGAAGATGAGTCGCTGCTGGTCAGGGGGGATACCCTCCTTGTCCTGGATCTAGAGGTGGCGCGCGAGGCAACCAGGACGTGACGTGTCGAAGAGGCGAACAGTCGACGGGAGGGGAGAGATGGCGATGGGTTGAAGGCGAAGTGGTAACGAGGGTTGGGTATGGTGATGGGCGAGCAGAAGTAAGGGGGTTGGGTTGGTTGGAGAGGAGCAGAGGAACAAGGGAGAGGGCAAGGTCAGCACCGGTTCACACTCTGTCTGCTCACCTCCTGTCCTCTGCTGTCTGTCGGGCCTCCATTCCTCCTCGCCTCGCCGCCATCAGACCCATCCTCTGCCACCTCCGGGTAGCTCTCATCTCCTCGCTCCCCGACATCGGACAACCCGCTTCCTTGGGGCGAGCTCAGGTCCGCCCGTCCATGCACGCCGCCCTGCTCCGCCATTCCTCTCATCTCCGTGCTCTGTGTTGACAGAGTAGAGTGACACGAACCTTGGCCTTGACGTTGTCGATGGTGTCCGAGGACTGAGGAGGAAACGGAAGGACGAGACGAGGTCAGCTTGCCGTGGCCGATCGAACGATGGGGCGACGGCGAGACGATGGGACGTACCTCGACCTCAAGGGTGATGGTCTTGCCCGTAAGGGTCTTAACGAAAATCTCTAGAGAAGAGCAAGAGGAGAGGACGAGGTCAGCACACTGCGTAAGTGCGAGACCTCTGGGTCGGGTGGGCAGCGGGTGTGCGGATGCCGAGGTCGGGCAAGGGGTGGGGCGAGGCGAAGCTGAGGTCCGCTTGCGACCGTCCTCCTCGGTCTCCCAGCCGTCCCTTCTCTGACCGACACAGACCCACGAGAGTTTGGACGGCGCGCTCGTCTGATGAGACTAGATGCGGGTTGGCCAGGTGATGTCTCGTGGGCCCAGCGGCGACGGCAGAGGGACGAGCTCGCGGAAGGGCAGACGAGCTCGTCTTTTTCCTGAGCTTGGACGACCGCCTGCCGTCCGTTCCGCGCCGTTTGTTTCGGAGATCCATAGGAGGAGGTAGCCGGATGTGGATTGAGTGGAGCGTGTGACGATCTACGTACGCATGGTCGAAGATGGAGGCGTGGACGGAGGAGAACCCGTGTGCGTGCGAGTAAACTTGTTCAGGGCGCGAACTCTCAAAGCGCAGGCCAGCGTTCGACCTGGGCTCAGCTCCCCCCTCGGTTCGTTGCCCTCTGTCTTGCTCAACCTTCTTCAAAAATGTATGTCCTCACGACACTGCATACATCCAGAGGAGACACCCGAGCTGACCACCTTCTCCTCGTTTGTCTATCCAGGGCCAAAGTGAGTTGGCTGTCTGGTCTCCCCTTCGCGCGAGCTCTTCGCCAAAATTCTTGGGCGACAGCGTCGTCGACTCGTCTACCGGCCTCCCTCGTCCCGGATGTGTGTCGGTGATGGAAGTAGCGGGTGGAGGAAGAGCATACGGATGTACTGGTGGCTGTACGGGGAGACTTTGGTCGTATGGGGAGGACGGACGGGCGGGCAGAGGGAGGAGGGACGACCAGCTCTCGCCTCTGGAACGACCTCGCCCTGAGCTCCCCATCGACACGTCCTCCTCGCCTCCCTACACCTCGGCTGGCGACCTCGCACACCACCACACGACATCCGTCAGCTCTCGCCATCATACCCTCCCACCTCTTTCGCCCCTCCGTTCAACCTGCTTGTCGGCAGCCGACCCCGACTCCACGCTCCTCTGTCGCTTCCCCGCCGACCTCACACGCTGTCGTCACCCAGGCCATACATCTCGGACATGTGATCTGACCGCTCGCGTACCTCGCCTTGGTTTGTTGCTTGTAGTCCAAGAACCATACCGCCCACAACCAGACCTACAAGGCTCACCGAAACGGTATCAAGAAGCCTAAGCTCAACAGGCATCCGTCGATGAACGGGGTGGACCCCAAGGTACGTCAATCACATCCCTTCTACTGCTACGTCCCTGTCAGCTGCAGTTTTCGCTCCATGCGAGCTGTATGCGGCTGTCGCTCGACCGCTCATGGCCGAAGCTGACCTCGGTTCCTTCTCTGCGCGCTTCAGTTCCGACGAAACCTCAAGTTCGCTCAGCTCGGTACCCAGAAGCTGTTGAGGGCTGGTCAGTCCACACGCTTCATCCTCTCGTCACTCTCGTGCTTGCTGACGTTCCCTGTTGTCGTCCTTGTGTCACGCAGAGCGAAAGGAGAAGGCTGGAGAGCCCACCGAGGTCAAGAAGGGCAAGGGAGGACTCCGGGTTTAAGGAGAGCGATGACATGTCGCTCTTTCGAGTTCTTGGATCATTGATGCATCACGCTGGCAAAACACATCTCTCGAGAAGCGGAAAGGAAAGAGAGACTAAGGACAGAGAGTAGGGTCGGCATGATCGCCAGCCTGATTCGGATGCAACCGTCGACTCTGCGACTCTGTTTCTGTGTGGTCACTTCGGATCACACCCAGACTTCTTCGTCGACGTGAAAGCGTTCGATAGCAAGGCAGAGTCCACAGAGCTGCTCCTTTACTGGTGCATGTGACCAGCACGTCCTCCTTCGGCCCCAAACCGAGAGAGCCGCCTCGTCCGTTGAGACGCGACTTGTCCCCTCACCCACAACCTTGTTTCCCCCCCTCCCCAACCCGCCCTCCCTTCTCGCGCGTCCACTTTGTCGCGATGTCGGCCTACTCGCATGCTCGTACTGCGTCTGATCTGAACACGCAGGTCCTGCTCGGACTCCCCGACCAGGCACACAACCCTCCTCCCTCGCCTGGGCTGGACGCTCGCGGGTTCGAGGTCGCTGGTGCGGACGGGAGCGAGAACATGGTCTGGGAGAGGAAGATGGGACCCGCAGAGATCAGTTACTGGCTGCCGAGTCGCGCAGAGGGAGTCAACGACATGTGAGTCTCGTCAGTCAGGGCTCGGTGTCGAGAGGCGAGCGGAGGGCGATCTGGCCACCGCCCGAGTAGGAGGGCTGCTAGGACAGTCGAGGTCTCTGCTGTGCTTGAAAGAACGCATAGAGCCTTGCGTATGGTCTCTGGGCAGCTGAGGTCGTCGCTGAGGCTGGCCGAAGGGAGGGAAGGCTCGTCTCAGGCACGCGAGCTTGTCGCTTCCTTCCTCCCTCCGGCTCAGCCCCGCTCGTCGACACAAGTCAGCCAGCTGCTCTGCAGAGAGGCGGTCCAGCAGACGATGCATCTCTCAAGTCATCACCTCTGCATGCTTGTCGCTCGTGAAGCTAACACTGCTTCCCTCCTCTCTGTCTGTCAGGTATCTCCATCTCAAGCTGCTCGCGCCGACCTCGCTCTTCCTGCCCTCGCGCGTGCTGCTCGTATGGGCTCTCCTCCGGATCAGACACCCGCTGATCGGCTCCGTCGTCGAGGAGCGCGCAGTGGACGACATCTACTTCGTGTAAGTCTATCGGTCACGCCTCTCGTTCCCAACGAGCATCGCGCATGTCGGGCTGACCTCCCTCCGTCCTCGCGCTCGACAGCCACCGACTGCCCAAGACGACCTCTGAAGCTATTCTGGGCGCGAAGAAGGCTGCCACCTTCCCGACAGGAAGGACCAAAGCTGGTGCGTAGCCTGCCAGCTCTGCCCCTAGTCTCTGTCCCAGAGGTCGACTTGCCTCTCGGTCACGTGCGACCGTGACTGACTGTTTCTGTCCGTCTTCTGCTCTTCAGAGCTTGTCGATGCGTACCTGAACGGACCCCGGACGCTGTCGGCCGATCTGCTGTGCAAGATTGTCATCTCCATCCCTCCTGCTCTGCCCGCCGGCGCTCCCCCCGACCCCGTCTACGTGAACCCTGCTGCCCCGAACGGAGTCGTCGGCCACAACACAAACTTCGACTTCATGTTCCTCGCCGGCCACTTCCTCGCGGACGGAGTCTCGTTCGCTGTCATCGCCAACGAGTTCCTCACGCTCCTCTCGAGCGACATGAACGAGGAGGATCTCAGCAACCTCGTTCAGAGTGAGATTGACGCCAGAGTCCTGCTTGGAGTGAGTACAGCCGGAGTTCATTGGAGATGGACGAAATTCAGCAGAGCCTGACCTGTCATCCTTTCTTGTGCAGGCGAACCCAATCCCTGTGTCGACGGAGCAGCGACTCGCGATCCCGAGGACGTGGGGCAAGTTCCACCGAGCGATCGGACAGGTCGAGTTCATGAACAACCTCTCGAAGCAGATCGTACGTATCTCGTTCGGTCGCCGTCATTGGCCCAATGCTGACCGTCTCTCGTTCGTACGTCCGTCTTCTTAGGGTGGTCAAACGTTTCCGAAGGCGCCACCCGGCCAGGAGCGTCGAACACACGTGGATACGGTCACGTACGATCCTCGCGTGACGGCGACGATTCTGAAAAAGTGCAAGAACGAGGGCATCACGATCGCGCACGCCGTCTTTGCGCTGGTCAACATGGCGTGGGCGAGGAACAAGCCGGACGACAACAACCTCCCGCTGATGCTGTACTCCGCCATCAACCTCCGAGGAGCCCTTCGACCTCCCAAGCCGCACGCGTCGTCCTTCTTCCACCTCTGCGTGGGCTACTACAACGTTGTCCTGCCCTCGTTCCTGATCCCCAACCTGACCGACACCCAGACGTTCTGGCTCCGATGCCAGTCGACAAAGCTGCAGACCTACAAGGCCGTAAAGTCAAAGTTCCTCGTCACCCGAGCGCTGGCCATGTCGATCATGAGGCAGCGACAGGCTGTCGGGTGGGCGATGCAGGACGACGCGATCGCGGCCGCAAAGAAGAAGCAGATGATGGCCGCCCAGCAGGCCCACGCGCTCGCCAACGCCGAGGCTCGAGCGGCGGAAGAGAAGGCAGACGCAGCGGCAGTCAAGCCATCGAATGGTGCACCCAAGCCCGCAGAGATCACTCCCCCAGCGAAGCCCATGCCGACGAGGACGTTCAGCGGGCTGGGCATCCAGATGGACAAGGTCCGACCCATCAACGGATCGCCGATCGTGTCCAGTCCAGCCGTGCCTTCGACCAAGCCGTTCTTCCCTGCTCGACCGTCCACACCCGGAACGGCCGACGCGATCGCAAAGTCGCCGACAGCAAAGGCTGCCACTCTCGCGGCACCCATCGCTCCCGCCGCATCGACACCCGCGCCCGCCGCCACTTCCGCTCCTGCACCTACGCAGGCGCCCGCTGGATCATCCGCTGGTCCTCCGCCACCGCCACCGGGCGCTCGTCCGAACCAGGCTCCTCAGGCGGCGCTCATGGGGGTCTCGTTCCTCGGAAACCTCGACGCCATCTCAAACTGTCCGTCTCTCTTCGCTGCTAGCGATCCTCTTCTGCACCTCTTCCTGACCCGACCTGCTTCCTCTGACCCGCAGACACGACCTACACCGGCATCCACACCTCTGACCTCACGTTCGGCGCCCGTCAGCGACCGGGAGGGATGCTCATGTTCGCCTACACGTTCGCCGGCCGACTGTGGTTCTCGCTCGGATGGGACGTCAACGGCTACCCCGAGGGAGTCGTCGAAAACTTCTGGAGGGACTTCAACTTTGGCGTAGGAGAGTTCCTCAACGTCAAGTAAGTTGGGCGGCCCCAAGGTCGGAGCAAACCTCTCTCTCTCTCTGTTCGACCCGCGGCGGTTTGCCCAACCGGTACCTTTCCGTGTCTGTTCTGGCTGGCCTTTCGCTCTTTTTTCACTCTCTTTGGGCTTTATTTTCAACTCCTGTTCTGTCTGGTTTTGAGGTGGAGGTGTTTGCTTACTTATTCGGTTCCGGAGACGCTTTCGCCGTCGCGTTGGATGCGGTGCAGGGTCGGGTCGGGTCCTGCTTCGTCTCACTTTCTCCGGTCTTTCCGCTTTTCTCACCCTCTTTTTGTATCACTCCTTCCCTAACTTATCATATATCCATCTTCTCATTGGGATCCGTCACGGTTGCGTGGTGCATGGGTGAAGGTCGCGAAAGTGATGTTCAGCCTCGTCACACGCGTTCGCCGATCAGCGATGCCCGCATTTATCGGTCCGTCGCGTAGATGTTCAGTGCCGGCTGCCGGTGGACTGATTGTGGAGCGATCCGGCCTTTGCGAGGGGATCGAAGGCCAGAGGGGCAAAGAGGTCACTTTACAGGGACAGGGGGAGGGAAGGCTGTTTGATCTGTGGGACAGGTAGGCGGGGAAGCTCTCTTCCAATCTACAGAGAGCGGCAGCCGAGTAGCGAGGGACCTAGTTCGCTTCCACTGCTAAGGCGCCATTTTGTTTCCCATGATTCTCTAGAAAGTGCCAGGAGGAAGCTGAAGGAGCGAGAGAGCCAACTGCCCGTCCGAATTCACAGGGGTCGGCGTGGCGTTAGCCTGAAGCCGACCTCGGCAGTGGGAAGACGGTGGACGTCCCACGAGTGATCGAGCCGTGGTTAGTACGGCAACTATAACTCGTGCAATCCGGCCATTCCGCGGCCAACTTGGGGCCCTCGGATTCGAAAGAGGGCCTGAGCACGGTCAGACGCACCCGTCTGATCGGTGGGTCGCTCTGTCCTCTCTGTTCTTCCTCACCACCCACCCACAGGCCTCGTGCACGCTTCCCACGTTCTTCGTCGTCCCCAGCTTCTCCACCTTCCCAATACGGGATGCAGTTCGACCGTCCAGAGTTCTCGTCGATGGGTGAGGACGCGTCGGAGGCACGTTGGACGAGCGCGGGCCTGATGAGCTCGCCCTTCACTCCCGACTCTCACCGCTCCTACCCTCAAGCCCACAGCAGCCAGCTCGAGGGACGGCCACCACCTCCCAGCCATGCGCTCTCGCTCTCCCCCTCGACCACGTCTGATGTCTCTGTAGGACTGACGCAGATGGTGACCTCGGACGCGTTCGGCCAACCGCTACAGGGTCCGTATCTCCGCCTCGGGCCCAGCCTGGCGGCCCCTCGTCCTGCCTTCGCTCCGCCGTCTTGAGCTTATCCTGCCTTCCTTTGCCCCTCTGCCTTGTCTCCGACCGTCCATCTCTCATATCCGCCCGTCCTGGGATGCAGATCCTGACGATGCCTACGAGGCTGAGGTCGGCTGGGGTCCTGCGTTGCCGCCGTCGAGCGGGCCCGTGCTCGCGAGGGGATTCAAGCTGCCGCCTTCCATCCTCGAGCAAGGGTACAACAAGGAGGGACTCCCCAGGAGACCCATGAACGCATACATGGTAAGTGACAGCCAGACGTACGTCTCTTTGTCCCAGAGAAGCTGACCTGTCCTCGGTGTCTGTGCTGTCACCTCCAGATCTTTGCGCGATGGAGGAGAATGGAGCTCAAGGGTACGCCAGATCCGTCTTCTTCGCCCTCGGCTTCAATCATCGCATACTGACACGCTTCTCGTCTGTCGATCTACAGGCGAGCACTGCGACCTCAGCACGGGTGAGGTGAGCTCCCTGCTGAGCGCAGAGTGGAAGGCGTTGGACTCGGTGAGCGCTCCGGCCCCTATCGCTCTCGTCCGCTCAGCCCAGTCATCCTGATCGCCCAATCTAACCTGCCTCGCCCCTGGTCCGTTTCCAAGGCTACCAAGAACGTCTTTATCAGGGCGTCGGCCGATCTCAAGGCGAGGTTCGACGCTCGCTTCCCAGACTACAAGTACATTGTGAGTCCCGAACGAGATCCTCGTCGGCCGCAAGAAGCTGAGATGCTGATCAGTTTCAACAATCTTTCTCGGCTCTACAGCGACGTCCGAATGGGACTCGGAAGCGAGGCTCTCGGGGTGGAAAGATGTACATCCCGAAAGGCCAGCAAGCGGAGGACGCCCTCGCCGGCGATGGACGGCCACCGACCCTCGCCGCATCTTCTCCAACTCGATGGGTCTCCGCCGACGAGGATGAGCTGGCGTCGGATGAGGGTGAAGGCTTGTATGGGGCACTCGCATCAGCCCCAGCGATGGAAGCGCCCATCCAACTGCCTGTGCCCCGACCCTCGACTGCCTCGGGGCCGTCGTTCCCGTCGTTCTCCCAACGCGTTTTTTCCGGACCAACCCAGAACACGGTCCCAAGGAACGATCGAAGCTTGTTCGCTCAGCCGTACGCCGTCGCTTCGCGAGGATCTCGCCGGTCGCACCGGCCGGCAGACTTTCCTCGACCGAGCCAGCGGTATCTGCCCTCTCGACCGATGTCCATCGCCGTCCCAGTACCTCCGACGATGGACTCATGGGCTCATCCGACTCGACAGCCAGGACCATATCCTGTTTCCACACCGTTCTCGACGACCGCCTCGCTCGCCGGATCACGCCAACAGTCATTGTCGCCGTCCGTCGCCGGAGGCTCCCACAACCTTTTTCCCCCAGCCGACTACGAGCCACACTCAGTGGTCTTGCATCAGCTACCTCCGATGTCGCATCAGCCTACACGCCGCTCGGGATCGATCCAGGGCGCGTTTAGAGCCCAGCTCCGGTCAACAGGCCCAGACATCAACCCCACTCCGCCGTCAGACGCATCTTGGAACGGCGGCAGGCTGCAGGTCGGACTGGGACTCGGCGACGTCATCGAGTCAGATCCAAAGTACGAAGCGTACGCCGGTTCAGGCTGGAAGGGTGCCGACGAGGCGCAGTGGGTGGCGACGGACGGTCGACGAGCGTCCGGCCCGTCGTCTGACGGATACCGCCCCCAGCCTCAGTGGGAGCAGGTTCCAGAGCAATCTCCTGCACTCTCGGACTCATCGTTCGGATCGGTGCCGATCTCGTCGGCTCGGTCGTCGTTCTCGTACGCGCCTTCTGTGCCATCTCGGATGCAGCTGCCCACGACGCCATCACCTACACCTTACGATCCCGCCAGCAATCGGGCGACCTTCTCCAGCCTCCACGACCAGCATCTACCTCCACCGCCTCACCACGAGCATCCGCATCGGCACGTCAGTCATCAAGGCAGACGAGTCGCTAGCGAATCATGGGCAACCTCGGCGCCTGCGCACCCCCCACCGTACCCCTCTCAGCCACGTTCTGCCTCAACGAGATCGACCTTCCCGCCTCTCCCGCTCCCGTACCCGGACGACAGAGCGGAGCAGCCACATATTGAATGGGAACCGCTTCCCCACGCCGAAACCGAAGCCGCTCCCGCGCAGGCGTGGTCTGCGTCGATGCCGCTCTCGTCGATGCAGATACGCTCCGAGTACTATGGCTACCAAGAGGTCGGCACGTGGGGCAGCTCAACGCAGCTCTAAGGCAAACTCAAGCGCAATCTCCTTGGCTTCTCTCTGTTCTCTATCCTTGCATCATCCTCTTTCGCTTTGTCTCGGCTACCTCTGCACGCTCTGCCTCTTTCTCTAACGCCTTTCTACGAACTTTGCTTTCACGTTTCGCGCTCTTCTCTTCGTGCACGGACATCTCTCGTTTGCTTTTCGATTCTTTCCTTCGCATGCTCGCATCTGCAGTTTCTCACACCATTGGTCGCTCGTTTCATTCGCTCGCTTCACGCCGGGTACGCTCTTCTCGGTCCTTCAATCAGTCTTGGGTCGTTTGCTTTTCTTTTCCGTTGTTTCTCATCTCTATGTCACGTTCACGTTCTCTTCCTTTGCAATCTCGGGTCTCAGGCACGGAAGAAGATGGGTCACGTTCCTTGACACTGCCGATAAGCAAGGCTTCCCCGCCTCGCGCAACCCCGGACCAGTCCTCAGAGAGCCCTGGTGACTTGCCGCAACCACCCACCTTCCTCCGTCCTTCTCGCCTCCCTTCTCCCTTCCGTTCTCCGTTCTCTGTTCTCTCAGGATGACCATCTTCGGCAGCAAGACTCTCTCGGGCATCGACGTACGTCTCACTCCTACCCAGTCGTGTGAGCTCGGAGCGAGGAAGCTGACTTTTTGAGCTTGGCTCTGTCCCTCCCTTCTCTCTGTGGTCGCGATATGGCAGCCTTCCAAGCTCACGATTGAGCGGATCGCGACTCCTTCGGTCCTCCCGGAGAAGCTCGTCTGGGGAGCCCATTTTGTACGTGTCCAGCACCCACCCGGGCGGGCGAGCATGAGAGTAGGCGACGACCGGCCGACAGCTGACCTCTTGCCTCTCGTACCCCTCTTCTTGCACCGTGTGTCCTCTGCCTCGTCCCGCGTGACCTGCCGACCATGCTATCGCCTTTGTACGACTTGTTGTCCTCAGGCTGACCACATGCTGATGATCAAGCATGTCCCCGGAGAGGGCTGGCAGGCGCCTTCGATTGTCCCGTACGGACCTATCCCCATGTCGCCCGCGTCGGCCGTCTTCCACGTGAGTGACCCTCAGATGTCTTCCTGCTTCTGCTGATGCGTGCTGACTCGTTCATGTTCCCTGATGTCATGTTTGCAGTACGCCCCGTCTCTCTTTGAAGGTACGTCGCTGCTGTCTGAACTCGTTCTCGCAGCTGAGCGGTGAGCTCACCGAATTCCGGTCCCTCCCTCCTGGTCTTGTCTCTTGCAGGTATGAAGGCCTACAAGCCCGAAGGAGGCGCCCCTCGACTGTTCCGACCCGACATGAACATGGCCAGGATGAACAGGTCCGCTTCCAGAGTCGCACTTCCCGTACGTGCTACGGTCTCTCGCTCTGGTCGTGACTCGACCGTTGAGCTCGCGCCCAAAGAACCGTCGCGTCAAGATCGCTGACACATCTCCCCCCTTCCTTTCTTTTCGGTCTTGCTCGGGTGACTGGGTGTGTGTGTGACTGCAGAACTTTGACCAGGAGGCTCTGACCTCGCTGATCTCGACGCTGGTCAAGCTGGACGAGCACCTGATCCCCCCGCCGCCCTACTCGCTCTACCTGAGGCCGACCATGATCGGAACCCGGCCCACCCTCGGGGTCGGAGCAAGCGACGACTGCCTCCTCTACGTCATGTGAGTCCTTTCCTTTCGTCTGCCGAGCCTCTTCGCTGAGGCTGACGGCTTTGCGTCTGGTTGTGATCAGCATGTCTCCTGTCGGACCCTTCTTCCCCAAGGGCTTCAAGCCCGTCTCCCTCCTCGCCACAACCGACGCCGTCAGGTCATGGCCCGGAGGAACCGGATCGTACAAGGTCAGTCCCATCGACTCGCCTGTTACAAGGCGAAGACCATCGCTGACCTCGCTCGATCTTGCGCGCTTTCTCTTTCCAGCTCGCTGCCAACTACTCTCCCTGCTTCGTCCCTCAGCGCAAGGCCCAGGAGCTCGGGTACGATCAGAACCTGTGGTGCATGGGCACCCGAGTGACCGAGTGCGGGCAGATGAACCTGCTCGTCATCTACGAGTCGGCCGACGGCATCACCCACCTCATCACCCCGCCCCTCAACGGACAAATCCTCCCTGGAGTCACACGAGACTCGCTCCTCACCCTCGCTCGTCTGCACATCAAGGGAGAGTACACCGTTGAGGGACTGCCGACGTCCAACTTTGTCGTCGAGGAGCGAGAGTTTGGCACTGATGACCTCAAAGCTTGGGCGGACGAGGGAAAGCTCAAGGAGGCGTTCGGAGCTGGAACTGCTGCTAGTGAGTCACTTGCGTCTGCACTTGGTCGCTGTCGTCTTTGCGAGTCGCTGACTCCATGCTCCCATCCCCAGTCATCTGCCCCGTCGAGCGCATCGGTATTCCCTCGGACAACGAAGGCCCGATTGAGGACATCACCGTCCCCACGTCCGAGACCGGTCTCGGACCGTTCGCGACCTCGCTCCTGTTCGCGATGCAGGCCATCCAGGAGGGTAGGGTCGTCGGACCCAAGGGATGGAGCGTTCCGTGCTAAACCTATCCAAGGTCGCGCGCTCTCTTTCTCACTCTTGGGTTTTGGTGGGGACTCTATAGACGGTTCCGGGGCGTAGGATGTAGTTGTATGATGTTCGAATGCACGTGCTTGTTTACTCTCTCTCGCTCTGATCTGTCTGATTTCAAGGAACAAGTGTCAAGACTCCATCCCCCTCTTCTCCTCCCCACCCTCTCCCCGCCAGCTCATCTCCCCCCACCAAACCCTCCCCTCCCCCTCCCCTTCCACCTCCGTCCACTCCTCTTCTTGCGCCTCCCAAACCCACACACCCTTGTCCACCACTACCAACCCCGCCTCTCGCGCGATCCCCACAAACCGATCCACCGCTCCTCGTCCGCCATGTAAACCCGCGGTCAGATGCGCCTTTCCTCCCTCCGCAAGTAGCGCCAGTACGGACGTCAAGAGCGGTTCATGTCCGGCAGTGGAGTAAAGCAGATCCGCCATCAGCAAGACATCGAACGGTCCCTTGAGATCCGTTGTAGATGTTCCCCACGCGTGGGGGAGGATCGTGTGCCGAACGGCGGATGACGGAGGGAGATTGGCGGCGTAGTTCTCTTCCAAGGTAGCGAGGATGGAGGGATCTCCGAAATCCGTGGCGACGACGATGCTGGTTGTAGTAGTAGTGTTCCGACGACGGCCCATTTGGATGGCAGCAGCCACCCCAGCCAACCCGCTTCCTGCTCCTAACTCACCTACCCTCACCGGTTCCTCCCCCAGATCGATCTCCCCAGAGAGGAGCAGATGAGCGAGCAAAAGCGAACTCGGCCAGATGTATTGCGCTTGGAGGGCGTTGAGTCCTGCGGGTGGCGCGGGGAGTTTGAGCTTGATATGTTCGTTGAGGGTTGGGTGTGAGTAGAGGAAGTGGGAGGAGGTAGGGGGGAGGGAGTGCGCGAGGATGGGTTGGGAGAAGAGGGTGGGGAGGGAGAGTTCGAAGATGTCGAGGGGGTCAGGGGAGTCTGAGTCTGAGCAGGGCCGAGGCGGGAGGGCAGGGGTTGGGTGAGCTCGAGGGAGGAGTTCAGGGATGGACAGCAGGCATTCGACTTACTGGTAGCCATGGTCAGGATGGTAGGTCGTCTTTGGGTGTGTGCTTCGTTGGTGTCTTGAGGGTCAGGTCGCCCAGGCGAAGGTCAGGAGCTTGGAGGGGGAAGGAGTCGAGTTGGTGAGCTTCGCTCAGTTTGGGCTCTTGTGTTCGTTCCAGAGGCCTGATACGCTCCATGTGTCCCGCCGTTCCGAACGAGTTCTCCCGGAGTGACACCACAAGGATGTAGAGAGGTAGACGATTGATTAAGCGGACAGCAAAGAGAAGAAAGACAGGAGAATGAACGAGCTGATGGAACAACGGCGAGAAGGTTGAACGGACTGCGAGGAAGAAAGGAGCGGGAGAAGAGGATGCGAGAAGAACGAGAGATCAAAATGATACGTACGCGCGAGAGGACAGACGTCTGACAGGCCGGGTGGGAAGCGATAGCAAGAAGGAACGAGTGAAGTAAAGTACAGAGCGAGCTAGGCCACACGAACAACTCCACCAAACGCTCCACTTCAAGCGACCCTTGCTCACTTCCCATTCTCGAGACCCCAAACGGGTGGCTTCTTCCCTGCCCCGCCCAACGGCCTGTTGAGCCTGACTGCTCCGTTCGCATCCACAACCGGTCCGTTGCCCTTGACCCCACCCACCCCAGCATCCTGCCTCCTGAGCTGCTCCTCGACGTCCCTCAGGCCAGCCTCTGTCCTCGCGAGCATGCCCTCCATCCACTCCTTCCCAGCCCTCAGCTCGTTCCTGAACCCTTCGAGCTCCGCACGAGACATCGTCGCCGACGCCGCCGACGGACTGGGGAAGTCTGGGCCACTGGCGCCTCTCGACCCGTGCGAGAACATGGAGCTCGACAGAGGCGGCAGGCGGTTGTTGCCGTTCGAGTTTGAGTGCGACATCGAGGAGGTGTTGGGGATGGGAGGAAGGTGCGGGTGCGGCGATCCTGCGCTGCTGCCCATGGGAGCGAGTTGGGGCGACGAGATGGACGGCAGGTGATTCGGGTGGTGTCCAGCTGACGACGAAAAGGGGGACGGCCGCGGCGGATGCAGTTCGGCATGTCCAAGCGGGTACGGGCTTGAAGAGGACGTGTTGGTAGGGTGAGGAGGTCGATTGTGATTCCAGGCGGCGTAGGCCGAGTGGTCCATGATCGGAGGCAGCTCGAGCGACTGCTGCTCGACCCCGCTCATCGCTTTTGGCCCAGGGTGATGCGCACTCGGACCTCCAGGTGAAGATGGCTGGTACGGATTTGGGCTCATCATGTGCTGCGGCATGGACGAGAACGAGTTTCTTGGGCCGCCGAGCGAAGGGTGCGGCTGAGTCGAGGACGAGGCGTGGTTGCTCGGCCTGCCGGGAGGGTAGCCTCCGACGCTGACGACCGAGTTTGCATCCTCGCTGACCACAGAGCCTATCGACTGACTGTCGAGCTGGTCGTCCTCCTCGCCGAGCGCGACAGACTTTCGCTTGCGGCTCCGGCTGTCCGAGTTTGTTCTAGGAGGGGCGAGCGAGGACGACGCTGTCGGTGTGGAGACGCCGCTGTGCGGGTGTCCATTGGACCGAGGGGTGGCAGTTGACTTGGGGTCTGCAGGGTAGGGAGAGGCCCTGTTGGCGGGATGGGACGAGGACGAGACCTGTTGGTTGAGCACGTGCTGTTGTTGCTGCTGATGGCTCGACTGCGATCTCGAGACCGACATGAGTGCCTCGGCTGCATCTTGCTGGGATGTGTCGGCGTCCTTTTTGATAGGCTGAGGGCGAGCAAAACAGGGGGTGAGGAATGCAATCAGCCAAGACTGCCTGCCGGACCGCGAACCGTCTCGGCAGACGCGAGCACGGGGCATCACTCACAGAGTCGCTCGGCAGGTCCCGAGTCGTCGCTGCCGGCACTCTCTTTCTCCTCTTGATGACCGTCTTCTTCATCGTCACAGGACGAGCCTGACCGTGCAGCTTGAAGTACAGACCTGCAGGAACGAAAGAGGAAGAACAAAGAAGGGAGCCGAAACGAACGAATGAAGCGCGTCTGTCAGCCTTCGGCTATCTCCACGTCTAAGCTCGCTCCTGCGGAAGAGTCAGGTTTGATGAGGCTGTACGTACCGCATGCGTTGCAGGTCGTGTTGCCGTCTGCGTCTCTCCTCCAGAGCGGGGTCGTACTGGTGCCACAGTTTACACAGGTGATGCCTCCCGCGCCAGGCAGGCCCGCGGCCGAGTCTCCGGCGTCGGTCGAGTTGTTGAGAGCCGGGCAGCCAGCACACCCAGTCTTGCCTCCGGTGCCGTTGCACTGACCGTCACCTGGACAGGAGCCAGATTTAGCCGGTGGGCTCGGTTGGCGGGCAATCATGGGAGGTGGGGACGGGTTCGTGGGTGGGAAGTGGGCCGGCTGGGGAGGAGGGAGCGGCGAACGTTGCTGGGGCTGCAGGTGAGGAGCATGCGGAGGCAGGACGGGAGGCTGAGGGAACGGTGGACGAGATTGATACAGGTGCTGGTCCGGTTGGTAAGGGTGCGAGGATCCGCTGGCTGTCGACGATGTCGGTGCCGAGGGCGGGGGCAGGGATGAGGTCGGCGGAGGGGTCGGCAGAGGTGGTCGAGCTGATCCATACGACGGTGCACCCATGCTGTTTTGCGCTGGAGCAGGCTGAGCAAAGTCGGTCACGATAGGCTTCGTGTCTACAGTGGGCGAGCCTGAGAGAAAGAAGAGGGTCGAAGGACGACCGTCGGGTCAGCTCCCAGCACGGAGGAAAAGATAGGCCTGCCGGGCGCCCGATCAAGAGATCTCTCGGGTCCACCCTCTGAACGAGCTCGGAGCAGCCTCCCACACCACGTCAGAGGCAGCAAGCCCGACCGCATGGCATCCATCTAGCCCCGGCAGTGGGCTCTCCTGACCTGCCGTGCTCTTTGGTCGATGAGCTCGGATGGCTGCACCGACACGGTGCCACGTTGGGCGTCTGCTCGTACCGTCGCTGCGACATCCCCTCCCTCGCTCCGTCACTGACAGCCAATCCTCCCAGCAAACCCGCCAGACGGACAGACGACACGCCACGTAGCTCAACCCCCAGATCGCGTCTGAGTCCGGCCGGTTCTGCAGGCCATCCACTCTTCCGGTCCCATCCAGCCAAGGGAGGAGGGCAGAGCTCTCCTCTGACCAAGGCAAACCGAGACTCGACTCACCTCGCTCAACCTCCCTCGCTGGAGCCTGATTCGAAGTGGAGGTGCTGCCTTCCGGGATGCCGTTCGTCGTCGTAGCCATCGCAGCTTTTAGAAAGAGGGTCGTACGAGAGGAGAGGAGGGATGACTGTTGAGCGAATGGGCGAGCGCAGGTTCCACTCGACCCGTCGTTTGCATAATCTCGTCGATCCCACGCTCCTGGTCGACTCCGCACCCCACACGCACCACGCTGGGATGGAGGAATCTAATCAAACTCGCCAAAGAGGCCGGTCTCAAGAGGTTACTAACTCCAGATCTGGAGAATATGAAGCTCGCTAACGGTCGCGTTTCACCTGCGAAATCGCATCGCTTTGCTCTTAAGACAAGATGCAAGCATACAGAGCGCCAGTTTCGAGGAGATCTCGTTCGAAGCTCAATCGAAGCCTGGACCCCTGATCTCGGCTGTCGGACGGGCTGAGCCGAACGCACAGATTGAACTCTTGGGCGCTCTCCGATTCGCTCGTCTCAGAGATGCATACTTGCTGCTACAGTGAGCATCCACAGTTGATTTCGTGCAGAGACCACATGACCTCACCGCCGAGGCTGATAGGCCAGATGGCGATATCAGACTATCGTTAGCGTGCGCTGCGTTATCTCGCTTGGACAGATCCGGGGAAGACAGGCGTTCGATTGGCCGCTTGCCCTTCGCGCACCTTCTTGCCTGCGCCGAAGCCGGACGGGGTATACATAGCATCAAGTCCGAAGATTCTGATAGCGGACCGGTAGTCTAGTTCGGCCCTCCGTCGGTCCTTCGCTCTCGTCGCGGCGGTCTTGGCGGCGGCACTCCTCCACTTACGGGTCTGCTCCCCGGTTCGCTGCCTCCCCGCCCACCGACGTCGGGCGTGCCTCGGAGAAGCGGAGAGGGTTCTGGTATTTGCGGCGTTCGGTATGGATCTCCGCTTGCGCTGGCACCGCTGGGCTGTCTTGGCGTGCGAGATGATGAGCTGCGCGTCGAGGACTTGGGGTGAGGTTGGAGGGCTGAGTTTGGGAAGTCGGGGTTGTATAGAAGTGAGCGAAGGAGGAAGGTGAGGTCGAGGCCGATGTCGTAGAGAAGCTGAGAGAGTACAGGCAAGTCAGAATTTTCATGAGAGGGAGAGTGAGGCAGAAGCTAGTTGGACTTACCTTTTTAGACTGGATGCGAGTGGCTTCGAGGGTTTCCTCGACGACAGCTGGATCCACGTCGGATCCGTAGACCTGTCTGCGGAACATGCCAGAGAAGGTCTCGATCTCCTCCTTGGCCCACGAGACGAGTCCTGAAAGGGACCGATCGGTCAGCGCTATCCGACGTCCTCTGCGGCATAGGTCAGGACTGACCTGATGTCATGCCGCTCTCCTTGAAGCCTGCGAGGTACCAGTCGCTCGTATGCTTGACGCCCATGAAGCTGACAACCGCGAGCTCGTTCACGTACAGCGGGATGTCGCCCTCAAACTTGATTGTCCGCACCCGTTTGCGCATCACCTCGGTCCGCGCCTTGAGGAACGTCGCCCGGGCGAGATCAGGCAGCTCGAGCCGGGAGAACAGCTGGACGAGATGGGAGAGCATCGTCTTGCGGAGCGTCGGAGACGAGAGGTCGTAGCAAAGGCTGGCGAGCAGCGACGTCTGGAGTGGGGCGAGCTTTTGGCGGAGGATGAGCGCCGTCGGCGGGTCGGAGGACAGGAGAGTAGACAATCGATGTTTCGCTGAGACAGGCAATAGACAGCTCGTCAGACAAGATCGACCGAAAGACACCTTGGCAAGTGCTGACCTTTTTCTACGAGGTTGACCGACTTGTCCCAGTCGCGGATGGCGATGGCGACGGCCAGCTCGTCCCCAAAGTCGTCGATCCAGCGAAGGTTGCGCCCTTGCGCGTCCAGGACGGATGAGCTCCCCGCGGCAGACCCAAAGCCAAGGTCGACGATTGAGCTGCGAGAACCAGGCATGGAGCCCTGTCCGGGCATCGGTGGTGGCGCGCCGAGACCTGCTGGGACGTCGCCTTGCCAGAGGGATCTCCTCCGCTCCTGCTCCTTCTCGATCTGGTTCCGCTTCTTGTTGGCGAGCGCCTCGGCAACCTGTCGGAAGCTGGCGAGAAGAGCCTTCTTGTCCTCGTTGCGCTCCGTCCTGAAGATGGCCGTCTCCTTGCCGCGACGGATCTTGACGGCGTTGGTCAGATCTGTAGAGCGGTTGCGATGCAAGTGATGATAGGACACGGGTCAGCGAGAGAGGTCATAGACCCAGTACACCATCAGATGACTGACCGCCTGAGTCCTTCGCGTCCACCACGGTCACCTCCTGCAGAACCCAACACCTCTCCGCGACCAAGGTTCCATCCCTCCCAGCCGTCTCTCCTGCCGCGCCGCCTTTGCCGTCTCGTCCGTTGAGGCTGCCTCGTGCGCTCAGACTGCCAGCTCCCTCACCAGCTTCCCCTCCACGTCGACTGATGCTTCCTCCCGCCAGTCGACTCTTCCGGATGCCTGCGACGAGCACGAGGTCGTCGAGCACAAAGATGCGGACCGCTCCCTTGACTTTGTACGTTGCCGGGTTGAGCTCCACAAACGTCGACGCCTCGGTCACAACGTGCCGGCCAGGGATCAGAGGCACAAACTTCTGCGACCCTGACACGGACGACCAGAGCGTGGTGATCTGCGTCCGGTAGAGGGTCTGCAAGTCGGCCACAGATGATCGCCGAGAGGTCGAGTTGGAGTGCACGAGCGAAGAGGATGAAGGATCCGACATTGACGTTTTGCGAGCTGTCGAGGGATAAGATACCTGACGTCAGCATGTCGCGAGTTTCTATCTTTGCTCGCTCGCGTGCGAACGAGCATGGACAAAGGACGTACCACCGAGACTTGGGTCCTCCAGGCCGGTCAGCGCGTCTGGCACACCCTTCCACTCGCCGAGAAGGTCCTTGAGCTCGAGCATGTCATTCTCGAGGGTTGCAATCTCCTTCGAGATGACGACAAACTCGGCATAGCTGCAAGTCACGGGATGACACGGACGCGTCAGTGCTCGGAGTGGCCGTGAAGGAAGGCCAGTTCAGGCCTGGACCTACTTCTTGAACACGTTTTGTTGCAGCTATTGAAGTTAAAAGCGTCAGGGAGTGTCGGCCGGCTGGGTCTGAGGAGGACGATCTGACGTACGTCTGTGGACGTGGCTGCCTTGCTTGCCTCGAGCGCGGACGCGAACGCGTTGATCTCCTCGGACGTCGCGCCAGCCAGCTTCGTCTTGATGTCTACAAAACGACAGCAGGAGCTCGTCAGTCGTGATATATGTTCCGATCCAGACTCATCTCGTGCTTACAGGCCTCTGGGTCGTAGCCGTCCTTGCTGAGGATGGACATGTCGAGCGTGCCCGGATCCTTTCGGACGACACCTCCTTCGCTCCCCTTCCTCCCGCCCGAGTAGTACGCTGCCTCATCATCCTCCTCCCTCATACCCGATAGGCGCTGGGAGGGAGCTCCCCATCCTGCTGTGTTTGTCTGGTCGAGCGGAGGACGACGTCGGCCGCCTGCGACGTTGAGTCCGGTCGGGAGCGAGGGCACAGCCGGTGGAGGCATCGCCGAGGGAGTATCGTCTGCGTACCGCATCGAAAGTCGCTTCTTGATCTTGTCCGACACGATCCGCGACTTGCGGTCTGCATCCGAGCCAGTCAACGAGGATGGGTGAGCTCGGAACGCGCGTCGGAGGAGGGAGCGTGCGAGCTCATCTCGGTCGCAGCCTCGTACGGGAGATTGTCTCGCAAGTCTGGGCGGTACTGACCCTTTGGCTTCCCATCTGGTAGTCCTGGTACGGCTAGGGATGCCTTTCTCGGGTTTGCCGAGCTCGAGGAGGACGGCTGGGCTGCCGACGGACGACGGGTCCGGAGCGAGGCGACCATCGTCGAAGGCAGCTTCGGACCCCCACCTCCAGAGTTGGACGGCTGACGAGAACTCATCCTAAGGGACGTTGGTGATGATGATGATTAGATCGCAACAGGAGCTGCTGGTCGGGGCGAGTCGGATCGCCGGAGTCTGATGGAGTTGGGTGACCGGGACGAGGGCGGCCTCCGCAATCAATGAATGAGCTCGCAACGTCCACCTAGACTACCTTCCCAACCATGACGACCCAATTCTCCCCCGAGGAGCTCGCCCTCGCCTTGTCAGAGGACATCAACCTCGGCCTCATCAACGCCTTCTCGCTCCAGTGCATGCCCCAGGGCCACGTCGCGGACGACGCCCGGGCGACCGTCACCCTGCTCGAAGGTCAAGACGTAGAAATCAGGCTCACTCCCAAAGGATACGAGGTAAGTCGAGCTTCGTCGCACAACGCTCTACCTGCCAGCTCAGTAGATGCTGATTCCTCCTTTCGCTCGGGATGACGCTGCTATCGCCCTGTCGTTCAGGTGCTCACCCCCGCATCCGCCAGCCCGTCCTCGACCGCTATTCCGACGTTGCACGAGACGCTGCCCAACCTGCTTGGATCCATCTCGCCCCTGTACGCAAAGAAGTGGGACGAGGCCCTCTTCAGTCGGCTCCAGCAGGTCCAGGACGCCCAGGCGGACGAGGAGAGTCATTGACACGACAGATGGTGAGCTTTGGCTCGTGCTTTCCCTCTTGACCACGCTCCGCTTGCCTCCCTCTCTTTGGAGCGGGCCGTCTTTGCTCCTGTGCTGACTGCTGGTCTTCTTCGTACTCGTCTCTGCACTCCTAGCCACTCCTCTCTCTTTTCGTTCTGATCTCTGTCTCGGTGCTCGCCTTCCTCTTTCGCCGCCTTCGAGCCGAGCGCCCAGGGGGTCCCCGCTATGACCGCCCTCGGCAGCCTAGATCACCCTAGCTCCTACTTATCAGCTACTTAGAGTGCCCCTGCCTTTGCTTCTTACCACACCTGTATCCATAGCCGTCTCATTACTTCCCTAAACCCATATAGCATACTTCCTCCAGCTCTCGAGATCCACTTCGTCTCCAAGCATCTCGGCTCCACAACGACTCTACTGAATCCCCCTCCACCGACGCAACTCGACTCCGCCCTCCTTGAGCACGCGGGCTGATTCTTCGTCCATCGCGTAGGCGAGGTTGTACACGACCTCTTTGACGCCAGACTGGACGATCTTGACCGCGCAGGGCAGGCAGGGGCAGCTGTTCGGCGGGATCGAGGCACGCGAGGATGGCGGGTGACCACGAGTAAGTGACGTCAGCTATGAGCAAGACATCAGGCTGGCTAAGGGTGACAGAGCAGTAGAGGGCAAAACGTGTGCCAGGGAAACTTACGTGTTGCAGTAGAGCGTGGCGGTCTGCCCGACTCGTTCGCGACCGGCTTCGAGGAGCGCATTCTCTTCTGCGTGCAGGCAGACGCACAGGTTTACTGGAGCAGACGCAGACGCAGACGACGATGCCGGCGAGACGAGGACAGCGAACGCGAGAGTGGAGGAAAGACAGAAGGCGAGTCGTGTCAGTCCTGTTATCGGGCAGAATGGCGAAGGTGCTCGGACATGATCAGACTCACGCCCTCCTCCGCGAGCTTCTCCTCGGTTGCATCGACCACACCCTCCCTCGTTGCAGTTGCGCATCCCTCTCGGCGTGCCGTTGTAGCCGGTGGAGACGATCCGCTTCTCGCGTACGAGGATCGCTCCTACCCGGCGCTTCATGCAGTTTGACCGGAGAGAGGCGAGCGAGGCGAGGGTCTATCGATTCGCACCAACAGACGCAACAGGGGTTGAAATCAGCGTCCTACGAGAAGAACCAGGAGCTGACCAGGGTGACCGGGAGACGAGCGCGGCACTGACCATGAAGTAGTTGTCCCACGATGGCCGGACCCGCTCCGTGTCATCTAGTCGGAGTGCGTCGAGATGACTGTACAGGTCTGAGAGTGACGGGTAGTTGTTGACGATCCTGAGGTTGGCGAGCGCGAACAGATCGTGCAGTGCTGTCGGAGGAGGGGCACCTTCTGGTTGAGGGGAGGCGTTGGGGTCGATTGACAGGGTGGACAACGAGCGTGTGGGAGGTGGAGGAGGTGCCGAAGAGGAAGGTGGCGGTGCAGAGGCGGCGGACGTGAGGAGGGAAGTTGTGGACGCGCTCAGCGGTGAGGGTGTCGGGGCGCTGTAGAGGAGGGCGTCGTGCTCGGCGAGGAACGACTGGAACGCCTCGAGCGAGGTGGCCGACAGGCTCGAGTTCCGAGATAGAGCTCTGATGAAAAGGTCACGCGTCAGAGGGCGTCAGCGCATTGATGTGAGACCCCGGAGCAGGATGTCGGACCGACCTCTGCCACCTGACCATGGCTCCCGCCTCGACGCCGGCGAGCAGGAAGAACGGCCGCTTGAGAAACTCGTCGAGGTCGTCTGTCGTTTGGAGGTCTGTTGTGACGAGGTTTGATCTCCATGACTTTGTCGCGTTGTTGAGCAGCGAGAGCGCCGAGGGGAACACGAGCGGTGAGCTCGAGGCCGAAGCCGACGTCGACGCGATCGGGTCCTCGGTCTGGCAAAGAGCGACAAAAAGAGACGTCAGCTCGGGACCAGACGCAGCTGCCAGAGACGGGCTACCCTTTGATTGAGACTCACTTGTGGATCTGGGGCTCGCTTCCATCAGGCAAGGTCGCAAACGAACGAGACGGCAGGGAGGGTGAGCTCACCCTTTCCCTCCTAGGGTGCTTAGGCTGGATGTGAGCTCACCGAGTCGATGGCCACCCTTCGAAAGTCCTTGTTGCTGACGAGCCAGTCTGCGATGGCGTCCTTGCCCGAGAGCGGGAGTCCGACGAGTGCGATAAACATGACGGTCGGTTGGATGAACGGGTGAGCTCTGCGCTCGCGAGCCGCGAAGGTCAGCCGCGTCCGACACGTGAACAGACACAGTCCGAGCCGACGACGTTCGACTTTCTGACATGGTAAACGGCTTGAGGGTCCAGCTATGAATCTAAGCCTTCCTCACTCCCGTTAAATATATGCTTTTGCTGCGGATGTGCCTTGTGTGTCACCCTAGACCGGCGGTCGCCCCGACTTTTGTCCTGGTTCGCGGTCGTCCATCCATCAGTCATCTCCCCACCTCGCCAGGCATGGTCCTCTCTGACCCCCTCCTCCAGCCACTCGCGTCATCTTCGACGGCTGGGCCTTCACGCTCGGCTGCAGAGATGATCCCTTCGTACCCACCTCCGTCGTACACGCCATCGTCCATCAGCCGAGCTCAACCGTCGAGCTCGAGCTCACCACCGACCGGGAAGCCAACTCGCACGACACACACCCGCGTACTTCAACCACCAGAAGAGGACACCATCGTCCCCGCGCTCTTCTTCTCTCGCAGGGAGGATAACGAGCCGGGATATCAAGAGGGGTATGCGATGGGTCCGCTCGGAGAGGGCGGTCCGACCGGCCGCAGGGCGAGGGGAGGCGACAGTAGACAGCCGATAGCGCTCGGTGGGAAGGAGGAGAGACTGGTTCTCGCCAGTCTATGCTTCTCGGAGCTGCTCGCAGGCTGGAGTGACGCATCCATCGGACCACTCCTCACGACGATGGCAAACCACTACCACGTCAGTCACATCGTTCCAACCAGACCTCGTTCGCCTCTGGACGGCTGACCGCGCTTGCGTCTACTTCGCTATTTTTTTGTTGGCGGACAGATCAACTACCTGACTCTCTCAACCATCTTTGTGTGCAACTTTATCGGCTGGCTGATTGCTGGAGCAGCGAACGTCACCCTCACGGACCGACTCGGGGTAAGTGCACTCGCCTATCTGATCTTTTATCTGTCCGATCAGCCTGCTAATCAGCTTTTTGACGTAACCACAGTTTGGCCGAGTGCTCGCGCTTGGATCAGCGTTCCCGTTGGTCGCGTACTCGCTTCAAGCCTGGGGTCCTCCGTTCCCGGTGCTCTGTCTGTCATACGTCCTTTGTGGATTCGGATTCGGCGTTCAGGTCAGTAAAGACTGCTTTTTACCAAGTGTTTAAGCTTACCGCTGATGCTGATCGGCGCTCGTGTGATCTGCAGGACGCTCAAGCGAACACGGTGGCCGTCCGCCTTCCGTCCATGTACGCCGTTCACCTCACACTTCGGACGATCCATTCCTGCTGACTAAGATGCTTCTTGGCACGGCCAGGCTCACAAAAATGTCTTACGTGCATGCGGCGTACGGTTCGTCTCGGTTTGTCCTCGTTCAAACTTGTGAGCGCGGACTGACCTAGCTCTTGCTGCCCTGATCTTTAGGCGTCGGCGCATTCATCTCGCCGCTCGTGGCCAATCAGTTCGCCGACGAGCAACATTGGTACCGTCATTACCTTCTCTCGCTCGGTATCGGCGCTTTCGTAAGTCGTTTTCTGCCCCGGTCGTACGAACCTCCGTCTGACCCTTGGGATCCGCTTCTTCCAGAACGTCGCGAGCATCGTCTACTCCACCCAGTTTCGGACCGAGGAGTCCTTGTTTGGCCGATCGCCGGTGGACGAGAACTCGACCGACGCGTCGTACAATCTCACCTCGAGGGAGAAGATGCTCGAGATCCTCACGTGCAAGAACGTGCACATCTACGCTGCCTTCATGTGAGTCTGGTCCGAATGATCCTTGTGCGAGGATTGA
The DNA here is from genome assembly GCA_036245725.1 of Mrakia hoshinonis. NCBI lineage: Eukaryota > Fungi > Basidiomycota > Tremellomycetes > Cystofilobasidiales > Mrakiaceae > Mrakia > Mrakia hoshinonis. The sequence goes on from BTPH01000003.1 coordinate 462,275, forward strand.
GATAGATTGATGTTCTTGGACCTTGGTAGCTTCCTCTACGTCGGACTCGAGTCGACCGTCGGAAGCTTCGTTGTCACCTTTGTCTCCAAGATCAGAAGTGGTTCGTCCCAATCCCGATCTCCCGATCCACCCTTGCTCTGTTCCGCTGATCGACCTGACCCTGTCCCTTCGTCCTAGGCGGCGCCTTCTCCGGCTACCTCAGCACCTTCTTCTTCTTCGGCCTCACGCTCGGCCGACTCGTCTTCATCCCGCTCAACCGTCGAATGGGAGAAAAAGTCGTCACCTTCATCTACACCTCGACCGCGATCGGGATGGAGGTCGTCTTCTGGCTCGTTCCAAGTCTGGTCGGGAACGCCGTCGTCAGTACAGTCTCTGTCCGAGGGCTACGCACAAGGCGCTCACTCACTCTCTCTTCCTCCAGACGGTCTTCCTCGTCGGCCTCTGCATTGGTCCACTCTACCCGCTGGTCATCTCGGCGCTTACCAAGATGCTTCCGCGGAGTCTTCATTCGGGCGCCATCGGATGGATGGGAACGTACGTCCTTTCCCGCTTACCTTCCTTCGTCCTTCTTTAGACTCTGACCACTTGTACCCGCGTCTTGTTGTGTCCTGACAGCGTCGGACAAGGCGGCAAGGCCTTCTTCCCGATGCTTACGGGGATCCTCGCGTCAAAGTTTGGGTTCGTATGCGTCCCGTTCTCCATGACTCTGCATCCGCTGATCTTGGTTCCCACTCTCCTTGACCCGTCTCTCAGTATCGAGGTCGTCCCAGCAGTCGTAGGTCTCTTACCCGCACTTTCTGTCGCTCGTCGTCCCGACCTGGCTGACCATCTTTCTCTCTTTCTCCGTCTGTTTCTCTTCATCGCAGATCGTCAGCATCCTCGGAAGCATGCTCGTCCTCTGGGTCGCCACGCCCAAGGTTCCTCGGAGGATGGAATGACACAAGCACAGCACGACCACCAGATCTCATGACACCCTTCACACACTTACCCGCTCGGGTCAGCGCTCGCTCTTTCTTGTTTTGCCTGTCTGGTCTTGTATGAGAGGCCGAAGCATGCGATTAAAGGCTCGTATAGATTGAGCGGATGCAAAATGCGACGTTATGCTAGATAGATAAAGGAAGAGAAACCGGACGAGGAGCACGCGGATGTGAGGGGGGTCAAGTAGAGGAACCGACCCAAGCCAAACACGCGGAGAGAGGAAAAAGATAAAGAGACGTTGAAGGTGGAGATGAGGGATGGGAGGAGATGAGGGGTGGGAGGAGATACAGAAGGAAGGAGATAGAGGTGTAGGCCGCCTGACTGGGGAGAAGAGCACAGGCGGGGCTGTCGTATTACGCTGAGTCCAAAAGCGATGAGAGGAGGGAGAGGAGGAATAATCGGGAGGTGGAAGCACTATAAACGGGAGGAGGGGCTATGATGGCGGGCAGACTAGGTAAAAAGACGAAAGGGCACGACATCCGAGCACAAGCCTTTTTGATGGAGGAGGTAACGACCTCGTACTGTGGGTCCGTCGAGCCGATCCGAGCCGACGCGACTGAGTCGCCGAGGGGGTCTGATGACTCTCCCTCGCGATGCGCTCGGCGTTGAGCCAGACAAGAGTCCCCGGGTGAAGGTTGGCTTGGTGGGGTCTGTCTGGCTCGCAGGTTCGCTACATCGGGTGACTCGGTCGCGTCGGAAGTGGATCGTCCGTCCGTCCATCTGCTCTTGTTGACGTGCTGCTTGTGCGCGAGGGACGGCCTGTCCGCGTGTCCGCCTCGCCCATCTGCTCCTGCGTCTCGCCCGACCTTCCTGATCCCGACCCTCTCCGCCTCCTCTGCCCGACTCCAGCTCCCGCCCTCGAAAACGGTGAGACGAGGGCTTAGAGCCATCCCTTGCCGATCTTCTGTCCGTACGGGGTAAAGACGAAGACGGGCTGCTCCTCCTCGGGTGTGGCGGGTCCGAGCGACGAGGGCGGCGAAGAGACCAGCGAGGTCGAGAGGGAGAAGATCGACGACGCCGAAGGCGAGGGGATGTAGATTGGCCTGGGTCGGGCGGCTCGGAGCTGAGCGGCAGGAGGAGAGGTGAGGAGTCCGGAGGCCGAGGTAGCGGTAAGGACGGGAGTCTTGGTGGTCACGGCGGTAGCCGCTGTTTGGCAGAACGACGAGGAAGATAAGTCAGCAAAACCGTTCAAGAGTCCGAAGAAGAGATGCGAAGTGTGAGGAGACGCACTGTCGACGTAGGAGATGAAGTTGGGTCCGACGAGCGTCCTCTCGCCAGCGAGAAGGAAGGTTGCCTGGGCGTCGACATCGGTCACCTTGGTCAGATCGACGGGGAAAGCTACAGAGCGAGATATGCGAGGTCAGCGACTGATCCAACGAGGAAGCGACGTAAAAGAGGGAGAGTGGACTTACGGAAGACGAGGTCGTCGCCTCCTTGCTGCGCGTGCTGCTCGACCAGCCTCCTCTGCCTCTCCTCCTCGTCCGCCCTTCGCTTCTCCTCCTCCCTTGCCTTGTCCTTGTCGGCGCAGAGCTTGACGCACTCGGGGCACGGCGAGGGAGACACATTGTCGTACAGGAACTGGCCGCTCTCGAACAGCTTGGCGGCCTTCTGGGCGTCGCAGGCGCACGCGTACATCGTCCGGCTGACGACGTGAGCTTTGATCGGAGAGCTGATCGACTTGACCTGGAAGGTAGGCAGGGCGCAAGAGACACATGAGTCAGCGTGAGGTTCAGAAGGAGAGCGGAAGAGGATAGCGAGAGAGGAGAGAAAGGAGAGGACTTACAGGCTTCTTGGCCATGAAGAGGGCCGAGGCGAGCTTGGTGAGGGCGGCGTGCATGGTGATAGTCGTTGTAGAAGAGTTGGGTGGTGTGAAGAGGGAAGGTTGGCTTGGGCTGCACGGGGTAGGGAATGATGGTGGTCGAGAGACAGTCCCATCCTCCCCCGCCAGAAAGGCTCTTGTACCCTGGCGGAATAGCGCACAGTTAGGGGAATCGGCGGGACGGAGGTTGAAGGCACCGAGGGAGGTGATGTGAAGTGAGTGGGAGTTGCGAGACATGGATTAGGATTCTGGCTGAGCGCGTCGCCCCCCCCCCCGTGCCTGGCCAGACCCCTTCTGGCCGCAGACGGTCCTCTTGGGCAAGCGGGGTATGGCCGAGTAGCTCAAAAGCCGAAGACGTCGCGTCACCAAAGAGCGGTTGAGTTCACTGTCCAGATGGGCGAGTTGTCACGCAGAAAAGGGAGGGTCGGTGACGGCATGGGACGCTCGGGGGTTGTGCCTGCTGTGTTGACCGGTCAGAATATTCCCTACGGTCCACCCAGAGCGGTCGATCCTCCATGAAAGAGCGAGCAATCGAATCAACGGCGATTAAGCGTCTCTGCAGGGCGAGACTCGAGGACATAGTCAGCACGACGGTCGACGGGACAGAAGCGGAGTAGCGCTACAGAAGGCGACCCCGGCTAGCTCAGCCGCTCGTGGACTCACTCAGTGTTTACTACAGGTCGCGTAAATGTCTGTTTGGGCCTGCCTGTATCGCCGCATCTTGACTGACGGCTCCGGCGAGCCGGGAGCGGGCCTGCTCGATCCTGACCAAACCAGACAAGGATCGAATCAGCTTTTCGGCCTTGCTCGCCGGAAGATCAGGTACGGGCCGAGTAGTACTCACCGCATATGGAATGCGGGGGAAGAGTCTCGCCGGCGTCGAACGATTTAAAGTTGGACTGGAGCGAATGGCGGGCTCCCTGCATCGAGCACTGTGTCCGGCGTTCGACCAGGCTGCACCTAAAGCGCGGAGATGGTCTGGTGTGGGGTAACATTCCGGTATACAGAGTGGACAGGGGACCTGTGGTTCGCTGCGTAAAAGTGTTCGTAGTGGCTGGTCAGCAAGCGGAAGGGCGACGGTCGCGAGAGGACTGAACTTACGCAAGCAGTCGACCACATTTGCCCTCGTAAGATGCTTCGTATCGTGTCGCGGGGCATCTACAGGATAGTAGACAGGGTGTTGTAGCTCCTGCAGTGGGGGTCAGTACAAGGCAGTCAGCATCAGCTCCGCATCAGCGCGCTCCTCGTCAGCGTCACGATCATCTAGATCGACGAAGCGAGACTGACCCGAGGACCATGACGAGAGCTTGAATGAGGGCAAAGATGAACGGAATCCAGGTCGACATCTGCCTGGCGGGTTTGACGCGGTAGGTTGGGCAGCGAAAGGACGGTAGCGTGGACGTCAGCTTGGTGTTCGCTTCGTCGACCAGTTTATGAGGTGTACTCACAGATGAGCCGAGTTATAAAGCGCAGCCAGGGCGAAGCCTATGAGACCGAGGCATGATGTGAAGAACGAAAGGGCGACGGGAGTTCAGCTCCCTCTCATGGACCATGCTGGTCGGCGGCAAGCCCGTCGACGGCCCCCACACGGTCTTGGACGCGAACTGACCGACGATTGAGCTCGAGATGAAGGCCATGAGCATGCCCAACCCCATCAACACGACGGGGATCGTGAGCGCGACGAGCGGGTGCTTGCGCGCAAACACCAGTCCGCCAACGACTCCGCACGCGAGATGGATCGCGCCAATGATGATGACAGACCAGAGCATCGTAAACTTCCACATGTCTGATGCACGGCAAAGGGAGGAAGAGAGGGTCAGCGGGAAGTTACGGCAGGCGTAGGCGAGGATGGAGGAAGACAGCGAGCGGTCCGACCGTACGAGCTCACCTTCGGCAAAATAGAGGTAGAACGCTCCCTGCTCGCTCAGCCTGGGCGTGTACAGAGACGGGAAGTCGGGTGTCACATATTTGGTGGGGATCGTGATGCGGGTCTGCGAAGAGAAGCGGGCCAGGGACGAGGGGGTCGTGTGAAGTGAAGGGTGCGAGCGGGAAGAGGTGAGCTCACACCTCTCGACAGACGTCCAGAGCGTGGGCACACTCACCAGGTCTGGCTGCCGAAGGATGCTCGCGACGTTGCCCATACAGACTAGTACGCAGCTCGGATTGCTGACGGCTCAAGGTACAGTGGGCTGGACAAGAGCCGAGTGCGAGGGCGATGTTGTGTGTCGAGGAGAGAGGTCGCCTCCGAGCTCACCTTTCAGTTCGGACCAGTCTAGCGGTCCGGTCACCCCCGACGAGTTCGATCACCATCGACACTCAGCAGCAGCGAGTCACTCGAGCAAGTCTAGGACCATACTGCATCCAAGACCTATCACCAACCATGTCGGTCAGAGGGACGCGAGCTGACCTCGCTGGAGCCGCTTTGGCGCCCCCCCCTCTCTGGCATCTGACTGGCTTGGTCTTTGATGGATCGGCACGGGGTCGAGGAAGTACGCGCGCGGATGGAAGCAAGAGAGATGCTTCGATGGAGATAGAGATGAGATGCGTGGAGTGGTATCGAAAGACAGCACGAGGAAAGAAAGGAGAGATGGGGTATGAGAGTGTGTGCGAAAAGAAGGAGAAAGAATGCAGTAGTATGGGAAGACCAAGAAAAGGAAACGATCAAGGAAAAGGAAATTAGAAATTCAAGGATGGAAGGACGAAGGAGGAGGGTGTGGTTGTCGATGATGGAGGCTCCTCCTCCTCCTCTTGTTCTGCTGGTGGTGATGGTGGTGGTGACGATGGCCCCTCGTCCAGTACGACTGTCCGATCGCCCTCCTCTTCCTCTGGCTCTTCCCCATCGTCGTCGTCCGCCCCGCCAGCCGCGATGGATGCCATCGTCTCATCCCCAGGCCCTGCTGCGTCCTCCCCGTCCTCCGGCGTATCGGCGAGCACCTCCTCCTGCTCCTGCTCCCCGTCGCCCTCCACTTCCTTCAGACTCTCCTCCTCCTCCACGAGCTCCTCCATCTTTCCCTCCTCCCCGACCTCCTCCTCCTTCGTCACCCCCAGACCCCCGAACCCTCCCGACCCGAGGTTCTTCAGGATGCTCATCGCCTGACTGCTGAACTCGCCTGCTCCGCTCGTGTCCAGCGGCACCAACGGCGCCGAGATCGAGCTGCCGGCCGTCCGCTGTGTCCTCCGCGGTCTGCGAGGGGTCATGCTCTTGAGCGAGTCCATGATGTTGTCCATCACCGGGGCGGTCTCGTCGATCTTTGCGTCTCGCTCGGCCTTCTCCTTTGCCCTCTGCTCGCCCGCCTCCTTCCTCCTCTGCTTCTGGGCCTCCATCTCTGCCCACGAGAGGTTCTGCTTCTGGCACTGCTTGTACGAGGTGACAAACGTCTTGAAGATGCCAAAGAACGTGTTGGACGCCGTGTTTGGGTCCTCGCCAAAGTACTTTAGGATCGCGTTGTACTCGGACTCGGCCACGATCCGCTTGTCGTCCAGGCCTGCGAGTCGGTCGCGTGCATCGCCGAGGAAGTGGAGCATCCTCTGGGTGTAGCGGTCGCCGGGGATGGGCTCGTCGGTGATGTGGGCCTTGATCTCGCGGTCCATGTCGTCGAGCTTGCGTTGCAGGTCCGCAACACCCTCGCCGACGGGCTTGAGTTCGTCTGTCAGGTAGGACGGACGAGGTCAGATCAGGGGATGCGCAAGCGGACGGGACAGAGACGTACGACGTGAACCCTCGGCTGCCTTGTCGAGCTCGTCGAGGAAGCCCTCCATCTCCTGGAACAGGTTCGAGACCGTCCGCTCGAGAAAGTGGAGCAGGTTCTGGCCCTGGGGCGACTTTGTCTCGACGAGCTTGTTGATCGAGCTGATCTTGAACCCAAACGCTCCTCCGGCGTACGAGTTCCCGTTCAGGTAGTTTCCAATCAGGAGGATCAGCTGTTGAAGCAACGCAAACAAGCAGTCGTTCACGTCAGTCAGGCGGTCGTGGGCGCGCGAGGTGCTATCACCTCGTACGTACCGAGAGCAGCTCGCGGAACTTTGACGCCTCTTGGAGAGCGACCGAGGCGGTAGCGGTCTGGTCGGCAGCCTCCTCAAACAGCTTGGCCCGCTCCTCGAACCGAGCCCGGTACAGCATCCCGTTCACGCGGGCCTCGAGACGGGGGATCTTGATCAGATGGACCATCAGTCGATCCGCCGGATGGAGGAGCAGCAGCTCGGCGATCGTGTCCGACTTGTGCGAGTTGAGCTTGCCGACCTGCTCTGGGCTGGGCAGGAACTTCTGCATGTTCTCGAGGAACGTCTGCGAGCAGTACTTTTCGTCGCACGCGAGGATCTTTTCGCTGATCTCCTGCGGGTCCTCGATCTTGAAGCCCTTCATGAAGATCTCTGCAGACGAGAGACAAGTGTTCAGTCAGTACAGCCTACCGCGATGGGACAGAGAGGGACCCGTGTACTGACCGACCATGCGCTTGACCTTTGGCTCGAGCACGCTCATGAGCTCGACCTGCTTCTGCTTGTCGATCTGCATCTTTGCGGCCTGGCTCGAGAAGGTCGACTCCATCTGGCTCCAGATGTCCATCTGCTTGAGCTTTTCTGCCCACGCGTTCTCCTTTGCCTCGCTCGTGGTGACGCTCCAGACGCTCGTCTCGTCCTGCTTGAGCTCGACAATCTTGTCCCAGTGGAGCTGCTTGACCTTCGCCTCGGTCTTGTACGCAACCTCCTTCCGAGGACCCTTGACGATTGCAGAGCCGAAAGAAGGGATCGAGTCAAACCCTGGCGTGCCGGGTGGGGTACCGAGAGACTTCCGTCCGCTACCGCCAGCTGACTTGAGGTTGGCCATCCCGGCTCCGATCGACCCAAGGAACGCAGGACGGGCAGGACCGCGCGAGCTAGGGGAGGACGGCTCGGATCCATCTTCCCCACCGTTGGACCTGAGCTTCTTCTGGAAGCCAGCAGAGATGTCACCGAGGAAGGCGGGTCGAGATGGGCCAGAAGGCGTCGGAGGCGTCGAGTCGTCGTCCGGTGAGTCTCCTCCTCTCGCTCGGATCTGCGAGTTGAGGGCGGCCATCATCGGGTTGATCCGCGCCGCCGGTGGTTGTTGTGGCGTCGCGGTCGAGGTGGACGCGTCGTCGTCGGATTTGGCGTCGTCGTCCGTCTTCTTCTGGGACGCGATCTGGGCCATGACGGATGCGAACGGGTTTGGAGGCCGACTCGGCTGGGAGGACGACGAGTCTGGTCGAGAGGAAGAGGCAGCGGAGGAGGCAGCCCCTCGAGGGATCTGGAGCTCTGAGCCTTCCTCGAGAGTGGCGAGCGAGGGAGGAGATGGGCTCGATCCGCCCTCCTCGCGCGGAGGCTTTGCGGTGTCGGCGAACGAGACGCTCTGGCCAGAGAGGGATCGCGAGTGTCTGGCAGACTCGCCTCCGCTGAGCGAGCTCTTGCGCTCGAGCGAGGACGAGACCGAAGTGGCCGTCGACGAGGGCGAGGTGTCGTCGGTGCGCATGGTGAACCCGCTGGCCCGGCTGCTCGTGTCGGTCCCGTCCCGGTCAGACTCGGTCGCTCCTCCGTTCCGTGAGGCGCTCGAGTTGCCGAACGTAGGCGCAGACGCGCTTCGTGAGAAGCGACGGCCGTTGAGCTCCTCGAGGAACCGAGGCGGCAGATGGGACCCCTTGCGACTCGACGCAGCAGGGATCGGGCTCTTGTGCGGTCGGAAGTCGGCGTTGCGAGCACTCCGAGGAGCAGGTCCGGGAGAGTTGAGCTTGCCCAGGTTGGCTGCTAGACTGGCCTCGATGTGTTCGCGAACGCGCTCCTCCTCGGCGTCGACGAATTGCGAGCCCGACTTGACCTCTGCACGGCGCGTCGGTGTCGACTTGGTCGCTGAGACCGTAGTATTGGCCGCCTTCTTTTTGCTGGGAGCCTCTGAGCTGAACTCCTCGTCCGACTCGTCGTCGTCGAACGCGCCGTCTTCTTCGGGTCCGATGGCCTTTGAGCCACGCTTCTTGCGGTAGCCTCCCTCGAGCTTCTCGATCGTCCGCTTGATCTCGTGCTGCCGTTCCAGGTTCGCGACCAGCTGCTCCCGGTCGATGTTGGATCCGTTCTCGGCGACAATGCTCTCGAGCCCGCGCGACTCGCGAAGCATGTTGAACAGCTCCTGGATCCGAAGTTCGAGGCTGGCGATCCGCTCCTCGTACATGCGCTTCATCTCAATCAGGTCCTCCTCGAGCTTCTTGGTCGCGAGCCGAGACCGCTTGAGGTGCTCCTCCGACGCGGCCAGCTGCTCGCTCAGCTGCTTGACCGCGAGCGGGCCCGAACTGGCCTGCTCCGGACTCTGTGCAGCCTGCGCGTGAGTCAGCTCCGCCTCGACGGCCGCTTTCTCCAAGGCGAGCTGCTGAGCGGTCGCTCGCATCTCGGCCGCTTGCGAGAGCGCCTTGTCGAGCCTGTCCTGGTCCGCGAACCGGCTGACGACCTTTGACACGCTGACTCCCATGAGCGCGGAGAAGTCCTGCTCCGAGGCGGCGCCCTTCTTCTGGTCGAGGACGACGCTCGTGATGAGCTGGTCGATGAGCTGAAAGTAGCGCATCTTTGTCTCGTCGTCCTCGCGGATGAGCAGCAGGTGTTGGAGCGAGGAGAGGAAGAAGGCGTGGGCGCGCGTGCCCTCGATCGAGGCGAGGATCGCGTTGAAGATGTCGAGTGGGTTCGACATGTCCTTGAGCAGGTCCTGGTCGTAGTCCCTGGCGATGGAGCGTGCGTCGTCGGCTGCCTCGGTCTCGATCGAGTTGATGACCCGGTCGATCGAGTCGTGTCCAAAGTCCTTGAGCTTGGCCAGGATCCGCTTGAGCCCGCAGGCCTCCATCTGCGCGCGCGTGTGGATCCGGACGTCAATCTCGTCCATCACGCTCGTGATGGCGTGGATCAGGAACAGGTTGGCAGCAGCGTAGTCGTTCAGGCCGCCCTCTGCGACAGGGATGGCCGCTGAGCTGCCGAGCCCCTTGCGAACGTCGTCGCTCATCCCGACGAGACTGCCCATCCGACCGCGTCCGTCGATGGTCGCCTCCAAGGCGGTGAACCAGACGTCGTACCGGCCCTCGCCCTTGCCGAGCGTCTGCTGGAGCATCTTGAGACCCTGGACGACAAAGTCGTGTCCGCGGGGCTTCTCCCAGTAGCAGAGGAAGGTGAGGATGTCGGCGACCACCCGTCGGGTGGGCAAGTTGGGCGACGAGAGCGAGCAGGCGATGTGGGTGATGACCGAAGGATGGGCGACCGCATCGTTCGCTCCGTACTTGCTGTTGAGCAGGATCTTGAGGCACTTGATGATCTCGTACTCGAGGTCGATATCGATCGATTTCCTGCACAGACAAAGAGGATGGACGTCGCATGGTCAGTCCCAGGCAGAGCGCTTCCAGGGCGGCCGGGTGAAACTGACTTTGTCTGCTTGTGGTTCAGCATGCCCAGCGCGTTACTGAGCACACTCTGACCCTGGAGCTCGATGAACGATCGAAACCATCTACAAGCGTGGCAATCGAAAAGGAGCTCGAGTCAGTCGATGCTCGCGGATGCCGCCCAGCGGAGGGCAAGGTCGAACTCACGCGACGGGCTGCGTCCGAAGCGACACAGAGAGCGACGCAACATGCTTCCCAGTCACTGTGCCGTCCATAAACTTTTGGATGTACCTGGAGCAGAGAAGAACAGACGCAAGCGAGACCAAGAACAGATGTCAGCCCGTGCGCTTGCACCAGTAGGCCTGCGGCTGGTCAGACACCAGTGCTCGAGTCTGGACTTACCACTCTGGACTGTCTCTTCCGTACACTCCCCTCCCATCTCCTCCTTGGGACTTTGCTGTGCTTTCGCGCTTGACGCGTGCCCGCTCCTGCTCCCACTTTATCCGGGCGTCGTTGAGCACGAGCGTCCACTTCTTGTCGTCCGGCAGAGCGCGCATCTCCATACCGGACCCTGCAGAGGGGGCCTTGGACGAGGAGAAGGATGCGCCAGGGACGGCTGACGGTTCACGGTTGACTGGAACGAAGAGAGGTCGAGCTTGTCAGCGGCTGCCGGAGGAGACCGGCCCAGGACTTCATGGTGACTTCGAAGCCTGAGCCAGCTAGCGAGACTCACCAAAGGACTCACCAATCAGTCCTTCGAAAAGCCTGTCTACCTCTTCCTTACTCGGTCTGGGGAAGTAGAAGTCCTCCGAGACGGCTACCCTCTCGCTCGCGATGGAGCTTCGGTCGCCTCCGCCCACGCTGGGCGTGTACACGTTCGCCGTCTCGCTCGGCGTGAAGGTCGGGTACCTCCCTGACGCACTCGAGGTTCTTCCGTGTCTGGACGAGACGGACGCCTGTGGCCTGGAGGCGATGGAGGCCGAGGGAGTCTCGGACCGGCTTCCTCCGCCCCCAAACTCGCTGTGGTGGCTCGGCGTGGGCGAGAGGGACCGTGAAGGATGGGAGGACGAAGAGTCGGAGAGAGGGTAGCCCGAGTGGTTCGGTCCCGGTGGTTGGAGACGTTGAGAGGGTGTGCGGTTGTAAGGGTTGGAGGACGAGGCGGACGAGTTTGAGGTGACCGAGATGGTCCGTGACACGGCCGGCGGGTACTGCTGCTGCTGAGCGTGAAACGACTGCGGGTCCTGGTAGTAAGCCGAAGACGAGGACGAGGACGACTGTGGTGGTGGGGAGGTTCCGTCGTCTGGGTGTGAGGTGACGGTGTCCCTTCTGCGAGAGGACGAGGAGGACACGGTCGCGGTCGAGTCGCGCCGGAGGGGGAGCTGGGACGAGTGGATGTTGAGGTTCGTCCCATCAACCGTCAACGTGGGATTCGTGTTGGGAGAAGAGATCACTCGGCCGGTAGGAGAGCCGCTAAAGAGAAACACACGAAAGGAGGCACAGGTGAGCTCGAGCTCAAAGCCAAGGGGGGAGGGGGACCGTCAAGGTGTTGTCGAGCTAGAGCATCAGAGCTCATGTCCGCCCAACTCGTGAGACGAGCTCGAGCGTGGCAGCCTTGGGCACAGACTAGACGGAGGTCCGCAAAGGCTCATCTGGCCGTCACTGTCTGTCAGATGTCGAGGATGAGGGAGCCCAGCTCATGTCGACACGAGGTCGGACGTGCGAGCTGAGCTCCCCTGTCTGAACGTACGCTCGCCTTGAACTGTCCTCCTCCTGGGATAGCAGCATCTGAAAGCAAAGAGAGATGACGGACTGACCTCTTTGGCTCTCCGCTGATGACCTTCCCACCTGGTCCTAGTCTGTCGTAGGGGACGCTCATCTGGCCGAGGTCGGAGACTTCCCTCGCTCCGCCGGATGAGTGGATGCTCGAGTCGGACGGCGTAGACGACAGAGCTCCCCGCGTCCGCTTCGACTTGAACAGCGAAGCCATCACGCAGACACAGCAAGGTACAGCAGAGAGCGAGGCGAGAGTGGGTGAGCCCTAGGCTTGTCCAGAGCTCGACGTGTCGAGGGAGGGATGAGAGTTGAGGAGGCGCCTCGAGTTCAGGGCACCTCCGATCGACGTCGACCGAGTCCGATGGCACACGCTAGCTCGACACAATCAATGCGTCGCATTCGCTCCGACAGCTCGACGTGAAGCAGCCCATTTCCCCAGGACAGAGAAAGAAAGAAAAAACGTTCGGTTCATAAATTCGTCAAGGGACGCATCAAAGGCCAACTCGAGCCTGGCCGGTCCGCCCTTGTTCGCGTCTCGCGATCCGCAGGCGGGACCCTTCCCACCCTTGCATTCCGGCTCCACCACTCGCCGCATCTTACGCGTCGGTCAACTTTGCCACTCGTCCGCGTCCTCGGTACCGAGCAGCTCCCAGCCATCTCCGCCCTCGGTCGGATGTGAGGCCGGCCGGGGGACGAGCACGCCAGAGTCCTCCATCGCCTCGCCGCCCGATGCCCTCTCCGACGACGCGCCGTCTGCCGCGTTCATGTCGAAGAGGGAGCCGGCCGAAAATCCGCCTTGGGCTGCAAAGACGACAGGAAGGAAGATGCGAGCGTGGGTCAGCTCAACGGGGCTGAGGGAAAGATTGCGCACTCCTCGCGGCGAAGGGAGATGGTACTTGCCTCGAGGGCCAAGTTCATGTGCTCGACCTCGTCGTTCATCTTGTCTATCCAGCGTTGGAGTAGGGACGCGTTGTCCTTCTTGAGGGCCTCGTTGCGGGCTGTCGTGTGGTTGAGTTCGAGGTTGAGCGTCGAGATCTCGTCCTGCAGGATCTGCACAGTCGGAGCAGCGACATCAAAAGGCACGCGTACATTCGTGAGTCAGTGTCGCAGTCTGCAGAGCGTTACCGGGTTCTGTCTGGCGAAGATACCTGCAGTCCTACGTCCTTCTCCTTTAGCCTCGCCTGCCACTCGTCGGTGCCTTTCTTCCACTTTGTCTCGCCCTCGGTCAGCCTCCGGAGCTCTTCTTGGTCCACACGAGCCTGATGTTCCTTCTCTTGAAGATTCTGGTACATTCGAGGGCGCAAGAGGTGTCGGTGAGATTCTCAAGGAGAGGCGTGCCGGGGATGAGCGAGGGCGGACGACTGACCTCGGTCATGGTGAGCAGCTTCTGCGTGTTCTGGCCCTGCATCTTGTACACGTCAGACAGCTCATTCCGCAGAGCAGACACCTGGCCCTCGAGTGAGCCAACGTACGCCTGCAGGACAGGGTTCCTAGCGACAGAAGGCCAGGAGGTGAGCTGAACATGTCTCCCAGACGGCCAAAGCCTAGGACGGACTCACTCGTCTCCGCCTCCGCCTCCGCCTCCCGACCCTCTCGCGTCGGATCTGATGGTCGTCGCCGCGCGAAGGAGAGCTTGGTTTCTGTCCTTGAGCTGTCTCGTCTGTCTTGCGAGCTTGCGGTCTGTGTAGCAGGCAATGGACGGCGAGGTCAGCGGGAGAGAGGCGCGTGCGAGCCCGACGGGCTCTCCTGTCGGCCGGAGCGTACACTGGTCAATGATGGTAGAGTACGACTGTTCGGCTGTGTTGCGTTGGATGAGGGATTGCTTGATGGTCTCCTGCCACGGAGGAGGTGCGAGCGAGGTCATTGTCGATCGGACCAGGGTGTCGTTGGAGGTGGGATCGAGGCGAGAGCTCAGGCCAGGAATGACGAGGCCGAGGAGAGAGCCTCCAACACCATCTCCACTTCGCTCCTCCCACCTTCCCTTCCTTTACTCTTTCAGCCATGGGACTTCGTGACTCGATGAAGCGCGCAGTAGGAGGTGGCACCACACCTGATCGGCCCACGAACGTTGCCGGTGGGCGACAGTCTGTGTCGTCGAACGAGGGAGGCGAGCCCAACGGTCGAGAGCGCTCAGGCTCGTTCGGCAACCTGCTCGGCACATCCCACCAGGAGAAGAGAAAGTCAACCGACCAGCAGGAGGGAGACGACACAGAGGTCCTCGACGAGGGAGAGGGCAACGTCCTCCTCAGTCTCATCTCCCAGCGTGAGTCGTCCATCCGTCCACCTGGGCGAGCTCGCACCTCCCGAGCGCGGCCATCGTCCCCGCCTCAGGCCCGCGCTGACCTCCATGGCCTTCGTCTCTGCGCATTCGCTCCCCAGTCAGGATTGGAATGGACCTTACAAAGGTGAGCCCATGTCTCTATCGGTCCATCCTGATCCGCTGCGACCGCACGTGCTCATGCCCCGACCGCCTTTACGTCGCCGTGCTCCCCCCGTGTCCCCCTGTCGTGTCCTTGTGCGACCGTCTAGATTGCGCTGCCTACGTTTGTTCTCGAGCCGCGGTCGATGCTCGAGCGTGTGACGGACTTCATGGCCCACCCGGAGACGGTGTTCAACCTCAAGGACTCGACAGACCAGGAGCGCTACATCAAGGTCCTCACCCTCTTCATGTCGGGATGGCACATCGTACGTCCGACTTCATCTACTCAGCGCTGCTCGGCGCTACGCTCGCTAAGTGCTGACTGCTTTTCTTGACTGGGTCTGCAGAAACCGAAAGGGTGAGTCGGCTTTCCTGCCTCTTCGTTCGGCCCCGCACAACCTCCAAGCTGACCGGTGACGTGGTGTCTGGTCCGTCAGAGTCAAGAAGCCGTACAACGCCACGCTGGGCGAGATCTTTAGGTGCTCGTACGCGTACCCGGACGGATCCGAGGCGTTCTACGTCGCAGAGCAAGGTGAGCTCTCCTGTCCCCCGGCAGCCAGACCGAGGACCCCCCTCGGCTTCGGCCGCCGACCCCGTGCTGAGCATCTACAGACCGCGAGCTCATTCTCCTCTTGCTCGTGCTCCTGCTCCAGTGTCGCACCACCCGCCTGTCTCTGGTCAGTCGTCTGGTCTAGCCTCAACGCTTGGTCGACGGAATCGCATTTCTCATGCGGTTCTCGAATGTCACGCTGATCCTGCTTTTGTCCCCTTTGCGCTGCAGCCTACTTCTACGCGTCTCCTCAAAACGGTGTGCTCATTTACGGAGAGCTGCGACCCAAGTCCAAATTCCTGGGCAACTCTGCGATGACCGTCATGGACGGAGAGAACAGGGTCGTCCTCCTCGACCACCCAGAGGACGGAGGTCGGTCCACCAGAGAGCTCAACTCTGCCGTTTTCTCTGACTGACGTCCTCTCTTTGTCTTGCTATATCACAGAGTACCAGCTCAGCATGCCTAACATGGTCAGTTTCCATCTGGCTCGCGATCTCGACAAGCAGCTACTGACCTTGACCGTCCGCTGCAGTACGCGCGAGGGATCATGTTTGGCAAGCTCATCCTCGAGCTCGGGGACGCGAGTGTGATCAAGAACGACAAGACCGGCTACAGCTGCGACATGGACTTCAAGACAAAAGGTCAGTTCTCGCGAAGGAGGCCCAGTGCTCTCTGTGATACGTCGCTCAATCGGATCCTTGTCGTTTCAGGCTTCTTCTCTGGCACGTACAACGCTGTCGTCGGGAAGGTCAACGGTCCCAAGGGTGCGGTCGGGGACATCTCGGGACTGTGGTCCGACAGCATGGAGTTCAAGGACGCAAAGGTGCGTGCATCATCCCGCTCTGAAGGTTCAGCGTCTATCGTGCTCGAAGTCTGACCCGTCCTCCGCTTTGCGCAACTCTCCTCCCAGACCGGCGCCTCGCGGGTTCTATTTGACGCGAACGAGTCCAAGACGACGCCGATGATTACCGCTCCCGAGTCTGAGCAGGAGCCGAACGAGTCCCGCCGGCTATGGCACGACCTCACCATCGCGATCAAGAACAAGGACATGGAAGGAGCCACAGAGGCCAAGAACACGGTCGAGGAAAAGATGAGGGAGCGCGCAAAGGTCAACGGAGGCGAGGCGAGCCACCAGATGCGGTACTTTGAGTTGAAGGGAGAGAAGTACTCGCCCCTCTGCGGCATCTCAACGTGAGTGTCGCTCATCCTCCGCAAACGTCTGCTTCAGAGACTGACGACGTTTTCCCTCTGACTCTGTCCATGTTCAGCCTGCCCAAGGACCGTCTCGAGGCGACCAACCTGGTCCGGTCATGGATCTGGCCCGAGGGCGCTCCAAAGGGAACACAGGCTTCGACCTCTGCCCAGCCTGCTGCTCGTCCGGCCATGCCCGAGTCTGAGCCATCCCACCTTCCGAGTATGTAAGATGCCTCCAGTCCTATGGCACAGGTGCGAGAAGCTGACACGATGTGACTTTGCGCTCGTAGCTGCCGTCCCTACCGCTCCTGGCCCTCCTGTGGGAGCCGTATCCGACTCGCCTCCTGCATCACCACCGGTCAGCAAGTGATCGCCTCTAGACACACACGGACTTGCCCTTCCTCTCTCTGTCTCCTTCCCACCTTTCTTCTCGTCTGTTGTTTAGCGTCCTTTGCTTCCCCATCCTCGTCATCCCATCGGATCTCCTCCATCACCAGGTCGTCACTAGTCATGCAGCCTTCCCGTTCCTTCCTTTTTAATCTCCGTCCCTCTTACAGTCTACGCACCATCAATGCATCCGATCTCGCATCCTGACTCTCTTGCTTCAACCTGAAGAAGGAGCTGAGACTCGACTGCCTCCGACGCCGGTCCGCACGCGGCGACTCGTTCCGGATGTCGGGGATCGTCCTGGCTCGCAAAGTGCTTGATCGCTCATGTCGGGCAGCCCTGTCGTGCAGATCGCGGACACGAAACCGCACACGTCGAGCCAAAGATGCGGGGGATGGTCAGGGTCATCTCGCTGCGCTCCAGAACGCGCCTCGGCGTCCGGGAGAGGGACAGACAGGGCTCGACATCGGTGCCTGCATCCAGCTTTGGTCGAGTTGGATCGGTCGCATACATGGAAGATTGATCTCTTCCGTTTGGTCTGGGGTCCAAAGAGAAGCCAGAAAACAGCGCTTAGCCGAAAGAGAAACCGGTTCGGCATCGCTCGTGCGAGAACTGCCGAGCGACCCCGCGTTTGGCTGTTCAGAGGTCTGGCAGCTAGGAGGCCGCCCTTCCTTCTGCCCCTGCAGACTGAGCCCATCACACCAGTTGACCTGTTCATTTTGTAGATGAGATACAGCCAGACCTTGGCCTCGGGCAGGAGCACAGGCGGACTTTGCTCAACTAAACCGTCGGCAGTTGGAGCCTGTCTTTGATCCCTTGCCTCCCTCCCGTTCGTTTTCCGCCTCTTCCCCCCCACGTTTTGCGATCCTCGTCTTTCCCCGGCCATCGTGTCCCGCTCAACATCCATCCTCTCAGCAGCCGCCCATACCAACCCGTCCTCTCTCTCTCTTCTGGTTCTTCCTCCTGTCTCTCGTTCCTGGTTGAAGCGGAACCAGATTTCATAGGCCGTGCTCCATCACGAGCCACTCTCTCTCGCTCCCTCCCTCGGCCGAGTGGGCCTTCCTCTTTGAGGTCTAGCGCGCTTTCTCCCTCACCTCCAACCAAACAGGCATCTCCCAGTACCGTAAGTCGTCCCTTCCCTGCCCTCCTTCTCTGCCCCTTCCTGCTTGCTCCTTTGTCACGCTCCAGTTCTCGGCCGCCATCCGGGTCGGTCGAGAGAGGGGTGTCTGGCAGCTGACAGCGGCTCAGCTGGAGGGAGGAACAAGAGCTGACGACCTCGCCCTCTCTCTCTCCTCCCCTTCCCCCGTCCCTCCTTTCCCTTTGTGTATCCCTCCCTGCCTCGACCCCTGCGCCCCTGGCGACCAAACCTCCCTTGTCGACATCGGATCCGACTTGCAAACACGACGTTTGGATGGCGTCTACGTTGCTCGCAGGCTTCGCGTCTTCTCGTCTACCGGTCGTTTCCTCCCCCTCGTCTGACCATCCACCGACGACATCCGACCCTCCCTCGCCCATCCTCGTCCCACGGCCGACCGTCACCCCTCCGACTCCTCCCTCGTCAGAGATGCCGTCTGCGTCAGCCGGCAAGCCGACCGCTGTCCCCATGCCTACGGTACGTCCGCGTCGGTCGAGCTGCTGGCTTCCCCCCTTCCCCCTCCCGCTCTCTCGCCCTCCCAAGCGTGGGCGTGTGAGCTCGCCTCGCCACCACCCGACCGCACACCTGCCGTGCATCCACCTCGTCGGATCAACGCGTTCACTGACACGTCATTCCTTTCGTCTTGTTCCTCTCTCTTTGTCTGTGGTCTTGTGTGTTCCGCCTGGCTTATCGCGTCGTTTGGAAATCGTCCCGCTCCGCCTCACGCCTCGGTCATCCCCCTCTTGCTCGCTCAACCACTCCTCCGCCCCCTTGCGTATGGCCCCCCCTCCCGCCGTGCAGCACTCTTCCCCTCAAGCGATCCCTCCACCGCCTCAAGCGTCTCCTTCGCATGCGTCTCCGATAGTGTCTGGCACGTCGTCGTCGCAGCAGTCGGCGACGTCCGTCATGACAGAGGACGAGGAGGTGAGCCAACATCCCCCTTCCCCTTCTCTTCTGCCCACCCCTCGGCCTCTTTCGCAATCAACCTCGTCGCGTAACGCTGGACATGCTGGCCAGGTCTCTGACTGCGTTTCTCTTGTCTGCTCTCAGGACCTAGAGGACTACCGTCCTGGTGGGTACCACCCTGTGAGGATCGGGGACGTGTTCAGAGACGGACGCTATGTCATCGTACGGAAGCTCGGATGGGGTCACTTCTCAACAGTCTGGCTCGCCAGGGACGAAAAGTGAGCACAGTCTCTATCTAGAGCAGAGCGGGCCTAGCTGAAGCGGAGGAGCGGAGGTCGAGTCGGGCGAGCTCAAGCACGAGAGGGGGGAGGCAGACGTCCTTCCGCTTCCATCCTCGCGAGCTGGGCCACCCTCGTGCTTGCGAGCACCGCCTAGAGAGAAGTTGGTGACTGACAATCTGCTCGCTCCTTCGTCTCTGTCAGGGTCAAGCGGCATGTTGCTCTCAAGGTTGTCAAGTCTGATGGCCACTACACCGAGACGGCGCTGGACGAGATCCAGCTGCTCCAGCGCTTGGTGACCTCGGATCCCAACCATCCAGGCCGGAGACACGTCGTCCAGCTGCTCGACGACTTCCGTCACACTGGACCGAACGGATCGCACGTGTGCATGGTCTTCGAGGTGCTCGGAGAGAACCTGCTCGGCCTCATCAAGCGCTATCAGCACCGGGGAGTGCCTCCTCACATTGTCCAGCAGATTGCCAAGCAGGTCCTCCTCGGACTCGACTACCTCCACAAGGAGTGCGCAATCATCCACACCGACCTCAAGCCAGAGAACGTGCTCATCTGCATCGAGGACGTCGAGGCAGTCGTCCAGGCAGAGCTCGCCTCGTGTCCGGCAGCCGTCCCGACAAAGATGGTCGGAGTGCCGCCCTCGCAAGGCAGAGGAGGGACCCAGACCCCGCGGAGGGAGGGCATCTTCATCGTCGGCAGTCAACCGCTGCCGAGTCCGAGCAGCTCGTACGGGAGCAGTCCGATGCTCGACAAGTACGCGTTCGGGATGACGAGCATCGCAAACGACACCACCACCCCATCAACCTCGCAAGGGTCAAAGCTCGCAGGACCCAGCTCAAAGTCAACCTCTGCCTCGACGTCGGCCGACCCCCACTTTGGAGAGAAGACGACGATCGCACCCATCGTTCAACGTCACGGCCCGTCTCTACTCTCTCAGCAAGCTCCCTTCCACCCATCTCCCAGCTCGACACCGAACGGCCCCGGTCCCGCGAGCCTACCGCCGACGTCGCACATCGAACCTTCCTCCTCGTCGACCAATCACTCTGGGCCGTCTGGACCCAACACGCCCGCGCCTCAAACGCCGACGGACCCGTCGACGCCTCCTCCGATCAACATCTCGACCTCGGTCATGTCGACCCTGTCCGTCTCGGACAACGGATCCCCAAAGTCATCCACCACCGCCGACGACATTGCAAAGTACGGGGCCGCCGTCTCGCACGGGGCAGGCGCCCGGTCGACGCTGCCAGACTTTCCGATCGCGCCGGTGGCGGGCGACCCGACGACGCTGCCTCCTCCGTTCCCGTACGACCCGGCCAGTCTCGAGCGCATCACCGTCAAGATTGCCGACCTCGGCAACGCGTGCTGGGTGGACCACCACTTTACGAACGACATCCAGACGAGGCAGTACCGGTGTCCAGAGATCATCCTCGGCACCTCGTGGGGACCGTCCGTCGACAACTGGTCCGCCGCGTGTCTCACGTTTGAGCTCATCACGGGCGACTACCTGTTTGACCCCCAACCGGGCACAAAGTACGACAAGGACGACGACCACATGGCTCAGATTGTCGAGCTGCTGGGCGAGATCCCAAAGTCGCTCGCCCTGTCGGGTCGGTACTCGCAGGAGCTGTTCAACAAGAAGGGTCAGTCTCGCTCAGCCTCAGCCTCTCGTGATCATCATCGACTCGATTCCTGACTTTCTCAATTCTCTCTCTTCTCCAGGCGAGCTGCGTCACATCCACAAGCTGCGCTACTGGCCGATCACGTCTGTGCTCAAGGAAAAGTACGGGATGACGACTGAGGAGTCGGACCTGTTCGCGTCCTTCCTCCAGCCGATGCTCAACCTCCACGGCGACAAGCGAGCACAGGCCAAGGACATGCTCGACCACCCCTGGCTCGGAGGCGTCGTCGTCCAGGGCGAGATTGAGGCGATGGAGCGGACAAACAGCCAGAACAACAGCCAGAACGGAGACGGATCCGCCTCGGGATCAAAGCCGTCCTCGTCCGCGTCGTCGGTCGACAAGGACAGGAAGCTTCACATGGAGGCACCCAAGCCGATCGGAGCGGCTGCGTCCACGCCCAAGGTGCCGCAGACGCAGAAGAAGACGGGCTTCGACGTGCTCAAGGGCAAGGCGAAGGCGCTCAGCGGCAAGTGAGCGACCGCCTCGTCTGCAGTCGTCGCTGGGATCGCATCAAGTGGATGCGGAGGATCGGTGGTGTCTTGTCGCGTCGCAGCAGCAAGGACGGCCAGCCCGTCCGAGATAGCCTAAGCCTCATCATACTTCTCGCCCTGGACACCGTGTTCCCTTCTCTGATCCAGTCTTGTCATCTTTCTCCTTCTCCATGTTCGTAACGTTCTCCGCTCTCTTACCCATTGTATCCCCTTACGCACGTATGCTACGCTACGGGAATCGTTGTCCTCTCCCTTTTTGGTCTTCCCAGTGCGCTTCCGTCTGGCTTTTCTCTCTCCATCTGCTCTTGTTTCTCGTCTCTCTCTCTTCGCGCTTCATATGTCTCGCTTTCCTATGCTTGGGTCCCTTCCTTGTCTCTCTTCTCCGCTGCGGTTCCCGAATAACTAGATGGCGGCACACGTTTCATGACACCTTTTCACTCTCATTTCGACCGTGGTCCGCGATCTCTCCCGGTCAAGGCCTTTTTCATCACGGCAAATCGTCTACGGATCCTTGAACTCCCCCAGCGCCATCCCAGGCCATCTCCACCTCCCCCCGGGAGCGAGCTCGTCCTCCAGCACGCACCAGTCAACGACCTTCCATCCTCTCCGGTCGTACAGCAACCGACCCTCGTCGGTCGCTTCAAGCCAGCAGGGCACGCCATCTGCAGCAGCCTGGTCTGTCCCCCAGGCGAGCAAGCGCGACCCAATTCCTAGACCGTTAAACGCTGGGTCGACCGCGAGGACATTCTGCGAGACGTTAGACAGACGGCCTAGGGATCAGCCTGCCGCTCGCATCTTTCTCTCCCTTTCGCACCTCCCTCGGAAACTCACCAAATACCAAAACCCCCTCCCCCTACTCCATCTATTCTCCACCTCCCTCAACTCCTCTTTGAACCGCTCAAACCACCCCAACTCCTGACTCGCCTGGACCTCCCTCACCAGCTCCGTCTCGCTCTCCTCAGCCTTTTGTCTCGCCTCCGCTGCGTGAGCAATCTCCCCTCGCAAAGGCTCCCCGAGTGTGGAAGTACGGTCCACTGGCGCGTACCACGTCGCATAGCCTATGACCTGACCCGAGGAGGGGAGGACGGCGATGACTTCGCGGAGGGAGGGTGGGGGGAAGAGGGAGAGGAGGAGGCGTTGGTGGACCACCTCGGCTGGAGTCGGCCCGAAATGGAAAGGGGTCAGTATGTGTGTGAGGTGCAGAAGGGAGGCAAAAGTGGGACAGACCGATTCGCTTTTCTCGAGAGAGGCGTTTGTCGGGCGGGTAGAGCCGTTGGAAGATCCATCCTGGGTCACAGGCGGCGAGGCGGCAGTGGGCGATGCCGGCGTGGTGGGAGGGGAGGATCGAGGAGGTGAGGATGATTTCTGGGCGGGAGGAAGATGAAGGCGCAGAGGAGAGAGAGGCGGACATGACTGGTTTGGCGACGGGACGGGAGGGAGTGAGCGTCGGAGGGAGGAGAAAGGGCGGAGGGCAGATGGTGAGCTCGAGCCGGATGAGGCCGAGCGGGTAACGTTACTCAGTCGTTGTTTGCCATCGAGTCTGAGATGTCGACTGCTGTACTCTGAGAGACGGTTCAAGGTTGTCCGCAGCCCATCGTATCGTGCTCGGTGTCGAAGAAGATGGGGCCGACTTGAAGCTTGAAGTCTGTCTGTCTCGCGGGTGTTGAGCTCAAACGTCGACTCTGCACGAAGGGTTGGCCCTCGTTGGTCACTCTTCACCTGCTCCCCCGAAGTACAAGATATTCTGGTCTCGTTGGCTGCCGGGAGGCGATGCATGGTCCATGATCATGCCCATCTCTTACCGGCACCCAAATGGGCAGAAGGGCAGGGGAGATGAACGTCCCCCGCGGCCGGGATCCGTTCGCTGGTCAGCTCCCTTCGTTCGCTGAGTCGCCCTCCCGGGGCATGACTGGGTAGGATACCTTACTTATGAGGTCCTCTCATGTCTCTCGTCCCGTCAATCATCAACCACCATGTCCGAGCTCAGGAACATCGTCATCATCGGAGCGGTGAGTCGCTCGTCTTGAAGGGGGTTGGTCCGGGATGAGCTCGCTGACCGTGGTTGACCTCATCTCTCCGACAGTCTGTCGCCGGCTCGGTCCTTTCTCGAGCACTCGAGTCCAAGCTGCCTCTCACTCATAGGATCGTCCTGATTGACTCGAACGAGTTTGCTTTCTTCCCGCCGGCGTCTCTTCGCGCGGCGGTCGTGCCAGGTGAGCTGCGACGTCGGGAGAGGCCCGGTTCGCGACTGTTGCTGACCGCTCTCCTTTGATCTTGTGTATGCACTCAGGCTGGGAGGACAAGCCTTTCCGATCGCTCGCTGCCTTCTTCCCCAAGAGCTCGAGGCATGTCGTCCTTCCGTTGACGAAGGTCGTCGGGCTGGGCAAGGGTTACATCGAGGTTGACAGAGACGTCAGCGATGCACTCGGCGGGGCAGCTGGGCAGAAGATCGACTTTGAGGTCGGTCACTCGTACAATCTCTGAGCTGCTCTAGATGCCTTGCGACCTGCTGACGTGTGCTCCTTTGTTCAGGTGTGCGTGCTCGGCCTGGGGGCGACGTACTGCTGGCCTTTCCGAGCGACGTCCAACCGACTTGGAGCGGCAGTCGAAACGATGGTGGAAGGCCAGAAGAAGCTCGAGGCTTGCAAGACGGTCGTCATCGTCGGAGGAGGACCGGTCGGGATCGAGTATGCTGGCGTGAGTACAGCAAGCGCATCGACTTGCATCTGGTAAAGAAGGCCACTCACCTCTGGTGTCCCGTCTGCTTCCTTGCGTACCACAGGAGATCCTCGACATCCATCCCAACATGAGCATCACGCTGATCCAGGGCACGAACCGACTCCTCGCCGATCCTTGGCCGACCTCGTTCTCGGACAAGCTGCACACCGAGTTGACCCAGAAAGGCGTCACGATCGTCCTTGGACAGCGAGTCCCTGCTGAGGTCGCGAACGCGGGCAAGGGAAAAGTCGAGCTCAAAGACGGCAGGACTGTCGATGGTGAGCACTACTCCCAGAGTCCGTGTGCGGAGCATTGATGGCTGACTGACCATGTTGCCTGTCCCTTGCGTTCGCAGCCGGCTTGATCATCAACGCCGGAGGCATCTCACCCAACACTGAACTTATCAAGTTGGTCGACCCTGGCGCGCTCAACGCCAAAGGATACATCACCGTGTCGCCTACCTTGCGAGTGAGTGTCGCGTCCAACGAACGGCCAAGTCTGCCGAACGTCGCTCTGACCTGTCATGCTTGGTTTCCTCTGTCTCTGACGCACAGGTCCTATCTTCCGACCCCGCTTCGCCGCTGGTGACCTCGACGTACTTTGCCAGTGGCGACTGTGCGGACTCTCCCGGAGGACAGACCGGCTTCAAAGCTGGCACGGAGGCTGCCGCACTCGCGAAGAAGTAAGCACCGGACTCTCCTTTCATCTCCTCCTTTCCTGACCTACCGTAATTGCGCGGACACGAACTCTACGCTGATCGCAACTGTCCTGGCTTCTCTCATCAGCATCCTCGCCCTCCTCTCTGGCCAGCCGATCGCGCCTGTCGCGCCGCCTCCCCAGATCATGGTCGTCACGCTCGGTTCGAACGGCGGATTTGCGTCGTTCCCGTACATCGGTGTCTGGGGGCGACGGGTCTCTCGCTTGCTCAAGGACAAGAAGCTGTTCACCGACGACCTCGCAAAGAGGTATCCCGTCGCTGCTTGAGCACCTCTTCCCGAAGGATGCATGTCGGCTTTCTGCCTTTCCTCTCGAGTTTTCTGCTTTGATCCTGATGAGCCTTCGTAATGACTAACAGCGATCAGAACACAGGAGACGGACGACGGAAGGCTGACAAGATCGGACGAGAGGCAAAGGTCAAGATGCGACGAGAACGCTTGGTCGCTCGTACGCTTTCTAACCCGGTGGCTCATGGCTACGACAGAGCTTGCGTCAGAGCAACGTGGGGACGAACGGGCGGACCGGCTCTGACCCCTCTCGAGCTCACCAAGCGCCTCCCTCCTCGGTTGCCCTCGATCCATCATCTCCTCCCTCACCTCGACACCAGACCAGCCTACGATGTCTGATCTCAAGAACGTTGTCGTCATCGGCGCTGTGAGTGTTTCACTGCCACGCACATACACCTTGATCTCGCTGTCTGACCCTCTCTGCTCTCCCCGCGTTTGCCCCGCCGGTCGGCCCAGTCCGTCGCTGGCTCCTTCCTCTCCCGAGCTCTCGAAGCCAAGCTGCCTCCCACCCATCGGATCGTGCTCATCGACTCAAACGACTTTGCCTTCTATCCGGTCTCGTCCCTGCGATCTGCCGTCGCTCCTGGTGCGTCGCTGCCGTCTAAAGCACGTTCCCGCCTGATCCCGGCTGAGCTGACGCGTCGACGGGTCTCTTATCCTGCGCGCCGCTCCAGGGTGGGAGGACAAGAGCTTTAGGTCGCTGGCTCACTTCTTCCCCACCAACTCAAGGCATGTCATTCTCCCGCTCACCAAGGTCGTTGGCCTCGGGAAGGGCTACGTCGAGGTCGACAAGGACGTCGGCGCCAAACTCGGCGGCACCGGAGGGCAGAGGATCGACTTTGAGGTCCGTCCCGCTCATGTTTCTTCCCGCTGTTCCAGGTTGTCGCACATCGATACTGACATACACATGGACTCGTTTTATGTGCTGCAGATCTGCGTCCTCGCTCTCGGGGCGACGTACGGTTGGCCGTTCCGGGCGACCTCCAACACACTCGCCGAGGCGATCAAGCCGATGGCGCAGGAGCAGGAGAAGCTCAGGAACTGCAAGCGGGTCGTCATCGTTGGCGGAGGACCAGTTGGGATCGAGTATGCCGGAGTGAGTCCGATTTCACCTCTCACCCGAGCGAGAAACGTTCCCGATCAGGTGACTAACCAGCCTTTCATCGCCCATCTTTTGCAGGAGATCGTCGACGTCCACCCCAACATGATGGTCACCCTCATTCAAGGATCGAACCGACTGCTCGCCGACCCATGGGCCACTACGCTTTCGGACAAGCTTCATGCGGAGCTGAAGGACAAGGGCGTCAATGTGGTGTTGGGCCAGAGGGTGCCTGCGGAGGTCGCTAGCGCCGGAAAGGGGCGGGTCGAGCTCAACGACGGGACAGCTATCGATGGTCAGTCGATCTCCGACCGCACGGGAGTGCTCGCTGTTCACAAGTCACTGATCCGTCTCATGCGATCGATGCAGCCGATCTCATCATCAACGCCGGTGGTGTCTCGCCCAACACGAAGCTCGTCAAGACGACCGACGCAGGAGCGCTCGATGCCAGGGGCTACGTTACTGTCGCGCCTACTCTGCGTGTGAGTGTTCAGGGCTCAGAGCGCTCTCCGAGCCCTTATTGATCGTCCATCCTTCCGTCCATCCGCCTGCAGATCTTGTCTTCCGACCCGGCTTCGCCTCTCGTCACCTCGACTTACTTCGCCACCGGAGACTGTGCTGACTCCGCCGGAGGGACGACGGCTATCAAGGCCCAGTACGAGTCTGGCACGCTGGCGAAGAAGTGCGTCTCTCATCTTCTCCATCGCCCTCCTTCGCTCTTGTCCCTGATCTGACCCTCCTCGATCCCATCTCAGCATCCTTGCCACCCTCGCCGGCCAGTCAACCATCACAGCCGTTTCACCTCCTCCGGCCGTCATGGTCGTCCCGATCGGCCCGAGCGGAGGGTTCTCCGCTTTGCCGTACATGGGGGTGTGGGGACACATGGCTACCCGGTTCATCAAGGGCAAGAACCTCTTCACGGATGATTTCGCGAAGAGGTATCCTGCCGCTGCCTAGGGCAAGCGTCGTCTTGCTTCGTATCTTGCTGAACCAATCCATACACGCCGCCATCTCTCTCCCTCTCTCTCTCTCTCTCTCGCTCTCTCTCTCTCTCTCTCTCTTCCTAGCATGACGCTTTCTTTCCCCGTCGATATTGCCGCCTCGTGCTCAGAAGAAGGATGTGTCATAAAAGAAAGAAGAGAGACACCAGAGAGAGAGAAAAGAACAAGAAGGTCGCCCCGAACCCTCACACTCTAAACGACCGTGTAATCCTCCGTCACCAGCACCGTCTCCTGACTGAACACGACCTCCTCCCCACTCTCCACCAACGTCGCGCTCTCCACCTTCACCTCTGCCACACTCCCCGCACTCACAAACCTCACCCCGACCGGGAAGAACGCGTCCGGGTCTTCCGTCCCCGACACGGAGAACTCGAGGGTGCCCGAGGGCTCGTCCGCGTCGATGGTGTCGGTCGTCCAGTCGAGACAGTTTGTGGTCGAGTTGACCTGCCAGTCTCCCGTGTTGGACGAGACTTTCGGGTAGCCGTTGGGAGGGAGGGGGATGGAGATGACAACGTTGCGGAGGGTGAGGTGCTTGGCCTCGAGTTCAAACTCGATGTTGACGTCGCAGCCGTCGGTCGAAGGGGAGGGCCAGCAGTTGACTGGGAGGTGGGGAGAAGAGGGACGGGCGCGTCAGTCTGAGTTCGCCTCTTGAGGTCTCTCTCCACCCCCTCAGGTCAGCGTGGTTGGATGCTAGACTCACTGGCCAAAGGCACGATGGCCTCGTTTGTGGACGACAGCTTCCACTTGACGACGCTGAGTCCCTTTCCGACGGGGAAGTCGCGCTTCGAGTCCTTCAACGCGACGACCCTCGCTCCCGCGCCAGACGCAAACTTTGCGACTTGAGGGTGCTGCTTGAACTGGATGTCGGACGCGAAATCGGCCGACGAGGAGGGTGCCTGCAGGCTGAGCCGAAGCTTGGCCAGTGACGGGTCCGAGACGAGAAGTTCGAGCTCTCCCTTGAGGTCGAGAGACTGGAGGCCTCCGTCTCGAAGGAGGGCGAGCGAGAGGTGCTCGGTAATCGAGATGTGGACGCTCTCCTGGTCGACCTTCTCGAGAACGTCGGTGTCGGGCGTCTCGGGTTCCGGTGCGGGTTCGGGCACGTAAGGGGCAGCCTCCTCGTACTGGACGGTCACCTCGCTGCCGAGCGCGTCGAGCAGCTCAGACTGCTTGGGCTTCTTGCCGAGCTTCATGCCAGCTCCCTTGAACGCAGGCTTCGACGACATGGCAGGTGATGAAGACCTGGGATGACGAGCGACGGTGAGACACGGTCAGCTTCTGCTAAAGAGCATTGAGAGACGGGCGGGACGTACCGAGGGGCTGCTGCTGGTGCCTCGAACCTCTGCTGCTGGACAGGAGCGTAGCCGGACGATCCTCCTCCGTATCCACCTGGTGTACCGTTGCCGTAGCCAGTGTTCCTTCCCTGACCCTGGTTGAGCTTTGCGGTCTCGCGTCGCTGCATCTCGAGCTGCTTTGCCCGTCGCTTGAGCTCCTCCTTGGCCTCGGCCTCCTTGTTCTGCAGACCCAAGCGTGCAGGAGTCATTGTGTCAGCAGTTCACTCGCGTAAACGCGTCAAGTCTCGTTGGGCAGCAGATTGAAGCCGTGGACGTACCCTTGCGATGATCTCCTGGATCTTCTCCTCGTGCGACTCTGCCTCGAGCACGCTTCGGACCTGCTGAACAGTCACGTTCTCCCTGTAGCCGAGCGAGATGATCTCGTCAAAGGCGGCGATGAGGTCGAACGCGTGGTGGAGGATGGTGGCCTCGTGGGGCGAGGACGAGCGGAGGAGGTCCGAGATGGACCGCGTCACGAGCGACAGCGTAGAGATGTCCTGGGAGACACAGAAACGCGTACGTGGAGGTCAGTCTCTGCTCTCGTTGATGGCGCAAGCATCTTCACGGATGTCCTGGCTCCAGCGAGCTTCCACGTCTGCGTGGGCTGAGCTGTGAGCTCGACAGTCCCCTCTCTCATCGCGCGACAAGCTGACCGCGCCGAGCTGCGAGCCCTCTCGGGTTGAGCGTGTAGACGTACCTGCAAGATGTTACTCTGCTTGTTTGTGATGAGGATGACGTAGAGGTCCTCCATAGGTTGGTACACGAACCGGACGTCTGCGGTCTCGATGGTTGTGTGTTGGGATCCGGCGGGGATGAGCTTTGGGAACGACGCGAGCAGGCCCTCGATCCGAGAACGAGGCATCTCCAGAAACTGCCGAGAGATGACAGCTGTGGTTGCGACGGACCATGACCAGAGACGACAGCGGGATGGGCGAGAGCGAGCGTGCGGGTGGGTGGCCGAGCAGCGAGCGTCGACAAGGGGTGTCGGTAGATGGGACAAGCAGGCGAGGTCCAAACGTGGGCAGTCGTAGGGAAGCCAGCGTGGTCACGTCGACAGGCATAGGGCGGGCGCGAGATCGAGGTCGATCGTGGTAGGTTTGCGGGTGACGAGGTAGGAAGGCAAGGGAAGGGAGGGAAGGGAGCGCGTGAGCTCACGGACGTGGCAGGGAAGGAGAGGGCAGGAGGGCACGTACGTTTCCCGCCGCGGGTCACGATGGAGGCAGCCAGGACAACCTGAATCAAGCAGCAGAACAGGTCAGATACGAGTCCAGCTGTCGCGAGTGCGCGAGCGAACTGACCATGACGAGAGAAGGGAGGCGTGGGAGAGGGAGGGGGAGATGGAGGCAGGCGGTGGTTGGCGGTCCCTTCGAGGTCACCTCGCTCTCTCGACTTTGGACCGAGCTCACCCACACACCCATCAACAATCGACGCACTCCATCCCCATACCCTCCCCTCTCCTCGACATGACTTCCCTCTTTGGCGGATCATCAGCAACCAAGCAGGCTCAGCCTGGTAAGCCCATGTCGGTCACTCGGACAGCTTCTGGCCGGTCGCTCACCTTGCGGTCCCCTTGCCCTTTCGCTCATCTCGCTGCCTTGGACTGCACTTGTCGTCTGCAGACCAGGCCACCCGCAAGGCTCAGATCATGGATCAGGTCAAGGCTGAGCTCTCGCTCGCCAACGCCCAGCAGCTCATCAACGTACGTCCGAGTCTTTCTTGCGCCTACCCACGTCCGCCGCTTCGGCCTGCCCACCCGGCACACGACCTGTGCCGAGTCGGACGCGAGATGGCCAATAGACAGAAGGCGAAGCTGACTTGATCATTTTATCTTGCTGCCGTAGACGATGAACGAGAAGGTTTGTCCTCTCGGCTTGCTCCCGACGGAAGGACGATTTGGGTGAGCTCGAGCTGACAGCCGGTCATCCTCCGTTCCCCTTTCTAGTGCTTTGAGAAGTGTGTGCCCAAGCCTGGAGCCATGCTCACTCGGTCCGAGGAGGTAAGCTATCCATCCTGTCATGCGCCTCAGAGTCGACTTCTGCCGTGACTGCTTTGTCTAGCGGTCGAATGACGCAGGATAGAGCGACCGCAAGCTGACCTTTGGTGTTGCCTTGGTCCTCCGTAGGGCTGCATCACCACCTGCATGGAGCGGTACATGGAGGTAAGCATGCATGTATAGTATCGGCCATCCTATCAAGCTGACCTCACTCTTCCATCTCCGCGACCAATCCAGGCTTGTGAGTACACCGCCCGCCGGGCGCATCGTCCATCGTCAGTATACTGACCGCCCCTCCCGACTGTCTCTCCCCCTCTTAGTCAACACTGTATCAAAGGCGTACATCACGCGTTTGGGCAAGGAGCGAGGACAGCTCAGTGCGGCCGGAGGAGGACTGATGGTCGGAGACACTGCCGCCCCAACGGCGCTGTAAGCGAAGAGAAAGGAATAGAAATGAAACTGCACGACTCTCACGTCTCTGCTTCATAAGTCCTGGCGTCTTATGCGATATCAGCCTTGCGATCTTCTGCTGTCTTTTGCTGGTGTGCTGGGCGCTGGGCGCGAGGACGGCCGGGGAGATTCCCCCGCATGGCTCTCTTTCGACGATGCTCTAACCCCGACACCCCATCTGGACGAGGATCGCAAAGCACATCTCCTTCTCTGCTCCGTCTCGCTGTCTTCCTTTTCTTTTCTCCTCGCTGTGCTGTTTTTGAGCTGGCATGCTCCGATGGACGAAGCTCGGCGGTAACAAGGACGCGGCCAGCTCGTCGTCCTCGGCGGGCACAAACGGGCAAGCTCAACCGCCCGTAGGCGCCGATGGGTTGACAGACCACGAGAGGCAGGCTCTCGAGGACATGGACAGGTTCTACGGAATGGAGAACGTGAGTCTGGCTCAGCCCTCGTGCTCGTCAATACGCCGGGTGAACAGAAGAGAAGGCAGCGGAGGAGGGAGGAGCCGGCCGACGCCGCCCTCGGCGAGCTCAGCAGAAGCAGCATCTAGAGGGCAGTCGAGCAGCCAATGTGGTGTAAATCCCTGGAGCGCATGTATCTCGTTGTGATCAGCGATGGCCGCGTCGATGCCGATGTCTGTGGTGGTGTCTAGGGGTGCGTCCGGAGATCGGAGCGGACGAGCAGACGTCCGGGGACGAGGTCAACTCTCCTCCCTTTCTCCGGTCTCTACCAACACACCGCCCGTCTCCAGAATAGGCCTCATTCCTTGGAGAGAGGGAACAAAGTCTTGAACGCGAGGCGATGCTCTTGAATTCCTCTGCACTGGGTTGTGTGGGCTCGCATGGGTCTGATCGCTGACGTTCCTTCCTCCGTCTGGCTCGCGTGCGTGTTCGCCTATCGCAGTTCGGAAACACCTGGTGAGTGTCACGTCTCGTCCTCAGCCTTACGCGCTGTTATGCGCCAGACGTCCTTGTGTTTTGAAGTCTGACCCGTCCTTGTTTGTCTGCCCTCAGCTATGCCAACTCTGTGCTCCAATCGCTCTACTTCTGTCGACCGTTCCGCGACTGCATCAACACCTACCCATCGCTCCTCACCCCGTTCGTCCCGACCCAGAACCCTCCGACCTTTTCTCCGCTACCCGCATCGGCCACACTCGCGACCGCAAACGAAAAGGCGGCCGCACAGGCGGCATCGTCGCCCTCAAACGTCCCAAACTGGACGGGAAAGAGCCCACAGCCGGCTGTAAGCCCGGTCGTGCCGTCGGCCCCTCTGGCGACTCCTCCGTTGGAGAAGAAGGCTTCCCGATGGCCAGGCACAAAGAAGGTGCTTGCAACGAGCTCGTCTGCCCCTCCGCTCAATCTCGCCATCCCCAACACGACTGCCTCTGGCCCAACATCGCCGGTTCCCTCGTCCGACCCGACCCTGCCGCAAGACCCAACCAACACGCAGCTCATCATCCCTCACTCTCCGGTACCACCAGCAACCCTCTTCATCGCACTTCAGACGCTCTTTCGCCATATCGCCTCCATCCCTCCGCCGGTGTATGCGATCCCTCCAAAGGACAAAGACGGCAACGTCGGCCCGCCAGCGCCGGTCGTCACGACCGTCGTCGCTCCTGCAGCGTTCGTGGGCAAGCTCAAGAAGGAGAATGAGATGTTCAGGGGAACTATGCAGCAGGTTGGTCGGCTCCGGCCAACATCGAGCTGAGCCGTATCTTCCCCGGTGGGCTGACTTTCATCTCTTCTGTCAGGACGCACACGAGTTCCTGAATTACCTCCTGAACAAGATTGGAGAAGATTTGGAGGCAGACGAGAAGGAGCGTCGGAAAGAGCTGGCCAAGAAGCGTCAGGAGAATGGAGGCGCAGATCCTCAGGACCGTCAGTCTGCTCCGATTCTCCTTTCCTGAATCGCAAAGGGGGCTGACCGCCTGTGATCGCGAAACCTCTGATTGATATAGTGTCCGAGTCTCTCGCTTCTCTCACCTCCATCGGCACTTCTCAAACGCCCGGAGACTCTTCCTCATCGCGCAAAACCGGTCCGGAGCCGACCTTTGTTCAGAGGCTATTCGAAGGCAAGCTGACCAACGAAACACGATGCCTCACCTGCGAGACGGTCAGTTCACATCCGCGCTTCCATCTGGCCGCTTCACATCTGACTCGCCCTTTATTCTTGTGCAACAGACCTCATCTCGCGACGAGTCCTTCTTGGATCTATCGATCGACATCGAGCAAAACACGTCCATCACGGCCTGTCTACGTCAATTCTCTGCGTCCGAGACGCTCTGCCAGCGCAACAAGTTTTACTGCGACACCTGCTGCGGCCTTCAGGAGGCGGAGAAGCGGATGAAGATCAAGACGCTCCCGAACGTGTTGTCGTTGCACCTGAAGCGGTTCAAGTACCAAGAAGAGCTCGGTCGATATGTCAAGCTCAACTACAGGGTCACCTTCCCGTTCCAGCTCCGGCTGTTCAACACGAGTGACGACTCGGAGGATCCTGACCGGCTGTACGAGCTGTTCGCGATCGTCGTACACGTCGGAGGGTGAGTCCCGTTTATCTCTTCCTCTTTCTAGCAGACGGTGACTGACCTCCTCTCCGATCTTCAGCGGACCACACCAAGGTCACTACATCGCCATCGCCAAGACTGGCACCGGGTGGATGATGTTTGACGACGACACCGTCTCGCCCATCGACGAGGCAGACATCCAGAAGTACTACGGAGAGTCAGCCGCCGGATCAGGCTACGTACTCTTTTACCAAGCCGTCGATCTCGACCCCACCTCGGTCGGCCTCCATCCTCGCGATCCAGCACCGGCCGGCCCTTCCCTCACGCCTGCTCTCACGCCGTTCCAGCTCGGCCGGGCGTCCGAGGAGAGGCCGTTCTTCTCTCCCAACACCTTCTCCACCCTCCCGCCACCTGCTCTCAACTCGTACGACGACTCGCGGACGCCTGTGCCCTCTCCTCCAGCCCGTCCGCTCCTCGATCTCGGCTCACCAGCACCGACAATCACCCAACCCGCCTTCCCGTCTCCTGTGCGCGAGTTCAATCCTCCTCCTCCCCTGACAAGTCCGTCAGGACCGCCACTGCCTCCGCAGCAGTCCCAGCCTCCAGCTGTCTCCCAACCCTCCGAGCTCAGCCGGTCCCTTGCGGCGAACCGTGCACCGGCGCCTTCGCCACCAGTGACGATGCAACGCCAGCCTTCTGGGGCAGGCACGGTCAAGAGCAATCTCAGTCGAGCCTCCTCCATGGCATCTCTCCCGCCACCGCCGGCTCCGTCGTCGTCCTCCAAGGACAAGGAAGCGAACGGAGGAGGAGGCGGCAACTGGTTCACCCGTCGAAACACGTCCAGCTCAAAGGAGAAGACCGATCGGAGAGTCTCGTCGTCCTCATCCTGGTACGGCAACCTGACCTCGTCCACCAACGGAGACGCCAACGAAGGATCTGCTGTTGCAGGTGGAGGAGGTCGAGAACGATCTCACACTACGTCGACTACCGGCACAAGAGACAGCGAGGATAGCAACCCAGCCCGATCGCGTCTCACCTTTGCGCCGGGCCATCTCGGTGCACCAAGAGGTCGAGACGTGTCCGCTACAGGGACGATCCCCGAGGGTCTCGCCATCGACACGAGCACCAACCAGTCCTCCTCCGGCGGCTCGGGAACCAACTCGACCTCTTCCTTTGGCGGTCAGCCACAACAGCGACAGACCCCGCCTCCTCCTCCGTCCCCGACTCGAGCGAACCCACCGCCGCCCGCGCCGGTGCCGACAAGGAAGGAGACGAAAGACGAGAAGAAGGACCGCGAGAGGCTGGAGGCCAAGAAGCGGTCGCCTGCGACGAGTGGAGGTGGGCTGATGGGAGGGAGGTTGGGCGGTGCGCTGGGAAGGAGCGGATCGATGGCGATGAAGCTGGGATCGTTTGGACGGAAGGGAGGGGATAAGGAGTAGGAGTATGGGAGGATCTAGATCAGTGTGTTTGCTTTCTGCTGTTGCTTGGTGGTGGATCTTTGGGTGTCAGTTCGGTCCTTGCTTCGCTTCGCGTTCTTGTTCTCGGCGCGCGATATTAAGATCTCGAGCTGGTACGTGTCCGTTTGCGTATCTGTGAGAGAGACGACTTTAGCCTGAGAACACGGTACGTCGTAGATCTGAGGCTAAAGGCTCGACGAGGCAAACGAGGAAATCTATACGAGCGAGCTCGCGAGCTCGGGCGGCTGCTGCGCCTCGTCCGTCACGAGCGAGGAGTCATCTAGTCATCCCGACCTCACGCTCCCGTCCTCAAACGTCGATGAGATCACATCCTCAACACGCGAGACAAAAAACGGCAAGGTTGCAGCAAGGTCACCATCGGATCTTCTCAAACGGTACGACCTCCTCCCCTCCGTCCAAACTCGTCCGTGGTCGGTGCGTCCGGATCTCTCCTATAGGTGCCCGGCCAAGATCGATCATGTCGATGTCGGGCAGGTCTCGTCCCACCCGTCCTTGTTCTGCACGTATGCCCTCCTCTGCCTCCGCGTCCTCGGACGTCTCCGCCTTCTCGTCCTCCAAACTCTTCACAGGCGATGGTACCCTCGATCTCAGGAACGGCAGCGGTGCAGAATCCGTCTGCTCCACCTCCTCCGTAACCAGGTCTTCCTCCCTCCCGTCCCCGGAGGAGTATCGCGTATGCGTCACGCTCGAGATGGTGATCGTTGCTGGCTCTCGCTTGTCCCCCCCAGCGGCGGCGGAACGTCTACGGGTCCGCTGTCTGGTGGTGAACTTGCGGTCGGTCGAGACGGAGAAGTCGGACGAGGTGGGTTGGGCGAAATCGGTGGTGGTGTGCTCTACGGTGAGGCGGGATCGGCTTGGTAACGGAAACCGAAGGCGGGTCAGTCGATGCGATTGAAAAAGAAGATGGGCGATGTTTGATCGACAAACCTGTTGCATACGTGAAGCACGGAGAGACAGCAGAGCGGCGCTTCTAGGAAGCTTGGCACGAGACACAAGTTGGCACTTGGGTCGTGCGCTATATGGGCGTAGGAAGGATGTCAGACTAGTCAGACCTAGGCCTTTCCTCTTCCCAGGCCCCTCTTGGAGCTACCTTTCCCTTCTCTCTCACGACCTTTTCTCACATGCCTCCTTTCTCACACACTAGTAGAGAATGAGAGGAACGGATGAGGGTCTGTACTGACCGAAGGCGGCGAGAAAGGCGACGGCAGCGATCAACGGAAGAGATTGTGCTTCGATCGTCCATCGGCAGATCTGAGCGATGAGCGTGTCGGTCGTGCGAAGACCAGTCCGACTGAGGAAGAGGCAGATGATGACTGGATATCGCAAATCACAAGAGCTTGAGCGTGTCAGCAAGGTCTCGCGTGCGAGATGGACGGCAGTAGACTGACTGGTGGCGGTCAACAGCGTGTCCGTCGACACCGTCATGGCCTTCCATGCCCAGATCAAGCTCGAAAGCAGGTCTAAGACGGATTCCTCTACTCCTGAGTCGAGCTGTAAGGTAATAAAGATGCGCACATCAGGTCCCCTCTCGCTCTGGCATCGAGAGTGGCACGAGCGGCAAAAGCTCGCCTTTGCGATCGTCATGGCTCCACTCGTCATCCCGAGCCCAAGACCGGCGAAGGTTGCTGGGAGACAGTAGCACAGGAACGCCCATCCAAGCCGAGGCCGATGGCGTCGGAGGAGGGTGAAAGCCCGATCCAGAAAGAAGAGTTGAGAAAGTGCGCCGGCGATGGCTTCAGTGACTGTGGGGTTGAGGGCCGGAGACGAAGGTCAGCGAGGCTGCACCTGTAATAAAGAGAGAATATTCTGAGGCTTGGAATGAACTCACTGAGAACGCTCTGTGTGACCGAGTGCGAGATCGAGAAGCAGAAGTGGAAGCCGCCGTCGTCAGTGTCATGATAAAAGTCCATCCGACCGTTTCTAGCGCTTCTGACCCACTTGAAACGTCTGGGTCGTACAAAAGGACAGGGGTGCATAGAGTCAGTCCTGACGAAATGTCACTTTGACCACCTGTAGCGACGCGACTGACCTTGTTCTCCAATAACCCCTCCCATCTCCCAAACCCGGATCCAAACATCTGCCAGATGGTGACTCCCGCCAGGACTGATTGTACCCTACGGATCAGAACGGCAACGAGGAAGACGCGGGGTCTTAGCGTTAGTGAAATGTTTGTTTGGTGATCGAACATCGGCGAACGCGAACGTGACGGGTTGACGAACACGTTGACGAGGAAGAGGGAAGAGACGACGACCTTGAACTTGAGGGTGTCCTGGTAGTGAGAGCTAGTTTGACGTCGAGTCAGTCGACCAAGGGAAGGCCGGAAGAGAGGCGGAAAGAGTCAGTGATGATGTCGATCCCGCCCATGTCCGAGCCGCAGCGCCCCCCGAGCCAGGTGAGACTCTTGGACCGATGTGAGGAGGGTCATGATCAGACTCACTAGTAGCTCCAGGTCTGCGTGATGACCAGTCCGAGCAGAAGAAGATCGAGGCATACCGCTATCTGAGGGGTCCCGTTTGCGCAAGGATTGGGCAAGAACGGGAAGGCAAGAGGACGTGAGCTCGCGCCAAACTCGCTTCAGCCCACCCCCCGACTGGCTCGATACTGACAATGATTGGGCCGCAGTACTTTGCGGGTACGCGCATGTACTCGAGGATGAACTGAGCCTCGAGTTCGGTGAAGTCGCCGAGCTGGACATACGTTTCGAGAGGGGGACCGCTCATCCCGGCTCAGCTCGGGCACCTCGGGAACGCGGACGAGCGGACGGGACGTTGGGTCGGTTGATGGTGTGGATTGCTGGTCGTTCCGGAAGAGAGATTCCTTGATCCTCGTAGACGGAGGTCGGTCCTAATGTGATAGATTAACGAGTTAGGTGGGTGTTTGGTGCGAGGGAACGAGGACGAACCAAGGCTCGGGCGAACGTCGACCCTTCGGAGAGGGAGGCTCGTTCCAGCCGGCGCGCAGGTGGAACATGCCGCCACCCAAAAGCCAAAAGCCAAACGGCCAGATACGAGCGTGTCGACCTTCGTCGCAGATCATGGAACTGACCATAGCTTTCCGGTTCCGTCGTGTTGATACGGATACATGCGATACAGGCCGACGATCTGAACGAGGATGATGGTGGCGGACGGGAAGAGAGGTACACAAGATATGAGGTAGCCGACGACACTAGACGAGAGTGAACCCGAGAGATTAAGAAAAGATAGATGAGGACGCGCGCACACGACGAGCTCTCCCCATCAGCCCATCCTTCCACCTCCGGTAAGCAGCACCTTCTGACCCTTCTGCTTCTTCTTCTTCTGCCCTCCCCCACCAGAGGCCGCTCCTCCGCCCGTCCCGTTGCTCCCGCCAGCACTGCTCGCGCCTCCACCCTCGCGCTCGCCACGATTGCTGGCGCCTTCTTGAGAGTCAAATTTGCGCCACAGTGCGGCAACTTCCTCCTCCTCGGCCGCGTTCCGGGTGGACCGACCGTATGTCGAGGAGGACGTGTTGTGGAGCGCGGTGGCGAACGAGCGAGCGCCCCACGCTGGCGGTGATCCAGAGAGGGTCGATGTCGGTGGTGGGCTGGTGGACAGATGTGGGTGCGGCGGGAACGAGCTCGAGACCGAGTCTCCGCCGGCGTCGTCAAAGCCTTGGCTTTCGCGAAGACTCCTCTCGAGAGCTTCCTCAAACTCATCACCTCCTCCGCCTCCACCTCCTCCTGCTCCGCCCCAGCTGATTTCGTCCATCGCTGACGCTCGCCGCCGATCGAGTCCTCCGCCCTCCTTCTCCCGCTCTGCCGCGTCCGCACGCCGCTTGTCGCGGTCCTCGCGCTTGCCACGCTCGCGTCTCCGTTGGCGACGTTGCTTGAGCGGCGCCTCAAACGCAGCCAGCGTCTGCTGCGAGACGAGTGCAGCGAGGTCGATCTGAAGGAACAGGATCGAGCATCCGGTCGGCAAATGAGCGAGGTACTTGCACCGCCGACGGAGGTCGTCGTTCATGGTTCCCTCTTCGGCGCCCTCGACGCCGACCTGGAGGACGGACGGGAACGCAGAGTACGACTTGAACTCGTGCAAGAGGACCCGGATGTCGAGTGGGTGCAGATAGATCTGCTGGCCAGTGTATGACATGTAGAAGAAGAACGACGGTTCCGGGGTGGGTGCCAGATGCGGTTTCCGTTGGTTTGTCGTGGGTAGACGGGACGAGGATGCGTGAGGGTTGAGGAGCGACGACTTTGTCCGAGACGTCGATGGGTTGGAATGCGTGGTCGGTGGACGATTGGGAGAGGAGGCAGCCGAGGAGGGAACGAATGCCGGTGGTGGAGATGAGGCGGACCATGAGTGTCCGAGATGATGGAGCAGCGCGTGCGGAACCGAAGGAGGAGCCTCGCCGGAAGAGGGTACCGAGGGGGCAGTCGCTTGGGTATCTGGGCCTTGCGGGCAGATAGCCAAGAAGGGCACGTCCAGGGATGGGCCGAAACTCGCTGCACTCTCCTCAGCGGCCTTGAGGATCGCCTTCGAGCGGTCCTCTCGCTCCCTCTCGAGCTCGCCCCGCTTGATGGCGCCCTCGAGCAGAGCCTCCACCTCGGCCATCTTGCGCAAGACGACAGGCGTCTCGAGCTCGGCCCTGGCCTTCCCGATCTGGTCGACGACCTTCTGACGGGCTGCGTCGATGAAGCCGAGTCCGACGCCACTCTCGCCCGCGCTCGTCTGCTCCCGC
Organism: Mrakia hoshinonis; assembly: GCA_036245725.1. Taxonomy (NCBI): domain Eukaryota; kingdom Fungi; phylum Basidiomycota; class Tremellomycetes; order Cystofilobasidiales; family Mrakiaceae; genus Mrakia; species Mrakia hoshinonis. Next base: position 501,530 of record BTPH01000003.1, read on the forward strand.
TTCTCCGCGTCCAGCTGGCGAATATCCCGCTCGAGCTCGCCGACAAGGTACGAAGGTGTGGCGAGCATGAACCGCGCATACGTCGACACGTCCGGCAGAAACTGGAACGGAGCCTCGTGCGGGAGGACGGCCGCAGACGGCCAGGTAGGCGACCGAGGAAGAGCGAGCGTCGTGTTTTGCGGCCGCTGGACGAGACGCAGGACGTGCGTAGGGTAGGATAATTGTGAGATGGGTTTCCGAGTGACGGAGGGGGCGGAGGGGACGTCTTCGAAGTCGGAGGGAATGTCGGCGTGATCGTGGTCGCGGTCGTGTTGGGAGGAAGGAGCGTGGGGCGGAGGAGGAGGGGCAGTTGTAGCCGAGACGGATGGCTCTGGTACAGTGGGCGCCCAGGTGACGGATTTGAGGTCGCGCGAGAAGATGGTGTCCGTGCTGAGAGCAAAGTGCGTGAGATGGACGAGATCGCGGTGAGCTTTGGGCGACAGACCGGCTACAGCGGACGAGGACGGACCAGATTGGGCATCGAGCAAACTTATCCTCGCTGAGAGCAAGGTAGTGCAGTACGCATGAGAAGCAGTACACCTGGCAGACAAAGACAGAGGGACGGGATCAGCGACGAGCCGGAGAACGGAGCTCGGAGGCAGGAGAGGTCGAGCTCACATGTCCGCACTTTGTCATTCTAGGAGCCACAGGAACCTAGAGATCAAGGACAGGGAATACAGAGGTGTCAGTCGCCGGCCGGTCTGACGGGTCTCGGTAGATGAGACTCACTCCTAGGCAGATTGGGCAACTCGGGAGAGTGGGCTCCCGCTGTCTGGCGGTGGACCGGTCCTCGTCCGCGTCATGAATGAGCGACGGCGTCGGAGTTGGGACGAGCACCTGCAGGATGTCGGGCCAGTGGAACAGACTGCAAGCAGGGTAGAGTCCAGTCCGAAACGATCAGCAAAGTGTCGGCCGTTGAGCGACGGACGAGCTCTGGGCGAGCTCGGGACGAGCTCGGTAGACAGCAAGGGACGGTTTGGGACTTGCATATCGCTGTCTACAAAGAACGCCGTGTAGTCGGACGTTGCCTTGAGCATGAACCGAAACGAGGCATTGACAAACTCTGCAAGAGCACACGAGACGGGAACGAGGGCCGATGGTCAGTCCGACCCAGGTTGATGCGAGGAGAGGGACGAGTCCGATCTGACCCGTCCGAACGTGGACTCACTCTCTTTGTTGAACACTTGCCACCGGGCACCTTCTCCTCCACCGCCCTTCCTGCTCCTGCGAGGAACGGGTGCGCGCTCTGCCCTTGTCGGGAGGGAGAAGTTGAGCAGATGGTTCGCGTTCGACTTGCGGCCGCCCCCTCCACCTTCCCCTCCCCCTCCACCGCGCCCGCCGTTCGGACCACGGCCAGGAGGAGGAGGACCAGTAGGCATGCGCGTAGTGTTCATGTGGTGAGAGGGTAATGTGGCTGAAGAGCTTGGGGGCGATGGGGGAGGGCAGGAGAGGTGCTTGCCCGGGGAGGGCAGGTGGACGCTGAGGTGAGAGCGAGCTTCCGGCGTCACTTCCGCGCCGGTGCCGTCGCGTCTGCGCGTCAGTCTGCATCGTCTGCAGACTGCAACAGATACAAGAGGCTCGAGGCATGAGATATCTGTGTAGACCTGGCTGGTGCCATCTGCGCGGCCTGTATTGAAGCTCGACGGCCTCATCCCGTTTACAGCGGACAGCGCCGGTTGTTGCAGGTTCATCATCGAGAAGCCTGCCTAGAACATCTCCTCCTCCATCCCTGGAATCCCACCCATCTGTCCTGCCGACGCGCCTACACGGATATCGACCTTGTCCGACACGTCCTTCCCACGAGCAAATGCGCCACGGAGCTCCTCGCCCTTCAGCCGGTCGTCCTTGATCATCCTGCGAGGCGACAACGTGAAGCGGTCAGCAGCCCGCTCAACGTTCCGAGCGACTGAAGAGGTGACGACGGGTCTGTCTGGCTGAAACGAGCGTGAGACTGACTTTGAGTTCATCCTCGCGTCGTCACCCTCCACTCCGAGAATCGCCTGTGGTGTCTTTGCCTCGAGCACCTGAAGATGTTGACACGCAGAGCAAGATACCGCAATCAGTGCTCCGGTAGACGAGAGTGCGCATGATCGCAAGCTGAGCACTGACATAGTGGTTGTCGCCTGGCGAAGGGATGGGTCAAGCAAGAAGCATCGGATCAGCAGTTGCTTCGCCCAAGGGGTTCCCGAAGTGCATCCAAGCGACGACCGACTCACAATGGGGACAATACTCGTCCGAATCCTCGTACGTGGTCATGTCCTGCCAGACGAGCAGATGGGCGAAACGTTGGTCAGCCTGGCTTCGTGAGCGTTGCCGCGTTGGTGATCTAGGAGAAGGGAGCGCCGACGGACCTTCCTGAACGCCTTTTTGCACTTTTTGCACATGAACGACATCTCCATCGTTCGGGCGAGCTTGTGGTCTTGCCGCTCAGCGTCTGTAAGGGGTCAAACGGCCGACGAACGCGTATCAGCTTCTGCCGTGGACAAGTCTTCTTCGAAGGTAGCCGGTCAAGCGCGAGATCTCGGCAAAGCAACCTCACGGCATTCTGGGCACTGAGAATGTAGAACAAAGGGAGAAGGAGAGCGAGTCAGCCCAGCAAAGGAGATGCTCGGCGAGGCTAATCGAGTGTTCGGCGAAGGCGGGCGAGGGTTCTAGCATCTCGCGTCTAGGCGTTCGGAAGGTGGACCTCGCAGGACGGCTATTCTCCCGTCCCTCATAGCCAGCGGACTGAGCTGATGTCGAGGTAGATGTGCTGGGAGAGTTCGATCCTGACCAGAGGAGGGGTCGGATGTTGAGCTCGGTGGCTCCCTCCCTCCGGTCGACCGTCTCGAGCGTGCACGTAGCCACTCGAACGAGCTTGGGACTGTCCGCAGACTGCCACAAGAACCTCGACAGCCCATATTCCGTCTGTGAGCAAAGGTAGGAGACCGTGTACTGACGTCGTACCACTTGTTGCAGCACGGTGCTCGGACGGCCACCTGCGCGTTCAGAATGTGCTTGCTACAACACCACACAACGCACAAAAGTCAGCGTGGTCTCGAGCCATGTTCAGAGAGCTAGCCGAGCACTGACCACATGCGAGAGAGGAGAGAATGGAAACGGGAATGGCCAGAGAGGTCTGAAGCAGGACCGACGGTGAGCTCGAGCTGACCAAAAGAAAGACACTCGTCAGTCAGACACAGTCTACACAGCGGCGCTGAACCCCAGGACGTAGCGGGCACTCACAGAGACAAGTACTGTTGATGAATCGGATGAAGCGCTGCAAAGCCGAGAGGAGCGATGTGGGGCGGTGTTGGCAGAAAGACAAGGAAGGGCGACGGGAATGAGCTCGCGTCCAGCTCGCGTCCCTCCCACCGCGCGACCTTCCTCCGGTCGACGACCTCGTCCTCCTGCTCTCGCACGTCCTGACTCACTCCAGTGAGCAGTCTTGAAGGCCAGTACAATTCAGATTTTGTCGTCACAAACACGGAGTATTCTGCGCCCGAACCGGAAGCAGACAAAGCCGACCTCAACTTGACCGACCCTGCCCGCACTCGAGCTCTCTGAGCGGCTTATCTGACCCGCTCTCTCTCACGCACGACTTGTACCGACAAGACGACCAGTATATATGCTGACATCGGTCGGTGGGACCTGCCCACGCATGGGTTGGCTTGCATCTGGACGACGGTGGAGCCGGCCTCTGTTGCGTCCCGCCCATCCATCTCACCCCTCTCTCTGATGGCTCCGCCACCGGTTCAATCCCTCGTTCAGCCCTCGGAGCTGTCGACTGCACCATCACACATTCCCAGTCTGTGGCGTGTTCATCCTCGGACCCGTCTCTCTCTCTCTGACGATCGAGCTTTGAACAACGTGCTCTGATCGAGCCGAGGCCTTGCCTTGCAGATCCGTCGGCTCGAAACCTTCCCACGGACGAGAGAGAGCTTCGAGCGCCCCTCACGCGGTCGGTCGGTGCCTCCCAAACGTCGACAGCCTTCGCCTGTCCTTGTTCCTGCCCGGGATGCTCGTCCGTCTGGCCGCGAGGTCGGTCGCCGTCGATGTCCTCCAGGACCACATTGACCATCCGGCCCGATACCTCCTTCCGATCCTCGTACGTCTGCCCGTTTGTGAGCAGCAGTCAGCTTCCCTCTTTGGGCTGGAGCTCACCGGCGTGGGTCCCTTGTTCGTCCATCGTACCGGTCCAGATTGGCTTCATGATCGACCTCATGCTCTTTGGCGTCCTGGCATCCGAGACGATCCGGTACTGGTGAGCACTCTTGCGTCTCTGCTCGGAGGGTCTGTTCGGAGCTTTGGCCAGGAGAGGGCTGCGAGCTCGAGCTCGACATCGGCCGAGTTGACCCCCGTTGTGTCGTCTTGTTCCCACAGCCGCTGGTTCAGGGACAGCTCAAAGTTTAAGATGATTGTGGCAGCCTTGTTCATTACCAACGTGTCAGTTCCTGAAGCCTCCTGAGCCAGGTGCTCGTCCTGGACGAGGCTCCACGGTCTTGATAGAGGCTGACCTCGACTCCCCACGCGGACACCCCTTGGCTGCTCCGTCCGTCCAACCGACAGCGCTCAGACAACGATAGTCTTCTACACCGTCGTAGACATGCTGGCATTGGGGTTTGGCGACTGGGAGGGCACAATGACAAACCTGTACTTCGAGGTGAGTGCGATCCACTGCGACTCAACAGCAGCAGCCCGACAAGCTCACTGAACTCGTTTGCTTTCGCTCTCCCAGGCCATCTTGAGTCAGTTCAACCTTTTATTGTCTGAATTGTATCTCTCTGAGCTGACCAAACGTTCCTTCACCGCTCTCAGTCACCGAAGCGTTCTGCGTCGCGCTCTCTCAAGGCTTCTTTCTCGGTGAGTTGACCGATCTTCGTTGTTCCACTTGGGCCTCGGAAGCGTAGCTAGGTCAGGCTCATGTGACCGGGAGCGAACGATGCTCATGGCTAGAGAGTGAAGCGAGAAGTGTCTCTCGGGTGTCTTCCCACCGCGCGTGCGCCTCGCCCTCAGCCCTCTGCCTCCGTTCCCTCCTGCCTCTTAAAAGTCGCCGGGCCCCGCTCGCTTTCAGTCTGCGACGATCCCGCACTTGGCCACAGGCTGACTTAGGATCATGTCTCCTGGTGCAGAACGAGCGTACACGCTCTCCGTCCGCCGGACTGTGTTCTCTTACGCGCTCCTCATCTTCGCCGTCCCAGCCATATTGGCCGGGTTCGCGCTCGGTGTCTCGTCCGCTGCAGTAACCATCATCCAGGTACGTGCCCTTTCGCCTGTGATTACCACTCAACCTCAGTCGCTGACACGGCTTCCGGACTCATCCAAGGCGACCTCTTCAACCGACTTCGCCTCCTTCCGCATCCTCGTCTTTTTAATCACCTCTTGGAAGTCTGTCGGGTTGCTCAGTTAGTCCCGTCAACGCGGTGCGGTCTGTCTCTTTCCCCTGGTATGCTGACACGCCTTGATCGATCATCCACAGCGGACGTTGTCATCACGTAAGTCCCTGTCTGCCCTCGTGGACCCAAAAGATTGTTCCAGCTCGCTGACTTGCACTCCGTCCTCCTTCTTGGACGTCTCAGATCGACGAGTACGTTCGAGTTCCATCGTGGCTTCCGCTTTCCAACCTCTCCTGACCCTCTCGACTTCGATTCGCGTCCCAGTCATCCACGGCCTCCTCACTCGCCGGTCCAACTGGAGCGCTACCAACTCGTTGATCGCCCGGCTTGTCCGATGGATCCTCCAGGCGCAGTGCCTGCCGTTGGCGGCCTCTCTCATGTTCCTCGTCTCGTACGGTGAGTGACGATTGACCTTCGTCCTCCTCGACCTCGTACTGACTCCCTTCTTCTTGATTTTCAAGCCTACGACCCTGCTGCAAATGTCTGCTTGGTGGCATCTATGGCTGAGGGCAAGGCACGTTATACGTCTTCCGCCCGCCCGTCTCGACCTGGATGGCTGACCTCGTCCTCTTTTGCCTCTTGTCCGATCCAGCTCTGTGCGATCAGTGTGATTCACGTCTTGAATAGTCGTCGCCACCTCCGTCACGACGACAGCACAACCGAGAAGGCCGGCGAGGGCGACGGTCCAAGTGGTGGGCGGGGGTCGAAGTCCCGCGGCTTTGGGGCCGGAGCCGATGGCTTCGAGGGAGAGTCGATGCCTAGTGCACGCAAGAGAGTCTACGTCCAGACTCTCACAGTCACAAAAGTGAGTCGGCTTTCTTCTACCAGCCGAGGCAGTGGCCTCTCCGAGACCTGGGTGGTCGCTGATGGATCCCACCTTGCTCTTCCCTCCTCATCTCACCAGCGCTCCGACGCAGACGAAGGCATGCGCGACTTCGACCTCGAATCCTACCGCACCGGCCAACTCCGCAACTGGTCCCCTACCCCTTCTCACCCTTCCTCCCCAACTCCCTCCCACCCCAATCACCCCAGTCATTCCCATTCCACCACGGATCACTCCTCCCCGGCCCTTCCCTCCTCCGCTCCACCCTCCCCCCCACCTACCCACATCCTCCCCTACGAAACCACCTCCGAACTCTATCGCCCTCCCCCACAACCTAAACGATCTCAGTCCCGCTCCCAACCTTCTCGGTCCCACTCACCGTTCGGCTTTGCCTCCTCCCCGCGAGGGTCTTCCTCCCTCCCTCGCCCACCCCAACCACCGAGTCTGATGCACCCGCATCTGCATCCGAGTCCGTACCTGACGAATCCACTGCCTGGGGCGGCGGGACCGGTTCCGATGCGGAGATCGTCTTCCTCTGACGATGATGGGGCAGAGGACGAGGTGGATGAAGCTGGCTTACCGAGTCAGAAGAGTTTGGAGGCTGCGATGGCGAGAGGGGGTGCAAGGCATACGGAGCAAGGTGCAGGTGGTGGTGGTGGTGGTGGGAGTAGTCATGTGAAGGCGTTCGAGGAGATGATCTGGTGATGATCTCTCTTTTTGCTTGCCTTGTGCTCGGTCGTGTCTGTAGGATCATGATGTGTTTTGCAATATCATTGACTGGTTTCTGGCTGGGTTGTGAGAAGGTAATGGGAGCAAGGCGATGTGATGTGATGAAGGCAGGCAGGGAAAGGCAAGATGGAGAAGGGGGCAGTCTAGCTGATGAAGGGCACAGAGGACGAACAAAAAAAAAGCTGAGGGAAAGATGGGAGATGGAAGATAGCAGAACTAGATGTACATCTAGGGAGCAAGCTTGGAGACGTTTGCGACGGTGATGGAGTGTGTTGGGGAGAAGATGCCGTCCGCGAGGCATTTGCCCGTTCCGGGACCTGGTGGCAGAATCAAGAGCGTGATGAGAAGTGAGCAAGAGAGTGAGGCAGGTTGGGACAGCCAAAGCGGCTGTAGACGTGTGCACTCACCTTGTGTGATACCCCAGCAAGTCAAGCCTCCACCGACCCACACGCCCTCTGGCCCACCCTTGACCCGTCCAATGATCGGCCGTCCTCTGTCTGCCACTGGCAAGTAGCAGGCTTGCCGGACGACCTCCTCGGCGTTGGCAAGGTGTGGGCTGAGCGCTGTGATGTGGCGGTGGAGGCTGTTGAGGTCCTTGTCCGACGGAACGACCTGCGACGAGTGCGACGGGAGGGGCTCGTCGTCCGTCGCTCCGCAGACGTAGATTGTCCCGTCCGGCCGAGGGTAGAGCTCCGGCTCGGTCTCTTCGCCGGTGTCGAGAGTGAGAGAGGTGAAGATGGCATCTGGGCACGAAGCGGAAGGGAACAAGCGAGATCAGCATGTACGCGCAAGAGCGGTGGGCAGGCTCGGCGGGACTTACGAGGTGTGATCTCCATTCCTCGCGTCTTGAGCACGATGCTGTGTGCTCTGCTTCCACCGATGGCCAAACTACTTCCGACTTTGCCACCCAGCAGCCTGACGGCCAACTCGCCCGTCCACGGCCCTGCCGCGACGACGACCTCGCTCGCCTTGAGGACCTCGTCCACCTTGCTCATGTTCTTGACGCCCCTCGAGATCCCTACGCCCGCCACCTTGCCGTCCTTCACGACGAGCGACGACGCGCTCGCGATGACGACCTCTGCACCCGACAGACGGACGAGCTCCTTTGTGAGCAGCTCTGGGTGAACCTGCGCAATCGTCTCCTTTGTCCCGAGCGTGCGAGTCTTCATCCTGTCTGCGACCTCGTCTCCGAGCCAACCCTTGAGTCCTCTCGGGTCCTTGCGGCCGTCCCTGGATCCGCTCGGGATGGACGCGAGGTCCGCCTGCAGACTGACGGCCTCGAGCCGTCGGTAGCCCCACTTGGATTCTCCGTCGTGTTCCTTGGCGAGCTGCTCGTGAAGTTGGAACGAGAGAGCAGATAGAGGGGTCGTGCTAGGTCCGTGCCAGTCGAGGGCGAGCAGTCTGGGAACAGGAAGACAGGCATCAGCGTCGGGCAAGGCGTCGGTCGTCTGGGGAACGACGAGCTCACTGACCCTCCTGCTTTCCCACTCGCGCATGAGGCGACAGACGTAGACTCGACGATCGTGATCTTGTGACACGTTGGCGAGAACTGCGGGTGGCGGGACAGGTAGTAGCTGGGACAGAGAGGGACAGGTCAGGTCGGTCAGCTAGCGAGAGTGTGAGCTCACGAGGTGAGCAAGCGTGAACGAACGCGGTCGAAGCTCCCACGATCCCTCCACCACAGATGACGATGTTCTTCTCGGTAGGAGCAGCGACGGAAGTCATGATGGTCCGGCGAAGAATGGTTGGCGAAGAAGAGTGGGCGAGGGTGAGAGGAAGAGAAACGACGGAGCTCAACCCCCGACGTGAGCTCAGACAGGTGGAGGCAACCACGCGCGGGTGACTTACCCGAGAGCACATCTCATCTCGCATGAAACGAAGCAGTCCTTCTGCGTATTCATGGGGCAAATCAGGAGCGATAATCGTCATCATACCGTCGTGCGCTCGCGTCCGCTCTGACAGAAGTCACCTTGACGAAGCGACACCGACCGCGTCTCAGATGATGGCGGAGACGCTGTTGTAGCTCCCAAGAACAAGAAACAGGGCGAGCGAGGCTCCCCACAGAAAGGGCACCCAGGTCGACATGTTGAAGTGGCTCGAGTTGTAGATCGCAGCGAGCGCGACTGCGAAACGACATAGAGATTCGGGATCAGTCTTGGTTGCAGGGCTCAGCTCCGCATCTGTGCTCAGTGGACTGACACCCCACGATGGATCCAGAGATGAAGGAGAAGATGGCGCCCAGCGTTGCGGAGATGAACGGGATGGCGAGGGCGACGAGAGGGTGTTTGCGACAAAAGACGGCTGCTGCGACGAGACCGGACACGAGGTGGATCGAACCGACGAGGATCATCGTCCAGAGAGTCGTGAACCGCCACATGTCCTGTCGACATGCGAAGGTGAGCGAGACGGTCAGGCGGGCTGGGACGACGGCGTCGACCAAGCGGGACTGACCTCGGCGTAGTAAAGATAGTACCCATTCCCACCTGTGATCGTGGGAGCATACAGGGACGGGAATGAGGGGACCTGGTACCCGACGGGGACCGTCACCCGTGTCTGTCAGACGAGATGTGAAGGAAGGCAGGAACAAGGTCAGCTTCGACCTGGCGGCGAGGGCGACGTACGTACGCACCTGATCCGGACTCTGGAGGATGCTCTTGACGTTGCCCATCCGAGGAAACGGTCGCTGCCCGAAGAAGCTCGGATCGTGTCTGCAGAGCTCTCGCGAGCGGTGCGGTAAAGTTGCGGGTGGATGGACGTCGGGTGAAGGCAGCGGATGGAGCTCACGAAGGGTGAGCTTGCGTCTCGCCCCTTTGCTGCAACGGATGGTCGGACCTTTTTGCGCCTCGGCTGCGTGACACCTTGCATGAGTGTAAAAAGCTCTTGAGATCAGTCTATAAGATCTAGTCCTCGTCTACCCACTCTTCTCCTCCGTCCATCTCGTCGTCGACCGCCTGAAGAAGGAAAGATGTGGCGTCAGTCAGCAGACAGTCACACAGATTCATCCGCCGAGCGTCTACAGGAAGCGAGACTTACCTGCTCATCCACCTCGCTATCGCCACTCATCGACTCAAAGTCGTCCTCCACGGAGCCGACCTCGCTCTCGCTGCTGAAGTCGTTCTCCTCGTCCTCGTCGTTCTCCCCGTCCAATCCCTCGGGCCCGCCCTCGTCCGCTGCACGCTGGAAGGCGTATAGCCGAGACTCAGAGTCGAAGAAGTCGACCAACGGATCCTGGTCGCCGAACCGAGTGCCTATCGGGAAGGTATGCAGGAAAGACTCGTTGGACTCGATCGCGTCTTGAACGCTGACAGCGCCGGGGCTCTTGAGACCTGCAAGGAGAAAGGGACGAGCGGCGATGAAACAAGTCAGCATCTTCAAGCGTGGTGTGCGATGGCATCCTGGGCGAGAAGAAAGAAAGGACTGACTCGCTTGCCGCACGAACAGCGCCCCGAACCTCTCCATCTGAGCAAACTTCCAGCTCCAGTCGGCGCCTTCCTTCGGTGTGTCGTCTCTGATGTACGGCGCGACCGCCAGCTTGACCAGACCAGGCGCGACCTTGTTGAGTTTCCGGAGGTGCGAAATCTTGAGATCGTCCGTCAACAGACTGAGCTCCTTCAGCTCCGGCAACGCCTTGCCCAGTGCCTCGAGCGTCACCGACGGGAACCTCAGCGCAGGATGGACGACCTCGAGAGACCGGAGGCGCTTCATCGTGAGAAGCAACCCGCCGAGTGCGACGAGGTAGGCTTTCCGCTGGTTGGCGCCGGTCTGAAAAGCTGGCGAGAGGAGTTGGAACCGCTCGAGAACCTCGAACCGGTTGAGGGCACGGGCAAAGTCCTTTGCGGACTCCTTGGAGCCCACGTTGGGCACGAGGGACAGGTCGTGTAAGAGGAGGGTAGCGATGGACGCGGGGATGAGGGGCTGAGGAAGGAGAAGATGCAAGTCAGTCGCAATCAACGCGGCGCCTGAGGCTAGAAGACATGAACTGACGAGGATGTCGCACAACTGCTCTGACGAGAGGGCGGACACGTGGAAGTACTGGAGCGAAGGCAGGTCGAGCACACGCGGATACGAGCCCTGAAGCTCAGCCGGCATGATTGCCTCGACGGTGACAGCCAGCTTGGCGAGCGACTTGAACCCATCCAGCTTGTACAGGTCTTGAAGCGGAAACGGATTTGATCCGCCAGAACTGAGCGGTCGATTGCGAACGTAGAGGGTAAGGGAGGTGAGGGAGTCCTTCAGAGGCGCGAGAAGGCCGAGGAACGCGCTCGACTGAGGGGAAAAAGGAGACAGGCATGAGTCAGAAGATGATCGTTCCCGAACAAATGTATGAATGAGACTGACTGTTTTCGGTCCGACGGCGAGATCGAGGACCGAGATGTTTGGCGACATGCGCGAGACGTAGTCGATGACCTGCCAGTTGAGCGCAGAGTCGTAATGGTGATACCGGTAAACCTCGTCCATGTCTTGGTCCGGATCCTCCTCGTCTGAGCTATCGTCATCATCCTCGGGATCATCGAGCAAAAGCAGAGCACGCTTGACTGACGGGAGACAGACCGGGCCGATCGTCTGGGGAGCGGCGGAAGGTTGGGTCTGGTTCAGCACAGATGGGGGAAGGAGAGAAACTGTCAGACGTACGAGGATAGTTTCTGTATCGAGCATCGGTTGCATCTCTAATGTGTGAAGGTTGTCGAACTTGCAGTTTGCGAGTAGGTACGGGTGGAGGGCGTCGCTCTCGTCAAACCGGAGGTGTTGCACCAGCGTCGAGTAGATGTTGACCCGGGTAAGTTCAGCCGCTGTAGGCATCCGAGTGATGAACTAGAGACAAGCATGGAGCGATCACGGATGATGGGCGACCGGTCAGCTCAAGTTCAAAGAGCGACGACATGTTGAGCTCGTGTTGGCTGACGGACTAACCTTCTGATTCCGGAGCGGGTTCACCGCCGCCTGCTTGAAGTGGAACGGGGTGTCGACCTTGGCATCGTCAGACAGAATCGACATCAACTGGGAAGCCCAGATTGCACGGGATCCCCACAGCGTCCTGATCGGGCAGAGAAGGAAGCGATAAGCTCACCACGCTCATCCGGAGCGAGCTCCCAGCGAAAGACATGATCAGACTCACTGAAGGGCGAGCAAAGACCACTGCCGGCTCACACGAGCAGAGACGGCCAGAGACGCCTGATCGTCTGCCATCTGCTCAAACACGTTCATCAGCTGGAGCAGGACACCCAGAAAGGAGGGAGGGACGACGGTGAGCTCGGGTCCGCCGGATGCGCAACAGTCACACGCCAATCCACCCGCCCTCACTCACGAGCTCAGGGATTTCCAAAGGAGACTTGGTCTGCGAGTTGTTCATCGTAACGATATCGGATGGGAGTCGGAGCCTGGCGGTGTCGGATGTGGGGGTGAGAGGCGAGAAGACAAGGAAGGGCAGCTCGGTGAGCTTTGCTTTGTGGGGGAGGCCGCCACCGTGCGTCACAATCTCCAGCCAGAAGGCGCAGACTTTCCACATCTTTCTCTCTCTGTCGGTCGAGTAATCCAAAAGAAACACAAACATCGCAGATGAGGCGTACCGAAGCTCGTAAAAAGGTCAAGACAAGAAAGATGGGGGGACAGGCACACAGACAAACGAAGGGGCATACCCCGAGAGAAACACCTGCTCCCTTTCACCAGATCTCGAACTAGCGAGGGTATGGAGAAGCGACGATATGTGAAAGCGAAACCGAAACGAGATACCCCGGTCCTTTCTCCATCGAGAAGAAAGAACCACGCCCGCACGAGAAGAGGCCAGTCTCTCGCGCGGGCACCCCATCTGACGACACAACAGGAACGAAAAGGACGAGCGACCAGCGCAGCGAACCTTCGTTCTAGAGGTCGTCGAGACAGGCAGGCGACGGACGGGGACGCACACAAAGTCTAGGAGCGGATGCAAAGAAGAGGGGACGGGGTTGAGTGTACGGTGCGAGGAGTTGTCTAGACTAGCTTGGACGGGATGGATGTGAAGGGATGGAGGTTGTGACGAGATAGATAGAATCGGAACGGTCGTAGGAGATGGGGCAAAGTAGAATGGTCCTGAATGTGTGGGGGCGTCGAGCTCGTTGAAAGATGAGATGGGTCCGTGTCCGGGCCGAAGGAGAGAGAGAGAAGGGTCCGCGCCAGGCGTCCTCTACTTCTTGGGCTGGTAGTACTTGACACTCTTGATCTCCCAGTAGGCGTCGGTAAACTTCTTGCCCTCGTTCCTGACGTACGACGAGCAGGTAGAGTATCCGGTCTTGGCGGCGCACGACTGCGACTGTCCGGCGTATCCCGAGTCGTGCCACGTGTTTCCGGCCCAGTCTCCGCAGAAGGTGGTGTCAAAGATGGCAAAGTTGTCGGTGAAGTACTTGAACGGGTCGCACGAGGTGGCCGGGAAGTTTCCCATCGGGCGGCCCCACGAGGCGGGCGTCGGCTGTCCGGCGGTGATGTCGGCGGGGATGGCCTCCCTGGGGAAGAAGTAGATGGCGATGCCCGAGGTGTCCCACTTCATGGCGTACACTCCTCCTCCGTTGGCGTTGAAGTCGGGTCCGTACGCGTTCTTGATGGTCGATCGCTGGCCGCACCCTTGGTTGGCGGTCGCGAACGAGTCGCAGTTGAGCGAGTCGTAGTTTCCGGTCGTCAACGTCGACGTCGCTCCAAAGTCGGCGGGGATCTTGCATCCGGGACCGGTGTGGATCGAGACCTGGTTCTGCGTGAAGCCGTTGACTCCCTAATGGTGGGAAGATGAGAAGAGAAGCGCAAGTCAGTCAGACAGCCTGTCGCGCGCGTCCCTCTTCCTTGGACCCCCCACCGCCTCCTCTACCCTTCCCTTTTCAATCTACTGGACAGGATGGATCGATACGTACCTCGAGGATGTCGATCTCGCCTCCGTACGGCCAGTTGGGTCCGTTCGCCCACCAGGCGGGCCAGGTTCCGCAGCCGACGGGCATGTGGACGGCGTCCATGAGGATGAGTCCTCCGTTGAACGTGTACTTTGAGTGGATCCGCACAGACTTTCGGCCTCGGACAGAGTCGCCAATGTTCTTTGTCTGGTCGACCGCCATGATGGCGTTCCCTTGCGGGTTGATCGCAACCAGACCCTGGTTCCACTGCAGAGGGGGAAGAGAGACGAGAGTGGTGTCAGTGATGAGCTAGCAGTCTAATGGCATAACGTCGAGGGCAGCGAGAGAACTGGACTGACGGCGTCCTGTCGGTTGACGTAGTCGACGGTTCCGTGGGTGGGGTCATCGTACGACCAGAAGTCCCAGTTGTCAAAGAACGTCTGGCCAGACTGAGAAAACGAAAAGATGAGCCAGACGATCAGCATCCATGAGACAAAGGGCGAGATGAGCTCTTCCTTGAAAGCTGTGCGACTGACCTCCTGGACGTCGAGCTTCCAGCCAGAGTTGTACTGCGTTCCCGTCGTCGCCGAGGCCGCAGCGGCGGCGGACGAGGTCTTTGAGGTAGCCGAGGCGATGACGGACGAGGAAGCCGAGGGTCTGACTGCCGCGTCTACGTTGATGACCGAGGTGGTCGCGTTTGAGGGCGAGGACGAGCAGGTGGCCCGCTTCTTCCTCGGCGCGGTCGACCGCCTCTCGTTCTTGTGGAGCACAGTCGAGTCGTGCTCGTACACCTCGGCAGCGGTAGGGCCGACGTACGGAGACGACGAGGCAGACGCCTCTGCTGCTGCAGAGACGGCTGCTCGCTTGGCGGGCCCGTGACGGTTGGCCCTCTTGTGGCCGTGGCCGGATGCGTCGACGGACGACGACGTGAGCAGAAGAGCCAGAGGAGCGAGCGTGGACAGGAAGTGCATGCTGGCAAAGGTGAGGGTCGGTTGGAGGGTGAGGAGGTGTGGGTGCTTGGCTTGGTTTGAAAGGGAGCGGGTCGGCTTGGAAAGGTACAAGGGACGGTTCGTCTCGGAAAGGGAAGGGAGGGAGGTGGGTGGGGAGTTGGGAAGTGAGGGGAAGGGAAGGTGGGTTGCTGTCAAAGCAGGAAGGAGATCACTAGGACCTGGAGGAGGACGAGTTGGAGTAGGAGAGAAAGAGAGACGAGACGAAGAGACGATGTGCGAGAGAGAGAGTGAACGTTGGAGGAGAGGGGGTCAGGCACAAAGCAGGGTTCAGCTCGAGCCTTGGACAGAAACCGCGCCCGGCTCGGCGTCCAGCCACCCCCCAGATTCCCCTTCCGTCGCGTCAAAGTGTTCACTCCTCTCGTCCATCGTCACAGCAACCCTCATCCGGAGTAGCGACATAGATAAACTCTTGAACGCCTCAGCAATGACGTCCAGCTCGCAGAACGCGAAAATTCGCAAGGGGACGCTCGTACGAGAGGAAAGAAATCCGAGGTGACGATGACCGCGGCTGCTTTCTTTGTCGCTCAGGGGGGTCATCGAGAACAAGAAGCAGCCGGCGCGAACGAGGCGTTCTCTGAGCCCTGATTCCCGCTCTCGACCCCTGAGAGCGGACCGCCGCTTCGGAACCGACGCCCGAGCTCACATGCCAGCTGCAGAACGCTCGGTTTGAAGGAAAGAGATCGGACTCTGATGTCTGCAGTGGTCATGTAGAGGAGAGACGAGAGGACGCGTCGACGTTCAGTCAACCGTCTCTTGCTCGTCCCCCCCGCGTTTCCAAGCCCAGATTAGCCGATCCCCTTGTCCGAGAGATCGTCGCTCGTCCCCGGAGGCCAAGAGGGGGTCCGTGTTGAACGTCCCTCCATCTCGAAACCCTCCCACAGCCACAGCCAACCCATCGCGGCGAGCTCACACACCGTCCGACCCTCCGAGGTCGAGGTCGCACCGGACGGTCTGCGGCCGCGGATGCCTTACCCTCCTCCTGCTTCGGGCGACAGTCTTTTTTCGGCCTCGCAGCAGATGGTCGCAGTAGACTGATAGGCTGCCCGAGGATGCGAACGAGACTGTTAAGACATATATAGTCGGGATGGGGGCGGACGCCGAAGGAATGAAGGGGTATCGAGCTGGAGATGGCGCGTACGCAAGGATTGGTAGTGTGACGAAAGCGGAACAGAGGACGCGGGACGGAGCGAAGCAGCAAAGGTAGAAAGATGGAACGGGGCGAAGCAAGGGGGCGAAGGTTGCGAGTACGCGAGGTCGGGCGGTTGAGTGTTGGCGAGCTGGTGCGTTATTTGCTCTCCTGGAGAATCGAGTCGTTGAACTCTGCGAGAGGAAGGAGCTCCTTCTTGTCGACGAGTTGGAACTGAACGGGTGATGAAGCGTGACGCGGAAGCAGAGTCAGTTGGCGGCAGGCACGTGACAGCGGCTACCGTTGGAATATTGCTCACCTCGGTCACAAACAGCAGGAAGTGGCGGTAGTTGGTGTTCAGATGAGCTACAGAGACGAGTTCGATGTCGACAGATCGAGTCAGACGTCTGCAGAAGGCGAGCGGAGGCACACCGAACAAGATGAGAGGCGATGGACGTACCTTCGATGCCGAGAGCGCAGATCTGGTCAAAGTGGCTGGCGTAGATGTGTCCGTAGATCCGGAACAGTCGCCTCAACACGGTCTGGCATGTCGAACGGAAATTCTTGGGGAAAGGCGTGCCTGAGACGGACAGAACAAGACGGGAATGACCAAGGTCAATCTAGGCTGGCCTGGTACCCTCTGAGGGTCTCCCATCCCGACGCAAAGGACAAGTCTGATCCTTCACAACGGCATGGAGACGTGCCAGGCCAAAGCGATCAAGGACGATGGACTTACCGATCCTTGATGGGAAGACCTCCTCATCGTCCAGCAGGCCCTGGACCCACGTCATGAGCGCGTCCACGTACTGAGGCGCAGACAGCGCAGTAGGCTTCTTGTACGTCGTCCCATCTTCAAACAGAAACTCGTATCTGTGGACCGGAGACCAGCAGAGGGGTTGGAGTCAGGGTGAGCTCGCGTCCCGGAGATGGGCGAAAACGCGAGGTTGGGCCCTCTGGACCGAACGTACCGTGGGCCTGCCGACATGATTTGACACTGCACAGGAGAAGAGAGAGCAAGATAAGCCTTGGCTTCTGGTATCCCAAACGTGACTAGCGACCAGCTCGACAGCGGCCCACATAGGCGGAGTAGACATGGGCTGGGGACGAACCGTGTCTGGCGTGCAGAACTCTGTGATGGTTCCGTAGAGCATGTTGACGTGGTTGAAAAAGTCGACAACTGCATACGAGCACATATAACGTCATCATGTCAGTCTCGTACAATGCGGCCGAGCATCTGCGCGCACCCATCGTGGCCGTCTCGAGCACACGAGCTCACGCGCGACCCCCCTCGACCGATTGGGCTCACCATGAACTGCGATCCACTCGTTCTCATCCTCTCCTTCGGGCAGCAACACAGCAGCTCGGAGGTTGCCAGATCCCTGCAGGGAGACAGAGAAAGCACACGCCATCCGGGAAGAGAGAGTGAGCTCGAGCCCCTCTTCGGCGGGTGGATCGGACGTGACTACGCACGAGGGTCGACTCTGCAAACTTCTTGAGCTGGTACTGCTTCGTTCCAGAAGGAGCCTGCTTCGGCTTGAAAGCTGAAAGAGGGCGCGGAGGTGCAAGGGAACGAGGACAGCGTCAGAGAGGGGCGTCGAGCTCAACACGACCGACTCTCCCTGGGCATGAGCTCACTTCTCGTGCGGTTGGAGCTACAGTGACAAGATGATGGCAGTTCTGGTCAGCCGCGACGATCGCATCGTCATCGAACGGCTCGCTGAGGCTCACAGGTTGAAGATGGACGACATGGCTGTTGGACCAGTCTCGCCTGGGCGAGTGGACTCTGGGAACGCGTCCGAGCTCACTCACCCCCCTGACCGTGACGACACAGGCAGACAGTCGCCTTTCCGTGCTCGTGGAACCATGGTCAGTCCGGCCGGTGCACGCGTCTGATTCTACACCGTCCTGACGAGACGTGTGTCGTTCTCGTCCTTAGCGGAAACCTGTCGAGATCTGCTTCCTTGGGACCTCGAGCGGAGGCGGACCGTCCCGGACAAGGAACTGCAGCTCCCTCGCACTCTCGTCAGAGACACGAGCATGCAGTCAGTCACACATCCTCTCGTCCTAAATACCTCTGCCGCTGACTTTGCCCCTTCCGTGCTCGTCCATGTGCAGTGGTCGACTGTGCAGAGGGCACGTTCCGCCAACTCCAGGCGTGCTCGTTCAAGACCAAGAAGCTCGACACGATCCTCATCACCCACCTGCACGGTCAGCACGACGTCTCTCTGCATCTGTACTCTATGTAGACTCTGACACGACTCCTCGTCCGCCACAGGCGACCACGTGCTCGGTCTCGTGCCGCTCCTCTCCTCCGTCCTCACCGGTGTGTCCAACACACCCGCCTCTCTCGCTCGCTTCAAAGCGCGGAGTCCCTCTCCGAAAGTGAGTCCAAGTCTGAAGGATTTCTTCGGATACGTTCTGACCCATCTGCTGTTACCTCATAGCCGACCATCGACATCTATGGCCCCGCCGGCCTGCGCTCTCTCATCCGGACGACTCTCGCCATCACCTCCACCCAGCTAGGCGCGACCTACGCCGTCCACGAGCTCCTCCTTCCGTCCGATACAGCTACCGGGTGCGAGGTTGAGGCTATGCACCTGAACGAGGTCACCGGGAGGGATCTCCTCCGAGAGCAGGACGGCTTCTGGCGAGACATCCTCGGCGAGGCCCATCTCCCAAACGGCTGGGTCGTCAACGTTGGGGAGATCGTCCATCGAGGTCAGTCTGCATCTTCTTGATCGGTCTCATCCACGTCCGAAACAAGACCTGAACCTTTTCGGCTTTTTTGCAGTGACTTCCCTTGGCTACGTTGTCCAACTTCCTCGTACGCCTCGATCGTTCCCTCCGTCCCACATTGAGCGACTCAAGGCGGACGGCCTCCACCCCTCCCTTCTTGGCAAGCTGCTCAAGCCACCGCATGCTCCGATAGAGCTCTCGAACGGCGACTCGCTTGAGCATCCCGGCTGGAACCAGGGGTCCAAGATTGTCGTTCTCGGAGACACGAGCGATGCCAGAGGGATCGCGCCACTTGCGATGGAGGCAGACCTGTAAGTTTGATCCGCTCCACCGTGCCAACTGAGGGAAGCAGGGATCTGACTGGTCCTTGGGCCATCCGCAGATTGATCCACGAGTGCACAAACGCTCACATCCCGTCACCCTCGGTCATCTCAACTCCGGCTGACTTTGCCCTCGTTCGCGAAAAGTCGGCCGCACGAGGTCACTCGACCCCTGATGTAGCCGGAGCGTTTGCAAAGAGCATCCAGGCCAAACAGGTTGCGCTCAACGTCAGTCCTTCCTTTTCCTCCTTCCATCAATCTTCCGGCCGAAGCTGTGCTGTCACTCCTCCTGACGCCTCTTGGACCCGCAACAGCACTTCTCCACCATGTTCGGCCACGACTCCGACATGATCGAGATCGAGCGTCAGACGACCGAGGCATGGGCCCCAGCAGAGGGCGGCCGCGTGGTCGCCGCGAAAGATGGGACGACGCTGGTCTTGCGCGGCCTGGAGGGCGATGAGGACGCGGTGACGACGGAGGTGTCTGATGCGCTGGCTCGGTGATGGACCATCTTGGAAGGAGTCTCCTGGACGTACATCTTCTATCGAGTCGTTGGTTCGTCCTCTTTCTTGTCTTCTGATCTCGCTCGCTGCTGGCCGACCGACTTGTACTTTGATTCCTCCTATCCGTCGCCCACAGACACTCCAGCCAGCAGCTGTATCTCAACTCGCCCACTCGCCAACGGCGGAAGACCACTTCGCGTCCGTTGCACGCGAGCATGCTCGAACTTTGGCCTCTGTATCGGACCGCACTCCACACTGGTAGAAAATCGTGTCTCAAAGCTCGCTTGCGGGACCGCCAAAGTATGATTCGAAGCATGCGATCAGGGCTCGTATATATCGAGCGATGCAGATGCGACGTTATGCTAGATAGCTAAGAAATGAAACCGGACGAAAGCACGCGGTGGTAAGGAGAGTCAAGTAAAAGAACCGACTCGAGCCGAACACGCGGAGAAAGGCAAAAAATGAAGACAAAGGTAGATCATTAAGGAGGATATGGGGGGTGGGAGGAGATATAGAAGGGAGGAGATGTCGGCCGCCTGACTGGGGAGGAAAGCACAGGCGGGGCTGTCGTATTACGCTGAGTCCAAAAGCGATGTGAGGAGGGAAAGGAGGTAGGAAGGGGAGAGGAGAGTATCAGAGAAAGGAGGAGGGGCTAAACAATGGCGGGCAGACTAGCTAGAGCGGGACGAGAGGGGGGCGAGTACCGAGCACGGTCGACCTTCAGGCGGTGACTGAGGCGCGCATCCGGAGCGCGATCGTCGAGCCGATCCGAACCGATGCTACTGAGTCGCCGAAGGGGTCTGATGACTCTCCCTCGCGATGTGCTCGGCGTTGAGCCAGACAAGGGTCCCCGGGTAAAGGTTGGCTTGGTGGGGTCTGTCTGGCTCGCAGGTTCGCTGCATCGGTGACTCGGTCGCGTCAGGAGCGGGTCTGCCGTCCATCTGGTCTTGCTGACGTGCTGCTTGTGCGCGTGGGAGGGCCTGTCCGCGTGTCCGCCTCGCCGGTCTGCCCCTGCGTTTCGCCCGACCTTTCTGATCCCGACCCTTTCCGCCTACTCTGCCCGACTTCAACTCCCGCCCTCGAGAACGGTAAGACGGGGGCTTAGAACCATCCCTTGCCGGTGTTCTGTCCGTAAGGGGTGAAGACGGAGACGGGCTGCTCCTCCTCGGGTGTGGCGGGTCCGAGCGACGAGGGCGGCGAAGAGACCAGCGAGGTCGAGAGGGAGAAGATTGACGAGGCCGAAGGCGAGGGGATGTAGATCGGCCTGGGTCGGGTGGCTCGGAGCTGAGCGGCAGGAGGAGAGGTGAGGAGTCCGGAGGCCGAGGTAGCGGTAAGGACGGGAGTCTTGGTGGTCACGGCGGTAGCAGCTGTTTGACAGAGCGACGAGGGAAATAAGTCAGCAAAGCCGTTCAAGAGTCCGAAGAAGAGATGGGAAGTGTGAGGAGACGCACTGTTGACGTAGGAGATGAAGTTGGGTCCGACGAGCGTCCTCTCGCCAGCGAGAAGGAAGGTTGCCTGGGCGTCGACATCGGTCACCTTGGTCAGATCGACTCGGAAAGCTACAGAGCGAGATATACCATCAAGGAGTCAGCGACTGATCCGACGAGGAAGCGACGTAAGAGAGGGAGAGTGGACTTACGGAAGACGAGGTCGTCCCCTCCGTGCTGCGCGTGCTCCTCGACCAGCCTCCTCTGCCTGTCCTCCTCGTCCGCCCTTCGCTTCTCCTTCTCCCTCTGCTCGTCCTTGTCGGCGCAGAGCTTGACGCAGTCGGGGCACGGCGAGGGAGACACGTTGTCGTACAGAAACTGGCCGCTCTCAAACAGCTTGGCGGCCTTGAGGGCGTCGCAGGCGCACGCGTACATCGTTCGGCTGACGACGTGAGCTTTGATCGGAGAGCTGATCGACTTGACCTGAGAGGGAGGTAGGGCGCAAGACACGCATAGGTCAGCGTGAGGTCCAGAAGGAGAAGAGCGGAAGAGGATAGAGAGAGAGGAGAGCGAGGAGAGGACTTACAGGCTTCTTGGCCTTGAAGAGGGCCGAGGCGAGCTTGGTGAGGGCGGCGTGCATGGTGATAGTCGTTGTAGATGAGTTGGGTGGTGTGAAGAGGAAAGGTTGGCTTGGGCTGGATGTGGTAGGGGATGATGGTGGATGAGAGACAGTCCCATCCTCCCCCGCCAGGAGGCTCTTGTACCCTGGCGAAATAGCGCACAGTTAGGGAAAACGGCGGGACGAAGGTTGAAGGCACCGAGGGAGGGAGTGTGAAGTGAGCAGAAGTTGCGAGACATCGATTAGGATTCTGGCTGAGCGCGTCGCCCCCCGTACCTGGCCAGATCCCATTCCGGCCACAGGCGGTCTCTTTGGGCAAGCGAGGTATGGACAAGCAGCTTGAAAGCCGAAGATGTCGGTTCGCCAAAGAGCGGTCGAGTTTGGTGTCCAGATGGGCGAGTTATCACGCAGAGAAGGGAGGGTCGGTGACGGCATGGGACGCTCGGCGGTTGTGCCTGCCGTGTTGACCGGTCAGAATATTTCCGGCGGTCCATCCAGGGCGGTCGATCCTCCATGAAGAAATCAAGCAATCGGATCGACGGCGAATGAACGTCTCTGCAGGGCGAGACCCAAGGGCAGAGTCAGCACGGCGGTCGACGGGACAGAAGCGGACTAGCCTACAGAAGGCAGTTGCAGCCCGCTCAGCCGCTCATGTACTCACACAAGCCTTATTCCAGGTGTCGCAGAAGTCTGTGTGGGCCTGCCTGTATCGCCCTATCTTGACTGTCGGCGCCGATTGCCGTGAGCTAGCCTGCTCGATCCTGACCAAATCAGACAAGGATCGAATCAGCTTTCTTGCGGCCTCGCTTTCCGGGTGATCAGGTACTGGCAGAGGCGAACTCACCTCGTATGGAATGCGGGGGAAAAGTCTCGCCGGGGTCGAGCGATTTCGAGTTGAACTGGCGCGGGTGGCGGGCTCCCTGCATCGAGCACTCTGTCCGCCGGCTGTACCGACAGCGCGGAGTTGGTCTGGTGTGGGGTCGCATATTGTTGTGCAGAGTGGAAAGGGGACCTGTGGTTCGCCGCATCGAAGTGTTCCGAGATGGCTGGTCAGCAAGCGGAAGGACGACAGTCGCCAGAGGATCTGAACTCACGCAAGCAGTCGACCACGTTTGACCTCGCTAGATGCTTGGTAAGTCACTCGGGGCGTCTACAGGATAGTAGACAGGGTGTTGTAGCTCCTGCAGGGACCGGTTAGTGCAAGACAGTCAGTACAGCTTCGCATCAGCGCGCTCCTCGTCAGCGTCACATTCAGCGACATCGAGTTTGTCAGACTGACCCGAGGACCATGACGAGGGCCTGGATGAGGGCAAAGATGAACGGGATCCAGGTCGACATCTGCCTAGTGAGTTTGACGCGGTCGGTTGGGCAGCAAAAAGACGGTAGCGTGGACGTCAGCTTGGTGTTCGCTTCGTCGACCAGTTTATGAGGTGTACTCACAGATGAGCCGAGTTATAAAGCGCAGCCAGGGCGAAGCCTATGAGACCGAGGCATGATGTGAAGAATGAAAGGGCGACGGGAGTTCAGCTCCCTCTCATGGACCATGCTGGTCGGCGGCAAGCCCGTCGACGGTCCCCACACGGTCATGGACGCGGACTGACCGACGATTGAGCTCGAGACGAATGCCATGAGCATGCCGAGACCCATCAACACGACGGGGATCATGAGCGCGACGAGCGGGTGCTTGCGAGCAAACACCAGTCCGCCAACGACTCCGCACGCGAGATGGATCGCACCAATGATGATGACAGACCAGAGCATCGTAAACTTCCACATGTCTGATGCATGGCGAAGATGGAAGAAGAGGGTCAGCGAGAGGGTGCGGCGGAGGAAGGCGAGGATGGAGGAAGCCAGCGAGCGGTCCGAGTGCGCGCTCACCTTCGGCAAAGTAGAGGTAGAACGCGCCCTGCTCGCTCAGCCTGGGAGTGTACAAGGACGTGAAGTCGGGTGTCACATAGTTGGTGGGGATCGTGATGCGAGTCTGCGAGGAGAAGCGGGCCAGGGACGAGGGTGTCGTGTGAAGGGAACGAGCGGGAAGAGGTGAGCTCACACCTCTCGACAGACGTCCAGAGATTGCTGCCCACTCACCAGATCTGGCTGCCGGAGGATGCTCGCAACGTTGCCCATGAAGCTAGTACGCAGCTAGGATTGCTGCTGGCTCGAGGTACAGTGGGCTGGACAAGAGCCGAGTGCGAGGGCGATGTTGTGTGTCGAGGAGAGAGGTCACCTCCGAGCTCACGTTCGAGTTCGGACCAGTCTAGCGGTCACCGCCGACGACGAGTTCGATCACCATCGACACTCAGCAGCAGCTCGGCACCCGAACAAGATATCAAGATGCACGCCATGAGAACAAGACCAGATGTTACTAGAGTCCGAAGCCTTCTCCGCCCACCCCGACCCCGCCGAGCGCGGCCCTCCTCCCGACTCCGAGACTGGCGACAGCATTCCCGACCGCAGCGACCAGCGCCGGAGGGCCGCAGCCGAGGACCTGGACGCCTTGAGTGGGACCGTCCTCGTCGAGGATGGATGTCAGTAGAGCAGCGAGGTCGGGTCGGGTGTAGGATGGGTGCACGGCCACCTGGTCTCCGGCGAGCGTAGATGTGAGAGTGGCGGGAGGGCGAGTGAGGTGAACGGCCAGAGTGACCGAGGAGGAGAGAAGAGGAGTGATGAGAGGTAGGATCGGCGGGACTTGAGCTGTCGGGGCAGAGCCAGAGGAAGTTGATCAGCGCCCCACATCGCGTCGGGGTGAGTGGAAGACATGCTGACCATGGTCTCTGAGTATCCAGAACAGTCTGACGACCCTCGTACCACGTCCTTCTCGCATCATCCTTGCCGCCTCCTCTGCCACGCCGATCAGGTAGCTCACTCCTGATCCGCCAGCAATACAGACAACTTCCTCTGCTCCGCCACCGCCGACAGCCGTCCAACCCCCGTACGGTCCGTCAACGATCACCCTCACCTGCACGGCGCCTTCGTCTCGCTTCTCGTACTCTGACTCGGACGATGCGAGCGCATGCAACGCACGCGTCCAGTTGCCAGAGTTGGCCGCCAGCAGGGTCAGACCTTGTCTCGTCGATGTCGAATCTGAAGAGGTCGGCGCCGAGAGGATCGTGAACGGGTGCGACTCGAACGTTGACCAAGACGCGGTCAGTACGCGCAGGTACACGTGCTGGGTCGGTAGCCAGCCTCGGTTCAGGTCAGGCAGATGGATCTGTATCGGATCGCACAAAGATTCGAGCGCATCAGCTGCCGCTCGTCGACGCACAGCTATGACTAAACGAGTACATACCAGAGTAGAGTCTCCGACTGGGACCAGCACCGCATCTGCGATCCGGGTCTTGAGTAGTCGAGCGAACAGGTCGTACGTGTACAACGCGACGGGCGGATAGATCCACGGCTGCGCGTAAGGCGTGTGGTACGCGATCGCAGCAAAGAAGCCGATGAACGAGATGAAGCTGCGGAGACGAATGAAAAGGTGAGCTGAGCTTTGGGGATGGGCCAGAGAGAGGAAGTCGAGAAGGGACTCACTGGAGCGTCCAGAACAGCGCATATGCTCGCTGTCGGATAGGCTTGATCGACGAGATGGCAATCTGGGTCACAATTCGTGGTTTCGAAGATGTCAGTCTGTGGCGGGTGGCAGAGATGGACTGTGCAGCCGACTCACGAGGCAGAGGAAGCCGTACGCGACGTATCCCCGACGAGCCTTTGGGTTGTTGAGGATGTACTTTGACGACGTGCTTTGCGAGTACTGTCGGATCCACGAGAAGCTACAAGGAGGAGAGAGTCAGTGGTCTCGCCTGCGCGGAAGCGGGAAGGAGAGGGGAGAAGGGCCCACCCGTGGCACTGCGAAGTAGGACGAGATGATGAGTCAGCGAAAGGCTGTCGCTCGGAGGATGACGACTGAGATGGACTGACTGTGGCGCAGAGCCAGACCATCCTTCCTGCCCATCGATGTGCCCAGTTGAAGTGGTTGTAGCTCATCGCGACCAGGAACGAGAACGAGAGCGGGTTGTTCTTGGTCGCCAGCAGGAACAGCGGAGTCAGCTGGGCGAGTGCGATGAACCCTGACGGTAGAAAATACACGCAGATAGAACGAATCAGTCTGCATTGCCCAATGAACTACCAACGACCAGCAAACGATCAGAGAAGCAGGGACTGACCGAACCGATTGGGATTGCTTCGGAGCTGGGCGTCCTTGATCACGCAAACCCACACGCCTGCAGCGTACAGCGCCGCAAGAACAACTTGAACGATACTGAGGGGGAGGTAGTTCCTTCTCGAGGCATCCTGAGGACTCCTCCCGGCCGACCACCTTGGAAACGTCGTTACCGGTGGAGTGTACGACACGAGCGCAGCCCAGGTGGCCCTCAGATGACCCAATCGTCCGCTCCGCCCAGCACGAGGTCTGGCCTTGATCTTGACGGATGCCGTCGGTGTCTTGTGCTCTGCGAGAGGTGGTTGCTCGGCTTCGGCCGACGGGAGAGGATGGTACGCAGGTGCTGTGAGGTCCTCCCAGAGGATCCATCCGGACAGCAGCCGTCGCGACCGGATCAGAGACGGGAAGGGGTTGCGGACGAGGACGACAAAGGCGAGGAGGGCGAGCCAGAAGTAGGTGAAGTACCGCTGGAACAGAGGATCGGTCGTGTACGAGCTGGAGAGCGGGTAGGTGGGAAGGAGACCAGTCAGCTCGGTTCTGCGGTGCAATCAACGTCCGCAACCGGATCCCATCCGACAGAGTCTACTTCGCGCCGCTCCAAGTCACACTGGATATCGTGAAAGACGAAGCTGGAAAGGTGCAGGCCGCCAGAGAGAGTAAACAGACGAGGACATACTCGTAGATCTCGAACCCATCGCCTAGCGAAGGCGGAGCACCAATGTTCTGTCTTGGTTCGAGGGTATGGCTTGAGCTCATTTTGAAAGCAGAGTGCAAGTTGGCAGGCGAGAGCTGGAGGTCGGAGGGGTCGGCGAGGGCTGCAGAGGAAGAAGAGGGTGCTCTGGGCGGGTGGTCGTGGACGTTTAGAGCAGAGAGCAACGAGCTCCCGTTGCCAGGCTTGGAGGCCAGGCAAAGGCTTAGTCATAGGCTCACAGCCTTCAAGCGCAAGGCGCGCAAGTGAGCTCTTTCCGCACGCGAGCACAGGGGCGTTTGAGGGCAGCTCAAGGACAGTCGGGGAGGAGCGAGACGCGCGAGCTCGCGTCCGGCCAGTTCGGAAGCAGAATTCATGCGAAAGGCGTATATCAAGAAATCGAAGGTATGGAACGGGGGATATCAAAGTGCAGGGGTGTGCTACGGCAGGTAGATATGCAGATGGTTTGTAGATCGGAAGGACAGAGGTCCTCCGGCGGAGATCACGCTAAACGACCAACCCTTTGGCTCAGAGCAACAGAGCCGCTCCCGCCACGAACAGGGCCGAGAGCGCACCCATTTCGACCTTCCTGTCCGCACTTGAAGCTGGCTTGGTGGCCGAGGCGGATGGGACGGCGGCCGAACCGGATGCGGCGGCTGGAATTGTGTTGGCGAGCGATGCCGCACAGGTGGTCGAGTTAGATGGAGCGGCGTAGTCAGACACCAGCACGACATCCGAGCACTGAGTAGCACCGGAGACAAAGCGATGACATTGTCAGCGATTGGACAGTTCAGCACGGGGTGGATGAGAAGACCGGCGGATGAGGCGAGACGTACCTGGTAGAGATCTCCGTCCCCTCCAGAATATCGCACCATCAGCGTCGCCTGGACCAGATTTCGAGAGATGAAGACCAAGTGATCAGCTTGCAGAAGGAGAGTCACGGTCGAGCTCCGCCTGTTGCCAGGACTGACCTCTGTTCCGTTCTTGATCGTCTGGGTGGTGATCGCCTTGGACACGTCGACAAAGAAGCACGCGCTACCCTCCGTGACCTGGAAGCTGTCGCGGACAAGAGGGAGCTACAATCGGATGGATGAGGCATGCTCAGCTCGAGATCCCCGCCAAATGATCGCGCGGGAGGGTTTGAAGAACGACGTACCGTCGATCCGTTCGAGAACTGGAAGAAGGTCGTCGGGGCAGCGTCGAAGGAGATCAGCACTTGCACTGAAGGCGAGATAACAATGACAGAAGACCAGTCAGTGTCTTGTCTGGCTCATGAGGGTTCTTTGAACGTGAGCGAAAAGGGGACATCGTGCGTACCGGTAGCGGTTTCGTGACCCGAGTTGATCTCCATCGACGTGTTGAGAGCGAGAAGGGCGCACGAGTTGCGCTTGGCGTGTTCTGTCCACCGCAGATCTGAGAGATGCGGAAGCACGGAAAGGAGGAAGACAGGGGTGGGTCAGCTTCGAGTCGACACGATCCACCTTGATCTCAATCGTGGAGACTCGCTATCGTCCATTCAACAGCTCCCGACTGGAAGTGATCCCCGGGTACTCACCTGAGTCTCTTTGTCCTCGTCGAAGAAGCGGGTCGGCGGGTAGGACATGGTGAAGTGGGCGAGCGTGGACGGAACGAGAGCGAGCGCCGCGAGGCCAAACGTCGTGGCACGGAAGAGCATCGTGTGAGAGTAGCGAGCGAGAGAGATCGAGCTGCCGGACTAGCTTGGTAAGGGGTGAGATGTGGGTGGGGGATGACCTCTGGAAGGGAGGAGATGCCTCTGTCACGTTGGCTCGGCCGCTTTTGGCGACGCCTTCACGACCGGCACAGGCCGACCTCAGCGGTGCTCGGTCAGACGCGCGCTTTTGGCGGAGCGCAAGGATGAGGCGCGATATCGTAGCACCGTAGTCGAGTCGGATAGCGGCCATGATGATGGACGAGCGACGAGTGCGGACGAGGTCGGACGCGCCGAGCTCATCCATCCATCAGCCGAAGTCCCACGTTCAAGGTCGGACGGAAAGGAACGCGGTGGAGCGGCTGAAGAGCAGTACAGCTGGGCGAGCCGAGTTGTACGGGACGATGTTCGAGCGCTAGCTCGGCTGGTAGCAGATGGGGTCCTGGCTGGCTGGAGAGCAAGCAAGCAAGCTGTCGAGCTCACCTCGACGGGCCTCCTCCTCGGCCAATTCAGACATGGCAGCAGACAGTCTCGCGCGGAAACAGCGCACGTCGGGCTCAGCAGGACCTCCCGAGGCTGGACAGAGTCCCTGGTAAGGGGACGACTGTGGCGGTGGCTGCAGAGGGTCGTCGTTGCAACGTTGCAGACCGAGCGAGCTGAAACGTCCTCGCCTGAGGGCAGGGCGAGTTCGAGAGGGAGTCAAGCTCACCTTCTCCCAAAGCCATGCGCCCTTTCCGCTCACTCGCCCACAGCACACAGAACCGGCCGAAACCCCTTTGGTAGCCTTTCCCAGAGCCTACAGAACGATACTCGGTCGAAAATTCAACATGCATCGACAAGAACCACGACCAGCGCGCTTTCTGTGCTCGATCAGTGCCCCCCGCCAGACGAGAACCTGCCAAACAGAGTCTCCCCGACACCTGCACCGACGAGAATCACGACAAGGAAGTAGACGTTGAACGTCCTGCGTGTAGAAGGTAGAATGTGGACGATGATCAGCTCTAGTGGCGGAAAGCTCAGTATGCAAAGTATGCAACTGGGCGTCAAGAAGGGGTTCTTACATCACCGCCAGCCTGCCAGAGCAAGCGAAAGGTGGATCTCATGCGTCAGTACCGGTCGCAGAGCTCGAGAAGCGGAAAGGTCAGGCTCACATGAGAGCGTAGTGGACCCCGAGCTGGATAGCCTGCATCGCCCCACGCATGACGTCGATCCTCCACACGAAAGGAGGAGCCCAACGAGCTCGTCTACCGGGCAGGAGATCCAAAACAGTTGGCAAGGGGTTGGAAGCGTTGGTGGGTGGTGATGCCGTCGCAGCGGAGGACAACACGGGCGTCAACTCGGCCGGACCGTCGGACGCGCTCGGGACCTCCTTTTCGTGCGCTCCATTTGGAGACGTAGATGCGGTCGATGAGGAGGTCGACTCGCGGCCGCGAGAGGGAGGTGCCGGGCGTGCAAGGGACGAGGGAAGCAGTATGGCGTGGACTCTGGCGCGAGACACGCATCAAAAGTAGATCGATGGTCAGCTCTCGTCAGGAGTCACGTGCAAGGTGTCGTCGACAACTCACCTTGCCTTCCATCTGACCTCTGCGCTCGCTCTGACGGCTGCCAAGAAGCGGTCCACGACGGCCAGAAAGAAGAGGACGATGCACGCTCCGGCGAACCCGCCTCCGGTAGAGGGCGTCCACGACGAGAACCAGAGGGTGTCGCTCAGAGTGCCGTGAAAGTACCTGTCGACAAGAGGACAAGTCAGTCGTGCTGGCTGGCCAGCTGAAGAGACGGACGAGGTGGCTGTGACGTGCATCTTCATCCCGTGGGCCATGGTGCCCGACGTCGACTCGTCTCCCATGTCCATCCCCCTGCAGTCAGAGACAGATCAGCTCCTGTCAGCGTGACAAGAGCTGAAATTCGACGTGCGATGACGTACATATGATCGTGCGACCTGCGAGAAGTAAGCGTCCACGCACGAACGGAGAAGAGCGACGTGAGCGTTTGAGCTTGGTTTGGGCGCCTCGAGAGAGACGACAGCAGTTCGGACAGCCAACGATGCTCACATAGCTATACGATGACCTTTCGGAGTGGGTGCGTGGCCGTGTGTGTCGATGTGGTTGGAATGTGAGCTCGTTTATCGCCCCTGTTTGACGACCTCTGTCTCGCTGGGACGGCTGTGCATGCGTCGCACCGGTTGAAGGCGAGCTCAGCGCTCAAACCGCCGTCCATCTCCCACTCCGACGACCTTGCTCTACGACTCTTTCTGTCCTTTTGAGATGTCCTCTGCCGATGAGCTCAAGACTGTCAAGCGTCAGCTGACGATCAAGACGGGCGTCCTCAAGCGGTGAGCTCACGCTGTCGCTCTCTCGAGGCGGTTGAGGTCGACGGCGCGGAAACCGCTCGCCCCGGCTGATCTCACGTGTGTCTTTGGTTCCGGATGACTCTCAGGCTTGGGAACGAGTGGAAGTCGTACCAGGCCGAGACAGCCCAGCAGCAGATCGTACACGACCGCATGGCCGCCAAGGAGGGCACCGACGAGTGGGACCTTCAGAACGCGGTGAGCTCACCCTCAACTCCTCGCCTCTCGGCAGAGCTCATCGGACGAGGGCTCAACGACTGCTGACATCCTCCCTATCGTTTCTCCCCTCGTGTCTCCCTGGGCATTGCAGCGCAAGGTGTTGAACGACTGCCAGCAGATGATTGAGCCGGCCAAGAAGCGGGCGGTCGAGGCTCTCCAGCAGCTGCAGGACATCATCGTCAGCCCATCCGTCCTTCAACCTCTCCCGTCCATCTTTGCTGGCACCCCTCATCCCTATGTCTCTACTCGTTGGTCTACTCTTACAGGCCATGTCGCAATCTGAACCTGAGCTTGTCGAGTCGGTCGAGCTCAAGACCGCCCAGGAGGTCGCAGACACCCAGTCGGCCGCACTCAACTAGACCAACCACACAACCAGCTCCTTCAGGGCGGCCAGGACCGAGGATGGGGCGAAGAGAGGAGGATCCTTATGACATCACGACTTTCTGCTTTCCTCAGGCGTCTCCTTCAGCGTCAGCAGCGGCAGGTTGCACCTCAGACAGCCTGCTTTCTCAGGAAGAACACGAGACGGCGCTCTTTTGGTTCCTAATCTGTCATGCGATCAGATAGACAGTTTCATACCATTGAGCAGAAGACGATGCTATCGAACGGTCGCAAAGAAAGCAGCGCGTGAGCTCGAGCGAGCTCGTGTCCTCCTGCTCCCCCAACCTCGACTCTCGGCTGCGACCGTCCCCCTCCTCTTCCGCCCCGCCTCTTCTCGCGAGAGCCGCTGCCTCTTACGGGATGATCACCTTTACGCCTCTGTCGTCGTCTTCTCGGATTGCGTCCTCGTCTACGGCTGCGATCCCTCCTCTGGCGTATCTGATCCAGCTCGACGAGATCAAGATCCTCGTCGACTGTGGGAGCCCAGACCTCCGAAAGGCCCTCGAGGGAGATGACGAGGACGGAGAGTACGAGAAATTGCTCAGAGAGTGAGTATCAAACGCGACAGCATCTCAATCTGCCTAGACGAGCTCTCTGGAGGGCTGAGTTCGGAAGAAGGGAGGAGGACCCGAGCTCACCGACCAGAGAGCTTCCTCGGTTGCACACGCATCGTCTTGGGCCTACAAGATCCAAAGACGCAGTCCCTGACGTCTCTTGTTTCACTTTGCGTCTCTCTTGCTCTGCAGACATGCGCCGTCTGTGTCGCTGCTGCTGTTGACGCACTCGTCGCTCCCCCACCTGGGCTACTACCCGTTCGCCCGCGCAAACCTCGGACTCACCTGCCCAGTGTACGCCACCATCCCAGTAGGATCCATGGGGAGGGTCTCGTGCGTGGAGGAGTACGCAGGGTGGAGGTCCGAGATGGACGGAGACCTGTGGGAGGAGGAGATTGTCGAGGATGAGACCGCGTCCGCCATGGAGGTCGACCCAGCAGAGGCAACAGAGCTCCTCGACGGACACGTCGTCGGAGAGGCAGGAGCAACTCTCAGCTCGAAAGGAAAGGAGGCAGACGGGACAGCAGGAGCAAAGGCGGGCGACAAGGTTGTCAAGAAGACGCGCAGGACAAAGTGGGTGCCCACCCTCAAGGAGGTCGACGACGCGTTCGAGGCTATCAAGAGGGTAAAGTACGAGAGTCCGACAAGGTTGATGGGTTAGTCGTAGCCTTTCACTTTCCTCCTGGCTGAACTTCCCCAGCCGCGAGAGACTGACCTCCCTTGGCTCATGTCCTCTATCGCCCTCCGCCGAACTCAGGGACGCTGTCCTCGTTGACGATCACCGCCTTCTCGTCTGGTCACACGCTCGGAGGTACGATCTGGAAGATCCGATCGCCATCGTCTGGGACAGTGCTGCACGCTGTCGGGATGAATCACACCAAGGAGCGGCATCTCGACGGGACGGTCCTCCTCAAGGACAAGGGAGAGGGAGTCCACGAGGGCCTCGGACGTCCAGACCTCCTCATCACCGACACCCACCGCGTCGGTTGGAAGAACGTCAAGCGCAGAGAGAGAGACGGAGAACTGCTCGGTCAGTATCGGTCGGCGCGCGAGCCATCAGAACTCGTGCTGAACCTGCTTCCTCGCGTCCTTGTCCAGACCTCATCACCTCGACCCTCCAGTCGACCTCATCGCTCCTCTTCCCCGTGGATCCGTCGACGCGTCTGATCGAGCTGTTGATCCTGCTCGACCAGCACTGGTCGTACTCGATGATCCAGGCTCAGCGACAGGGTCGCAACTGGATCTACCCGCTCTGCCTCGTCTCGAGGACGGGCAAGCAGATGATTGACTTTGCGCGCAGTCTGATGGAGTGGATGGGAGGAGGAGTCGCGTCTGGAGAGGCTGCAGGTGACGGAGGGGTCGGCCGTGGCGGACGAGGCGGAGGAGGGGAGACGAGAGGCCATCCTCTAGAGTTCCGGCATCTGCGGTTCTACGACTCTGTCGAGGCCCTAACTGCGACCTACCCCGCTTCCCGCCCCAAACTGGTGCTCGCCATCCCGCCGTCCATGTCGCACGGTCCCTCTCGCTCGCTGTTCACCCAGTACGCCGACAACACTCGCACACTCGTCGTGCTTACCTCGAGAGGGATCCCTGGCACGCTCGGAGGAGACCTGTTTGAGATGTGGAACGGCAAGCAGGAGCGTGGACGCAAGGCTGGCGAGGGAGGCGTCGGAAAGCCGATCGAGATCAGGGAGCAGATGGACATCAAGGTAAGTAGCTGTGACGAATCAGCTGGGTTCTGTCAAGATGTGGTGCTGATCTTTCCCCTCCCCCTCTCTGCAGATCAACCTCAAAGTGCCCCTGTCTGGCCAAGAACTCGCCGACCACCTGGAGGCAAAGCGGGTCGTTGCTGAGAAGGATCTCGCCCAGAAGACAGCCCGCGTGCGGACCCGGAAGCTGCTCGAGGCCGATGAGGTCGACTCGGACGACTCTGACGACTCTGGCGACGAGGTCGAGGACGTGCTCGGCGAGGATGGCGACCCGTCCGCCAACCCTGTCGCTCGTCGGTCTCGCGGAGGGGACGGCGCAGGGATCGATGGCGGAGGATGGGACGAGAACGAGGGAGGACAAAAGGTCTCGTTCGACATTTACGTCAAGGGACAGACGACCCGGGCGACAAACTTCTTCAAGAGCGCGACCAACCAGGCGCCGAGGTTCAGGATGTTCCCCGTCGGGATGGACAAGCGGGGAAGGAAGGTCGACGTGTACGGAGAGACGATCGACGTCGGCGTCTGGCTCAGAAAGGGCAAGGAGATCGAGGAGGAAGGAGAGAGCGAGGTCGTCAAGGCGGCAAGGAGGAGGCGGATCGAGGAGGAGAAGAAGGCGGTCAGTCCAATCGAGTCCTACTCAAACCTTCGATCTCGCTCACGCTGTCCCTTTACTTTGTCTCGCAGGAGGAGCCTCCCGAACCCCCATCCAAGTTTGTCGTCGAGGAGCACTCTGTCAGCGTCCGCTGCGGCGTCTACTACACCGACATGGAGGGACTCAATGACGGTCGGGCCATCAAGACCATCATCCCTCAGGTCAACCCGAGGCGACTCGTGCGTGTCTCTCATCTTGTCGTCTTCTCTGTCTTGCATCTGTCTTCGTTCGACTGACTTGCATGCGCTCCCAATCAGATCCTCGTCAATGGACCGACCGACTCTACGGACGACCTGATCTCGACGTGCAAGGCGATCCCATCCATGACGACCGAGGTCTACGCGCCCGACAAGGGCGAGACGCTCCAGATCGGAGAGAACATGCACTCGTACCCGCTCAGTCTCGGAGACGGGCTCATGGCCCAGCTCAAGTTCTCAAAGGTGCGTCTTTGATGCCCGCTCATGTCTGACATTCAGCGGTTGCTGACATTCTTCCGCCGCCACTTTGGACTCTGTCAGTTCGAGGACTTTGAGATTGCCCAGATCTCCTCGGGTCTCTACACGTTCCCGTCCAACTCGACCATTCCCATCCTCGACCTGTCCACCCATCCGACCCAGACCTCTTCTTCTGCCCTCGCCTCCTCGGGACTCGCCATCACCCTCCCTGCCCTCCCGCCAACGCTCTTCATTGGCGATCTCAAGCTCACCGCGCTCAAGACTCGGCTCGCCAAGATCGGGATCGCAGCAGAGTTTGCCGGAGAGGGAGTACTCGTCTGTGGCGATGCGGAGGAGGAAGGAGAGGATGGCGAGGTGGTTGCTGTGCGGAAGGGAGAGAACGGGAGGGTCGAGGTTGAGGGTGGGGTCGGGAGGGGGGACGTGTTTGTCAGGGTCAGGAGGGAGGTCTATGGGCTGCATGCGATGGTGGAGGGATAGATCTGGATGAAAATGTTGAGTCACGTATCTTTCACCTGCAACGGAAACCCTGCAAGACAGTGGAGGCGCGCGTGAGGGTGATGGAGAGGAGATGGAGGAGGTCGGCGCGTCCCGCCGCCACCTCTTCCCTCCCTTCCTCCAAACCACCGGGAGGAGCTCTCGCCTCCCCTCTCCTTCCTCACCCCCCCCTTCGGCCGGAAGCTCGTGCCTGACTGTTTGACCGACCTTCGTCTACAGCCCTGTATCACATTCAGCCCTGTCAACCCTCCCAATTCAAGCAGGCTCTCTTCCCGACTGGTTCTCTCTCCGTCCCATGCTCGCGTATGTGCATCTCTCGACCCACGCTCGCACACACGCGCGCGTCCTACTTGCCGTCCCTGCCGTGTCAGTATCGGCACTTCATTTCATACTTACCTTGTACCGTTGCATCGGAGTCAGAAACCCGGTCAACACCTCGGTCCCCTC
>BTPH01000004.1:0-103446 GCA_036245725.1 Mrakia hoshinonis
AGAAGAAGGAGGGAAGGCTCGGAGAGAGGGGTTGAGGTGTCGTGGTCTGAGGAGAGGAAGGGCCTCATCCTGCCCACACGACTTTTGACCACTCCCTAGGTCCGAACGTGCCGGGGAGTTGTTCAAGCACGTTCGTTCACTGGCAGAGGCCGACTCGCGTGAGCCTGGATCGGAGGCGGACCAGAACGAGACATCGACGGACCGCCAAGCGATACCAAGGCGCCCCCTCGTTGGGCCTCCCCCCTTTCGATTTCCAACTGAAGCAGACACTCACACGTTCTCCTCCTCTCCGCCAGTCCAAAGTCAACGAAATGAAGATCTTTATATACCCGAGCACCAGGCGGCGAGACCCGACCAAACTGGCTCAGCCTCAGAGAGCGATCAACGGCGCGTCCTCGACTTCGTCGCGTTTGGCGCCCGCCTGCTGCGCGAACGGCGCGTTTGGTACCGAGGGGAACACCGACTGGGTAGGCACAGATGGGAACTCGGTCGGAGCAGAGTACGTAGGGTGCTGTTGAACATGTTGAGGATAGGGAGACGTGTGAGACGGCTGAGGTTGGGGGTAGGAGGGTTGCTGAGGGAGGTGAGATGGGTGTGGGTGCGCGTACGGGTCGTGAGCGAGATTGGGCGGGTTCGTGGCGGGAGGCGGAGAGGAAACGTGTGTCGGATATGAAGGTGTGCTGGCGTATGGGTTTGACAAAGGTGTGGAGGCGGAGGCGGAGGAGGGGGTCCAGGGCGACGCGTTCGGATTCAGGGTCGGGGTCGAAGCCGCTGGCTCAGACGGCGCTCCGTAGTGTGAGGATGCGTTCCACTTTCCCGGGGCGGATGGTGTCGGTGACGAGACTCCGTACGGCGACTGCTGATCTTGCACGGCTTGCGGAGGAGCGCTGGCCAAGCCGTTGGTGGACGCCATCGAAGTCGACCGGCTCAGCGGAGGCTGACTCGTCGGCGCTTCCGGACCGAGCACCCACTGGTTCTGCACCGGATCCCATGTGTACGGAGACGCCTGCTCAGTCTGCTGCTGCTGCTGCTGCTGGTGCGGCTGGTGAGGCTGATGGGGATCTGACGCCCACTCTTGAGCGCTCGGGTCCTGATTCGGCGCGTAGGCTGACGAGGGCTGAGCGGCCCAAGCAGAAGCCTGAGGGCTCGGCTGATACGTTGGACCATTGGGTGCGCTGGCCTGAGGAGTGGCGGAAGGGAGTTGAGGGTACATGGTCGACGAAGGAGGGTGTTGAGCGGGGTAGGGCGATGCTGGGTGACCGTAAGGCTGCTGAGGTGTCGGCGTCTGCTCGCCCGATACCCAAGGGTTGGACTGCCCATACGGAGACGACGCTGTCTGCTGCTGGTGACCGTACCCGGCCGACGGCGCTCCCGGTCCCCAGGATCCGTTCATCGGCGGCTGAAGGGGGTGGTAGCCCTGGTAGGGCTGTGGTTGGCCATAGGGTGCGCCGTACTGGGGTTGCTGGTTGTATCGGTTCTGCTCGTACTGCTGCCGCTGCCGTTCAGAGTACGCGTGCTGCTCGCTCAGCAACTGGTCGTACAGCTGCACGGCCGACGACAGCTTGCCCTGCATCTGGCTCAGCATATCTGCAGGTGGTATGGAAAGCGGATAGAGTGGAAGCAGGAAAATGTCAGATGGGCTCGACAATCGGGAAGATGGGATGACGGATGAGCGAGGTCGACTTACATTCTTTGCGTCCCGCCTCATCCAGACCGGCTCCGAGCTTACTGCGCAGTCCGCTTGCGTTGCCATAGAGCTCGTGAGCGTGCGGGTATCGTCGGAGATCGGGCTCTCCCTGTCTGGCGGCCTGCTCGATCGTCTGCGAGAACGTGAGGAGCGCGTCCGTCTCCCGAGGAGTGAGCTCGTTCGGGTTGACGTACTGCGTCGACGGACAAGAGTTCAGCTTCGAAGTTAGAAGCAGTTCAAGAACGCTACAGCAACCGATCCGACTCACTGGTCTCCGCCTGGACTCGTCCGGTGTGTCGTCCGCTCCGACGGGTGCGCTCGGTGCGTCCCTCATCTCCTTTAGACTGGCCTCGATGGCCGCGCGAAGGTCCTCGTCCTCGTCTCCGTTGCCGTCGGTGCCTTCTTCCTTGCGGCCTCCACGAATGGGCGGCTCGCTCGAGGTGGGCACAAACCCTGGCCGGTTGGTGCCCGACGACGCTTGAGACTCTGCAAGGGAGAGTGCGATCGCTCGAGCGAGATCAGAGTCCGGGTGGTGCGACTTGCGCGGGATCGCAGGAGCGGGACCAGCAGCAGACTTGGACGCATGCAAAAGCGAGGCTCTGGTGTCCACGAGGAGAGAGATCAGCTCACGCTCGCTGGTGGGCGGCTCTGCTGGCTGTGGTCGGGACTGACTGTTTTGCGAGCCCTCCGGTCTTGCTCTTCCCCCAGCATCCGTCGCACACGCGGACCTCCTCTGCGATTCCAAAGTGAGGGAGGGCCATCGAGTGGCTCGAGCAGCTCTGGTCAAACACCTTTCCACAGTTTCGGCAGTGGTGCTTGCGGTTCGTGAACGAGAACGGCGTCCGACAGCGCAGGCAGACCTCCGAGTCAACCCACGCAGGAGCGGTCGAGGTCGAAAGTAGCGCGGCAGACAGGCTGACGGCCGGAGGAGGAGGAAAGTGCACGCCTGTGGGGGAGGACGCGGATCATCGGAGGAGAGCGTCAGAGTGAGCTCGGACGCGAGAGACGATGACCCGAGTGCCCGCTCGATCCGTCTTGACCCAAAGAGCAGATGCACAGATGACTGACCTTCGTCCTTCATGCCCCTGTATACCTCGCCGACGTAGCTGAGCTCTGGCTTTGACTGGAACGCGAGAGCCCACTGCTGGAAGAGATCGAGCCCGACCCGCTTGACCTCGGGATTCGTCGACTGAGCACGCAAGCACAACGTACAAGCTGACGGTCAGCCACGTCGCTTCGCACGAAGAACACTCAAGTCGTGGGCCCGCGACTCACCTGAAGCCTTAGGATGGAAGCGAGGTTGTCGACAAAGTCTCGTGCTGCGAGCTCGACGAGGAAGTGGTCGCCTCCGTTCTTGATGCAGCAGTCGAGCAGCTGAATCAGAAACGTAGAGAGACCAGTCAGTCGTCCAGATCTGATCTGATCTGCTAAGATCCGGCTGTCGTCTGCTGTTCCTGAAGGCGGATCTGAGACGTCGAGTGGGGGAGCGGCCATCTCGCGAACCGAACCGATCCGAGCTGCGCTGACGTGGAGGAGACCGGCACAGGCCCGCAGGAGGCCATCTCGACAGTGGATGAACCAGGACGACAACTCGGGCGAGGTTCCGAGTGTGCGCTCGAGGCTAGTCTCCGAGGCCGACACAGAAGGCCAAGGCGAGAAGAGGAGAGGGCGAGCCATGACGGCGGGACTCACGCCGAACGAGAGCTTCTGGACGTTTGGGTTCTTGTCCCCAACCTTGCGCTTCAGGGACACGACAGCAGCCTTGGGCAACACAGCCTTGGCTCTGATCTGGTCTGCAATCTCGAGCGAGGTCGCAATGTCCTCGGTGCCGATGGGCAGGTTCGGAGAGGTTGCCTTGTCTGCAGCACGGGAGGGTCCGTCAGCGACAGAGACCGGGGGGGGAGCATGTGTGATGGAGGGCGCGTTACTGACCTACTAGCAGGTCAAAGGGCGATGCTGCCCATATCCACGAGGCCATGATGCGAGAAGAGCGAAAAAAGGAAGGCGTTCGGTTGGAGTGGAGGTGGGAGGTCTGGGCGAGATGGCCCACCCTTCGACTGGCGAGCTCACCGTTCAGCTCGCTGACCCCTCACCCACCACCTCGTCGCCTCCGCTGCGACAGACAGCCCGTGCCCCTTCCTGCTCCCTCTCGCCCATAAAAGGACGGCCTTCAGTGTCCGATCCACCCTCGGCCATCAGCTCGCTCGTCTCGCCCGTCGTAGGCTCGTCGTGAGCGGTCAAAACAGGCCTTTGTCCCTTCCTCCCTTCGCCTCGCGTCTCCCTCGCCCTTCCGTTCAGTCCGGTCCCCCCAAGCTCGCACAAAAACATACATAGACGTCTCTCATTCCCTCCAACGTCGACCTAGGCAGCCCGAATCGATCGATACCCCCTTCTGCGACGCCCTCCACACGTCGACCACCTCGACCACCTTCCGCTTCTCCTCTCCTCCCCTCGCCCGTACGCGGTAGTCTTCCAGGATGCCTCTCGGACAAGGGTTCTCTCACTCTTCGGCTCCGATCAAGACGATCCAGGAGATCCAGTTTGGGATTCTCTCGCCCGAAGAGATTGTGCGTTCCCCCCCCCTCCCCTCTTCTTGTGCTCCTTCCCTTCCCTGCGGTCCTCTGCCTGGTTGTGCTCGTGTGAGCAACTTGTCGTTGGGTTGCTGACCGTGTGAAACTTTGGTACGACGACGGCTGGATGTGGTACTTGCACAGAAAGCGTACTCTGTCGGGCTGATCGAGTACCCAGAGGTCATGGACGAGGCGACCGCCCGACCCAAGCGAGGTGGGCTCATGGACCCAAAGCTCGGCACCATCGACAGAAACTTCAAGTGCGAGACTTGCGGAGAGGGCATGCAAGAGTGCCCAGGTCACTTTGGTCACATTGAGCTCGCACGACCCGTCTTCCACATCGGTTAGTCCACCACACGAGCCAGCCCACCGGAGGAGGCGAGGTGACCTCGCGCGCGCGAAAACGAGCTCGTCGACGTGGGGTGGCGATGGCCAGAGTGAGCAGCGGGCGGCCGAGCGTGATGAGCTGACAGTCTTGTGACGTTGGATCGTATCCAGGGTTCATGATCAAGGTCAAGAAGATTCTCGAGTGTATCTGTGTCAACTGTGCGAGGCTCAAGGTCGACGACGTTCGTCCCTCCCTCTCTGTCCCCGTGCTCCTCCTCCTCGCTGCCTTGCGATCCAGCGCTCTTGCGTCTGACCTGTTCCTTGCTTGTTTGTCGTCTGTGTGTTTCAGCGTGATCCTGTGATCCAGCGGCTTGTGGCTCGGATACCCGACAAGGACCGGCTCAAGTACATCTGGGACAAGGCAAAGGGAAAGACGTCGTGCGAGACCGACGAGCCAAAGCGCGAGGAGGGCCAGGACGAGGGGGCAGCACCAGAGCCAGACGGGCTCGGACACGGAGGATGCGGTCACATCCAGCCTGTGATCCGAAAGGAGGGGCTCAAGCTGTTTGCCGTGTACAAGAAGTCAAAGGAGGACGACGAGGTCAGTCGCGTCGAGCTCATCGGTCGCGTGGCCTTCTTGTATGTGCGCTGACGTTTGCCTCTCTTTCTTTGTCTCGTTTGTTCTGCAGGACAACAAGATGTCTCAGCCCGAGAAGCGACCTCTGCCTGCGTCCGAGGTGCACAACCTGCTCCGCAAGATGACGGCCGCCGACCTCAAGATCATGGGTCTCAACGAGGAGTTTGCCCGGCCAGACTGGATGATCCTCACCGTCCTGCCCGTCCCGCCGCCGCCTGTGCGGCCGTCGATCGCCGTCGACGGAGGTGCGATGCGGTCCGAGGACGATCTCACGTTCAAGCTGGCCGAGATCCTCAAGGCGAGCATGCGCGTACGGACGATGGAGCAGGAGGGCGCCCCGCCCCATCTGATCCAGGAGTTTGAGCAGCTCCTCCAGTACCACGTCGCAACCTACATGGACAACGACATCGCAGGTATCCCTCAGGCGATGCAAAAGTCGGGAAGGCCAGTCAAGGCGATCCGAGCGCGTCTCAAGGGAAAGGAGGGTCGTTTGCGAGGGAACCTGATGGGGAAGCGAGTCGACTTTTCGGCGAGGACAGTCATCACTGGAGATCCAAACCTCCAGCTTGACCAGGTCGGAGTGCCAAAGTCGATCGCCATGACGCTCACGTACCCGGAGCGAGGTCAGTCGACGCCTTTCAAGACCTTTTCGGCTCGGTCGTTTAGAGCTGACCGTTCAATGCTCTCTCTTCTTTCTTCTCTTTTCCAGTGACGCCGTACAACATCTCTCACCTCCAGGAGCTCGTCAACGCGGGACCTCAGAACCACCCCGGTGCGCGCTACGTTCTCCGGGACACCGGGGAGCGAATCGATCTGCGGTACAACAAGAACAACGCCTGCGCTCTTCAGTTCGGGTGGATCGTCGAGCGACATCTCAAGGATGGAGAGTAAGTTCATCGCATCCTTCTCTCGAGCGCTAAATCCGATCCTGATTGCTGACCGCGAGAGTGCCTCTCCCGTTCTGCCTGCAGCTTCATTCTGTTCAACCGACAGCCGTCGCTGCACAAGATGTCGATGATGTGTCACCGGGTCAAGGTGATGCCGTACTCGACGTTCCGACTCAACCTGTCGGTCACGTCGCCGTACAACGCCGACTTCGACGGAGACGAGATGAACTTGCAGTACGTCCTACAGACTTGACCACAGTCGTAGGAACGTGGCTAACATCTCACTCATACTCGCACGGCTCATCAGCGTGCCTCAAAGCGAGGAGACTCGAGCGGAGCTGAGCCAGATCGCCTGGGTCCCCCGTCAAGTCAGTGGCCGATCTCTCTCTCTCAGTGTCGCATCTTCTTCGCGTGCTGACACAACTTCGATTCTGACTCTCATCCTTTCCCAGATCATCTCGCCCCAGGCCAACAAGCCTGTGATGGGGATCGTGCAGGACACACTTCTGGGAGTGCGCAAGTTTACGCTGCGAGACACGTTCCTCGAGTGGGCGCAGGTGCAGAACATCCTGCTCTGGCTGCCAAACTGGGACGGGTCGATCCCGACGCCGGCCATCATCAAGCCGAAGCCGATGTGGTCGGGCAAGCAGATTCTGAGCATGACCCTGCCAAAGGGGATCAACATTGCCAAGCGGGCAGACCAGCCGAGCCCGAACCACCCCGAGGACGAGGAGGTGATTGTCGAGAACGGAGAGCTCATCTGCGGCATCATTGTCAAGAAGATGGCCGGAGCGAGCGCGAACGGGTTCATCGACGTCATCTTCCGCGAGAAGGGACCC
The DNA here is from genome assembly GCA_036245725.1 of Mrakia hoshinonis. Classification (NCBI taxonomy): domain Eukaryota; kingdom Fungi; phylum Basidiomycota; class Tremellomycetes; order Cystofilobasidiales; family Mrakiaceae; genus Mrakia; species Mrakia hoshinonis. Next base: position 6,948 of record BTPH01000004.1, read on the forward strand.
GAGGCGGCCAGGGACTGGATCTCGACCTGCCAGCTCGTCATCAACTTCTGGCTCTTCCACAACGGCTTCTCGGTCGGGATCGGAGACACGATCGCCGACCGAGGGACGATGGACTCGATCTCGAACCGGCTCAAGGAGGCAAAGGACGGCGTCCTCAAGCTCATCAAGGACGGAGAGCTCGACTCGATCAAGCGGCAGCCCGGTATGACGATCCGAGAGACGTTTGAGGCCGAGGCGACAAAGCTGCTCAACGAGGCTCGAGACTTTGCCGGTAAGGCCGGGCAGAAGAACCTCAAGGACGCCAACAACGTCAAGCAGATGGTCGTGTCCGGGTCAAAGGGATCGTTCATCAACATCTCGCAGATGTCGGGAGTCGTCGGACAGCAGATCGTCGAGGGAAAGCGAATCCCGTTCGGGTTCCGCCACCGGACGCTGCCCCACTTTGCCAAAGACGACTACGGAACCGAGTCGCGAGGGTTCGTCGAGAACTCGTACCTCCGAGGTCTCACGCCGTCCGAGTTCTTCTTCCACGCCATGGGAGGACGAGAGGGTCTGATCGACACCGCCATCAAGACGGCCGAGACGGGGTACATCCAGCGTCGACTCGTCAAGGCGCTCGAGGACGTAAAGGTCTGCTACGACGGCACCGTCCGAAACGCGAGCGGGGACATTCTCCAGTTTGTGTACGGAGAGGACGGGATGGACGCTGCGTTTATGGAGAACCAGACGCTGCACGGGAACCGACTGGACGAGGCCGCGTTCGAGGACAAGTACAGGGTCGACGTCCTCGGCGAGCCCCGCGCCCGCTTCCCTCCCGGGGTCGTCCAGGTCGGGATCGACGCCTCCTCGGCCGAGCTCCAGGAGCTGCTCGATGAAGAGTGGGCTCGGCTGTACGACGACCGACGTCTGCTGCGGACGTTCATCATGAAGGACAACCTGTCGTCCCTCCCGCTGCCGGTCAACATCAGTCGAATCATCCAGAACGGTCAGCAGATCTTCCACCTCGACACTCGCAAGCCGAGCGACCTCTCGCCGGCCTACATCATCGAGCAAGTCCACGAGCTCGGGGAGCGGTTGATCGTGATCCGAGGGGAGGACGACCTCGCGCTCGAGGCGCAGGCCAACTCGACGCTCCTGTTCCGGATCCTGCTCCGGTCCAACCTCGCCTCGCGGGTCGTCCTCGGCGAGCACCACCTCAACAAGGAGACGTTTGACTGGGTCTGCGGCGAGATTGAGACAAAGTTCAACCAGTCGATCGTCAACGCCGGGGAGATGTGCGGCGTGTTGGCCGCCCAGTCGATCGGAGAGCCTGCGACGCAGATGACGCTCAACACGTTCCATTACGCCGGAGTCTCGTCCAAGAACGTGACGCTCGGAGTCCCCCGACTCAAGGAGGTCATGAACGTTGCGGTCAACATCAAGACGCCCTCGCTGACGGTGTTCCTCACTGAGGGCTACCGTGGCGAGATCAACATGGCAAAGACGGTCCAGACCGAGCTCGAGCACGCCACCCTGCGCACGGTGACCGCCGCGGTCGAGATCCTGTTTGACCCGGACCCTGACGCGACCAACGTCGAGGAGGACAAGGAGTTTGTGGACCAGTTCTTTGCGATGCCCGACGAGGGGATCGAGGAGAAGCTCGAGCGCATGTCGCCCTGGGTGCTCCGTCTCGAGCTCGACCGCGCAAAGATGCTCGACAAGGACCTCGAGATTGACGCCGTCGCGCGCAAGATCCAGGAAAAGTTTGCGGACGACCTGCACGTCATCTACTCTGACCAGAACTCTGAGAAGCTCATCCTCCGATGCCGGACCATCTCGGACGACGCCGACAAGAACGACCCAGACATCCAGGAGAACGAGGACATGTTCCTCCAGAAGCTAGAGGCAGAGCTCCTCGACAAGATCGACCTCAAGGGCATCAACGGAATCACGAGAGTCTTCATGACCAACAAGGACGACCGCCTCCAGCAGGTCAGCGCGCGCGGCCAGTGGGAGAAGGTCAAGGAGTGGTACCTCGAGACGGACGGGTCAAACTTCAAGCGTGTGCTCGCGGTCGACGGGGTCGACGCGGTGCGGACGTACTCGAACAACTGCGTCGAGATCTACGACACCCTCGGAGTCGAGGCCGGACGGGCCGCGCTCTACTCTGAGCTCCACCTCGTCATCTCGTTCGGAGGATCGTACGTCAACTACCGACATCTCTCGCTGCTGTGCGACCTCATGACCCAGCGAGGGAAACTCATGTCCATCACCCGACACGGTATCAACCGCACCGACGCGGGGGCGCTCTCGCGGTGCTCGTTCGAGGAGACGGTTGAGATCCTGATGGAGGCCGCCGCGATCGGAGACGTGGACGACTGCATGGGTGTCGCGGAGAACGTGCTGCTCGGACAGGTCGCCCACATGGGAACCGGAGCGTTTGACGTCTCGCTCGACCTCGAGATGCTCAAGGACGTCGTCATCGACCACCGTCTGCCGATCGCGGCCATGATGGCAGCCAGGCAGGAGGGAGGCATGACGCCCGGACCGGGAGGAGGAATGACGCCCTACGAGAACGGGTCGCCGTACGAGTACGACGTCTCAGGTGGAGGAGCGGCCTTCTCGCCGATCGCTCATCAGACGGGTGGTCAGACGCCCTCGGCCGCGCAGCTGTACTCGTTCGGACAGAGTCCGATGGGAGCCGGCATGGGTGGAATGAGTCCTGGGCACGGATACTCGCCTTCGTGAGTTCGAATGTCTCGTCGCAAACGCATCCTGAGCGTCTTTGACGCTGACAATCATGTCTCGTTCACTTTTCTGTCCAGCTCGCCGTCGTACTCTCCGACGTCTCCGTTCATGCCCCAGTCCCCGTTCCACACCGCGCAGTCTCCGTTCGGCGCGTCTCCGTTCTCGAGCTCGCCCTTCGCAGCGCGTGGAGGTCAGGCAGCGAGCCCGATGTACTCTCCGACATCGCCCTCGTTCAGGTACGTCTCCGCAACCATACCTCGCACTCTGCTGTCGCTGACGATGCCTCGTCTTTCTGCTACCTTTACAGCCCTGCCTCCCCCTCCTTCTCCCCGGCCTCCCCATCCTTCTCGCCCGCGTCACCATCCTTCTCCCCTGCATCACCGTCGTTCTCTCCGGCTTCGCCCTCCTTCTCCCCAGCGTCGCCCAACTTCTCCCCAGCCTCGCCGTCATACTCGCCCTCGTCGCCACAGCTGCACTACTCCCCGGCCAGCCCTCGCTTCGGGTACTCGCCCACTTCACCTTCCGGGCCCACGAGGATGTCCCCGACGAGTCCGACGTACTCGCCCGCGTCCCCGACCTTCTCTCCGGCTTCGCCGACCTACTCTCCTGCCTCGCCAAGCTTCTCGCCAGCGAGTCCGTCGTTCTCACCGAGATCCCCCGTCGTCGGCAGCCCGGCGAACGCGAACGGATCGTCGTCGACGGGAGGAGGAGCGTCGTGGAAGAAGAAGGCGGCCAGTGGAAGTGCGGCGTCGCCCAGCTGGAAGAAGTAGGTTGGTTGATGGTTTGGGTCTGGTGAGGGTGCCTTTTGAGGTTACGCGTGGTGGTGTTCTTGTTCTCTCTTCTTTCCTACCTGCCCCCCTTTTATCCCTTCCCCACCCCCTGTTTGACGATCTGTAGAAGAGTAAATACGACGCTACATTATCATTATGGAAAGCACGGAGGAGGAAAGAAGGTCCGCCCGCGAGCTGACTGAGAGAGATTGAAAGTGGTGCACGTTCCACCTAGCCTCTTTGTCACCTGCTCCCGTCCTCATCCCAGCGCTTGAGATTGGTCGTCATGAAGTCATTAAAGAAAGCTGAAACGTATGCTATGCTAGTCGTGCGTATTCGCAGAAGAAGAGCGCCCGCGAACGAGAAAGACCTGCCCAGTCAGACCTCGTCTAGGGTCCGACATCCCACCCCTCATCGCCACCATTGGCGGTCGTGCTCGTCCCGACCTCCCATCCCTCTTGCTCTCTCTCCCTCTGTGCCTCTCCCAGCACCCTCGCCACCTCCGTCAGCTGCTGATGGAAGATCCACGGGAACGACACGAGCTTGGCCGATCTGTTTCCGTGAAAACAAAGACCAGTCCGAGTCAGTGACAACCGCCCACATCCCCCACCTCCATATTTCCAAAACCCGCTTGGCACTCACCTCCCCCTCCTCTCCACCACCGGCTCCTCCTCCACCTCCTCCTCATCCTCCTCCCTCACCGAATCCCTCCTCGCCTCCCTCTCCCTCCTCTCCCGGTCCTCCTGGTCCAACTTTTCATACGCCGCCAGCAGATGTCGATCCGAGGTGATCTGGTACGCCGCGATCGCGAAGAGCGCGAGCGGGTCGAGATTGTGGGGGTTGTCGCATTTCGGAGGGTGGGAGCGGGTGAAGTCGAGGCAGGAGTGGAAGATGGGTCGGACGATCTGGTCCGAGAAGAAGTCGCGGGAGGCTTCCTGTGGGGGTAGATGAGGGAAGGGGAAGGGGGATGTGAGTGAGTGGATGGATGATGCCGGGAGGGGGTGATGGGAGGAGAAGATGAGGACGGACCTTGATCGAGTCGTCTTTGGCTTGACGTTTTCGGGCGGACTTGAGGACGATGCCAGAGACGACCTCGACCTCGGTCAGGGCCCATCGTCGCATCAGACCAGCTAGAAGCGTGTTGTACTGCAGAGTTGATCGAACGTGACATCAGCGTCTGCGTGCTAGGTCAGTGAAGCGGACGGAAAGATGTGGAAGGGGGGCTGACCGCTCTCGACATCTTGGCGGCGTACCACACGTACGAGTCGTCCACTTCGACCTCGCTCGAGCTCATGCGCGCATCGCAGAAGTCTGCATCGGCAACGTGGTCCATAATTGGCTCTTGGATGGAGCGGAAAAGGATGCCTAGCGTCTTGTCCGATTCGTACTGTTTTTCGGCTTGGAGATGACTGGGAAAGGCCAGGGCGAGGTAAGCAGTCAGCGGCGGACATATTCGATGCACACGCGGATTACACTAACGTCTTGCCCATGAAATCGGGCCACTCGGTTGCTCTGAAGATAATCAAGAGTGGGAGTGAGCCTGGGTCGAAGGGAGAACAGGTTGTGCGACGCAGGCTGAAGAAGCGGTCTCTGACCTGAGGTTCATCGGTTGAACTGCTGGCATGCCGCTCTTGGGATAGTCAACCGCGTTCGAGTGTAGCTGACCTTCAAGTGGAGAGAGGGATGGGCTGAGGTCAGGCTCCGACGAACGGAACGGTTCGCGTCTCTGGGTACGTACAGAGGGCCAGACAGTTCGGGTGCGAGGGACCGTAACGGTCCGCCTGAGCGAGATGAGCATTTGCGATTTGACCTAGGTTATCGGCCTTGATGAATTCTATGAGGTAGTCCTGCAGATCTCGAGGTGTGATCTCGGTGTCGACCGTCTTTGGCGGGGGTGGGTCGGGGTCGAAGGCTTTCGCCATCTTCTTCGGCAAGAGCCTTTGGTCCCAAATGACCGTGAACATGTCCTGGAAAGCAGACAGTGGAACATCAGTGACCGTCGGTACCGAATATGAGGCGGATCGAAGGAGAGACGGGCGTACTCCATCGAGGTCTCCTCCAGACAGCTGCGAGGGAAGGTCCTGAACTCCCTTCTGCGAGAAGACGATCACGTTGACGAGATGATGGAGCTCGACCCGATCGACAGCCTTGGCGACTCGCATGTCTCCCGGATGAAGCGCAGGCGACCTCGCTACGACCGTCTTCGCAGTGACCACGTGTCGGCCCAGATCTGGCCGCCGCGCGTCCTCGTACTGGACAAAGATCTACGACAAAAGCATGGTCAGCAATTTGCAATCTGATACAGGCTATTCCGAGACGACGCCGACTCACCTCTCCCTGCTCTAGCACGCCAAGCTCATCGACGACTCCGAACAGGAAAGCCCCTTGCTTGATCTCGATCCTCGCTCGGTGCTTGAGATCCTGAAGGACCCGGCACTCGACAGCGTTGAGCACGTTCCGCAAAAGGGGTTCGTCTCCAAAGCCAGCGTCGAGAAGCTCCTGGATCGGAAACTTCGACCAAGAGAGAAGGTCCAGGTCAGTGAACGAGCCTTGCTTCCCCGCCGGGGGTGTGACTTACTGTAGACATCGAGTAGACCCGCTTGTCCGATGCAACCTCCTCCGGAACCTTCTGCTGGAGCTCCCAGGCGACACGGTTCGGGTTGCCGATCGTCTGCGCAAACAGGACCGCCTGCTCAAACAGCGAGGTGAAGACCGAGTCGTCGACGCCGAGATAAGACAGCAGGGTGATGAACTGTCGGTTCAGGTACGCGAACGAAAATTGCGAGGTCTGAAGGTAAATCGAGCCGGATGTCAGCTTGAGAAACAAATTGATAAGACTGAGGGCAAGAGGATACAGACCTTCATGACTTGCAGATCCTTCTCGGGCGACAGAAACTTGACCATACTCGGTCGGACCATGATCTGCTTCTTTGTCGGTCGAAGATGCCCGGGTGCATCAGGCCAGGCGACGAGCACACCCTTGACACCGCCTGCTCGGAACTGCACCGCGCTGGGGAAGGCATCGACCCCTTGAGTCTTGCCGAGCGTCTTTGCGGCCTGGTCGAGGATGGACGGGTGAGCGATCCCGACACCATCGGTGAACAGGCTGTAGCAGGTGAGGAATCCCTGGTCAGCCGGCATTCACGTCCGCCACAGGCAGCGCTAGACTGACTATTGGTTCTTTCCGCCGGGCGGAAGAGTCGGATCCTTGACGACGGTGATATCCTGCGAGAGTCGAGGTTTCAGCACCGTTGAGCAGCCGACCAAGAGGAACAGAGACATATAAGTCAGACTGACCTTAATCCTCTTCATGTCAACCTTCATCGCGAGCCGAGTGCTGCTGAAGCAGAGACCCATCCTGGCAGCGTACTTGGCGACCACCTGTTGAATCAGACAAGGGTCAGAGAGCGAGACAGGATCCGGGGTCAAATTGACAGTGACAAACTTTTTCCTATGAGCGGTCAAGAAAGATGGATCAGCGTGTGATCGCGCACGTACAAACGAAGTCAAAGATGTCGCTTACCTTTGAGAAGTCGCCCATCCACTTTCGGATGTCGTCCGCCGAGAGCTCTGCGTCCTCGCTGAAGAACCAGCACGATCTTTCCTTCGCCTGCGACTCTCCAAAGGCGAGGAAGACTGCGCAAAAGAAGGCATCAGACACGCACACGAGGAGGGTGTATGAGAGAGACCACTGACCGTAGTGCTTCCCTCCGATCTTGATCCCGGAACGTAGAGCGCGCCTGACTCTTCCGAGCACTCCCGAGGATGGGACCAGGTTGTCGTAGATCCTGTACGCCCAGTCGATCCAGAGCGCGTCGTCCTCGTCGCAAAAGTGGACGCGAAGGAACTGGTTGATCCTGGACGCGTACCGCTGAAGGACTCGGTTCGATGTCTCCGGCTCGGGCGGGAACGACAAGAGTCGCAGAGGCGTGAGTAGTGCCCGTCGTGGAGAGGCCATGTGCTCGGACGGTTGGCCTGGTCGCGGTCGAGGAGTTGCCGCGAGCTCTGCCGGAGAGAAGAGAGCGGACTCGGTCAGCCCGACAGAGCGCGATGCGCCTCGCCTCGATACAGTCTCTCGACTTACTTGAGACCTGTCGGGGGATGTTGAGAATCTTTTCTTCCCAGAACAGATCTTCGAGGATGCGCGACTGGACGTGAAGCCGCTTTCCTTCGTCCCGAAGATGCGTGGTGTGATCCTTGAGGGCGGTCAGCAGCTTTGCGACGTCCCACGTGCGTACTCGCCCGTTCGCGACGAGGGTATCGACGAGATAGCGAATCTCGAATGGCTGCTTGTTCAATCCGCCCAGGTCCGGGGACGGCAGAGTCACGCTCGGCTCGGCGAGAGGCTGGGCTTGGGTTGCGCCGTGGGCCATGCGAGCGACGATCGTGTGCGAGATGTCGTCGTCCGAGAGCTGGGCGAGCTTGTCCATCACCTGGAACAAGGCTCGACGGTCGGTGTTGGCGAAGGTGAACCGGAAGGTTGTCCAGTGTGCGGCCTCAAACCTGAGCCCGTTGTTGGTCGTCCGGCCCAACGACGACACCGGTCCGGCGTCGACCTCTTCTTTGCGCTTCACGACCGGAACCCTCTTGTCCACGATCGCACCGTTCGAGATCATGACTTTTGCAGTCTCGGTCACAGTCTCGCCGACGGCAAAGTCCATCTCGGTCGCCTGCCTCTTGCCGTACATCTCGGTCATGCCAGACCCGGACCCAGACCCATCGACGAGCGCGACCGGTTCCTTGAGATGGACCGTGTACTTTGGAGGCCGTCGCGAGGTGATGGTCAGGATCTGCACGTCCTTCCCATCGTGGTGGCCGTCCTCGAGCTGGACGCCTCCGGCGATGACATCCTCAAACAGCATCTCGCCAGCGAGCGGCCACATGGCCTCGCAGTCGCGGTGAGCCTCGAGGAAGAGCTCAAAGTAGAAATGCGTCCGAGAGAGGTTGACCGAGAGGAACGGGTGGTGGACGTCGCCTTGCTCGACCTCTCCGACGGACGGCGTCGCGTGCTGGAAGTCCGAGTAGATAGTCTTTCCTCGTCGGGTGCCGATGGTCACGTGCCGAGGGACGAGTCGCAGCTTGTCAGGCCTGGGCGTGTTCTTTGGCTTCTGTCCGGTGATGGTTTCCTGCTCCTTCTGGTACGCTCTGAACGCGTCCTCCTGGGTTGGCAGCGCGTTCGCCCGCGCGGGAGGTGGCGGAGGCGTCCGAAAGTAGGCCTTGTTGAGGAGCGCGACAGGCTTTGGGATGTGCTGGTACGGCCTCTCGCGCTCGATGTGGAACGGAGTATGGACCTTGACAGGCTTGGGTGGTTTGGGTGGTTGCGGTCGGGCGACGTAGGCGGGACCTGTGCGATGCATCGGGGGCGGAGGGTCTGGGTCGGCGACGGGCGAGGGCGACGTGTCTCTGCTGTAGTTGTTGTGCCGACCGGATGAGAAGGCGGAAAACGCCCTTGCGCTGGTGGATGAGCTTGATGAGCTCTGTGCTGGTCTGTCTGTGTCCGAGTCCCTGTAGGAGGAGCCAGCGTTTGACGAGTGTCCGCTGAAGGATCCCCGCCCGGCCTGTCCCCCTCCCCGGCCAGCCGAAAGGCTGCTGGACGAGCTAGCGGCTCCTCCTCTCCCCCTCGGACTGGACGTTCCTCTCCCTTGCCCCCGTGCTCTAGGGTTGCCTCCGTTCATCATCCTGGAGTAGACCATCGCGGGTCAGTTGTGCGGGGTAGCCGACGACGATTTGGACGCGAGCGGGCTCACCTGCGAGGGTTGTTCCTCTCCACGGTGATCTTGTCGAGCACAGGCTTGTAGTTGGAGATATCCCATGGGTCATCCGACATGGCCGGCACGTCTGGCTGAGCTGCTTCGCGCCTATGGTAGGGTAAAGAAGTGGTCGAGAGCGAACAGGACGCAGGGCCGGAATGTTGAGCTCGACCTTCCCTCTCTGCTCCGCCCGGCGGTCGTCAAACGGCCATCTCCTCCGGCCGAACGAGCTCTCCGTCGTCCGACCTACATGTCTCCTATCCCTGTCATCCTCCTTCGACCGTCGTCTCGGTCGTGCTCTACGTCTGCTCCTGATCCGTACGCGCACCTGCTCGGCCAGCCGTCGTCCTCGCACCGGGCCTCGCCGTCGTACGCACCCGTGTTCGTGCCCGTCCTCGACACAGCCCTCGTAGACCAGCAAGGCCTCAAGGATGTCATCCGCAACGGACCCGAACCCTGGGCAGGCGTCGTCATCACCAGTCAGCGCGCGGTCGAGGCATGGGCGACAGCCGGCGACGAGCTCGACCAACCAGCTTCGACGGATGACGACCGCAAAGGAAAGGGAAAGGCCAGAGCGGGAGACACACACAGTCAGTCATCCGAATCTCCCAGAAACTACTTCAGACCTGTGACTAGGCCTCGTTCGAGGTCCGCCCGTAAGCTGCTTGCTACACTGAAGCTGACGGGTCCGACCGTCTTCTCGTTCCCTCGTCAGCGCCTCCACCGAAGAGTTTGCCGTCGTGGTCGTCGATCCCGTTCTTCTCGATAGGACCTTCGACGACAAACTCACTCCTCGCACTACCGACCCACCTCCGCCCGGACGAACGCGAGATCCACTCCCCAGCAGAAGCCGGCAACACGCCCTCCCTCGCAGACCTCATCATCGCCCAAAGCACATCCTCGTCCGCTGCCGGTGCTCCTTTCGCCTCAAACAAGCCTCTTCTGTATCTCACCGGGGACAAGAACTCGCCCGTGCTCGCCCAGCTACTGAGTGCTGCGTCACCCCCCATCCACCTCCAGGCGCGTCAAACATACCTCACCTCTCCACTGCCATCGTTCGAGCCCACCTTCTCGTCTCTCCTCGACAACCTCCTTTCCGAACCTGCCTCGGACTCGACTCGTCTGCCATGGATCGTCCTCTTTGCTCCGTCCGCGGTCGAGCTCGCGCTGCCGGTGCTGAGAGCAAAGCACGCGCTCGGCAGGGTCCGGTTCGCAGTCATCGGACCCACCACAGGCGAAGCTCTCAGGAAGGAGGACGGGGTCGGCAAGGTGTTGGAAGCAGTGCGTCCTGGTGCGGGTGGTCTCGTCGAGGTGCTGAGGAGGGAGGACGGACTGATGTGATGCATGCATCTCTGCAAACAGAGGGGTTGGGTTGCACGCGCGGGCTCGCCCGAGCATGGCACGCGACCGGCAGAGCGCCGCCCGGTCGTCTAGAATTACGAGTTTGATGATCCGAGCCAAAGATGATACTGAGCGGGAAGATGAACGTGCGCCGTTCGACACTCTCTCTGCGCGTTCAGGGCTTGCCGGCGACGATCCGAGGACGAGGCACGTCCCGCGTCCCTGCGCCGCGCATCTCTCTGATCGTCTTGCCCCTGCCCTCCCAACCTTCACCGCCCAACACCGTCAAGCCGTCTTGTATACCCCCCTCTCCTTCGTTGCCTGTCGTGATTGGTCCTTGGATAGTCTCGCTGGTGGTCCTGCTGTTGGTCTCGTGGCTGTTTATGCCCTCGACGGCTCGCTCTGAAACCTCGACGTTCGCGTCGTCAACCTCGACGCTTCCCTCCCAGCCGACAGCTCCCCAACCGTCATCACCCCCACCGATGCCTCCCATCTCCCAGCCTGGCCTTCGCGCGAGGGCCGCCTACAGGGCCTACCTACCTCCTCGGCCGAGTCTGAGCGGGTTCCGTCGTTCGTTCCGGACGTCGACCTCGAACGGAAAGGAGCAGCTCGGACCGGACGGAGAGCCCGTCATGGGCTCACAGAAGAAGAAGAGGAGAGGAATGGGTTGTGAGTCATATTCTCAGTGCTATGCTCGGCTCGGTCCATCCCATGGGAGGCGCGCGAAGTGTCGTGGGAAGGAGCTAGCTGTGGTCTCGCGAGGGGCGAATGAGCGGACGGACGGCGGCCAGACAGCACGAGGGTCGTGCAACCCTCGGTCGCACCTCCGCCAGAGCTCGTCAGGCATCCCACTAGACGTTAGACGCAGTCTCAACATGATCCGCATGGCCGCAGACATGAATATCGTTCTCGAAATGTGTCTGATCGCCTCGATCTGGCCTAGCGAGCTGACGACCCTCTTTTCCCACCTCGTCTCACCTTCCTGTCTGCTCAGCTCGCTTCCGTGCTGCCTGGGCGAGCAAGCGGCCGTCAGCGCGGTGGCCTATCCCGCTCGGACTGGGAGCTCTGGTTGTGGGAGCTATCGAGTACCAGCGCAACTGGAACGGGTCCAGACGGAGGGATCGAGCCGACGTCGGGATGGCCGAGGACGGAGACGAGATGATCGTCAGGGTGCGAGGACCATGGCAGGTCAGTACATGCGCTCACTCTGGACGTTCGAGCTTGAGCTCAACTTGCCTTGTTCTGCCATGTACCAGGTGCACGTCATGGGAGCGCTCCCTCTGCGGTCCCTCTCTCGACTGTGGGGCTACATGAACTCGTTCGAGGTCAGTCCCTTCCCTCCCATCGCCGAGCCTCGAGAGAGCGGCCCTGCCTCGTCTCCTGTGCTTATCACTTGCCATCTGTCCGTTTTGTAGCTGCCTGTGTGGGCTCGTGACCCTGGGTTCAGGCTGTACTCGTGGGCGTTTGGCTGCAACCTCGATGAGCTCGCCCAGCCCGACCTCCGCTCGTACGTCTCGCTCGGCGACTTCTTCTACCGCAAGCTCAAGGACGGAGTCAGGCCTATCGCAGACGTAGCACTCGTAAGCAAACACGAGCTTTCGTCTACAGGCGCGGTTCGGGCAGCTGACGACCAATCTCTTCTCAGGTGTCGCCTGCCGATGGAAAGCTCTTGCACTTTGGAGCCATCACTGGGGCCAAGGTCGAGCAGGTCAAGGGAATGAGTTACTCGCTCGACGCTCTGCTCGGAAAGACGGGAGGAACCTCGTCCGCTGGGGAGGACATCGAGTTTGACACCGACTCTGAGCGAGAGTTCGACGGTCAGTCCAGCCTGCTCGCAGCATCCTTTGGCCGGAGCTCACTTCTGTGCGTCATGATGTTTGCAGACCACGATTTTGCAAACATCAACGACATTGACTACTCGCTTGGGGACCTGCTCGGCTCGTCCAAGCAGCGCAAGGTGTCGCACAAGGCTCCTGCCGACGGGGCAGAGTCCGAGACCGAGTCGCTCCTGTCAAACTCGTCCGGATCATCCACGCCTACCGCCTTCTCTTCGTCGTCCGCCTCTGAGCCTGGATCGCCAGCCGAGGACGCGTCCGTCCCGACCGAGATGTTTGGACCCGACTCTGTCGCCCACGACGCGTCGGTCGCTGCCAACATGGGCACAAAGGCCGTCCTCGACGGCGCGACCAGCTCAAAGAGCAGCGTTTCAAAGCTTCGCGAAGGCAACGGCCTCTTCTTCACCGTCATCTACCTCGCACCTGGAGACTACCACCGCTTCCACAGTCCGACCGCTTGGGTCGTCGAGAGAAGGCGACACTTTGCTGGTCAGTCGTTCGCCTTGGCTGCTTCCTGCCTCTGCACCCTCGTCTGACTCGGCTTTTCCTCGTCCACAGGTGAACTGTTCTCGGTCTCGCCCTACATCGCCCGAAGGATGGCCAACCTGTTCGTCTTGAATGAGCGAGTCGCACGTGAGTCTTTTCTCGCCTTCTCCGCCGCCCACTCGAACGCTGACGATTGGACTTTTGTTATCCCCTTCAGTCCTCGGTCGATGGAAGCACGGTTTCTTCGGCATGGTCCCCGTCGGTGCGACCAACGTCGGATCCATCCGGATCAACTTTGACGAGGTCCGTTCATCTTCTGCCCCGCCCCTCATCCCTACACCCCCCTGACCCTCCTTTTTGCTCGCATCTGCAGTCTCTTCGAACGAACAACCGAGTCCGCCCTCACGCTGCCGGAACGTACATTGAGGCCGTCTACTCGAAGGCGTCCAAGTTGCTCCGTGGGCAGCCGCTCAACGCCGGAGACGAGATGGGAGGCTTCATGCTCGGGTCCACGATCGTGCTCATCTTTGAGGCCCCGCTGGACTTTGCCTTCTCGGTACAGGAGGGGCAGAAGATCAAGGTCGGAGAGCCCATCGGTCAGTCGATCCTGTTTTCTGCTTCTGATGGCCCAAGCTGACCTAGCCTCCTTTTTAACGCCAGGATTCGTGCCGTCGGACCCTGGAGCTCCTCGAGCGCCGTCGCCTTCTCCTTCCGTTTCCAAGTAGACTGTCCCATCCTTCTTTCGTTTCGCTCTCTACGTCTTTGCCATGGAGCTCCCCCTCCTCACTTCTTGCTTCGCACGCACACTTCTTGCTTTCTCACGTCCGCGCTAGCAGTTCAACATCTGGCTTCTTTCTTGGTCGTCCTCGTTCTTGCATGTTCATCTTCACGACTCGAAAATGTGTAGGCTCGTTTGTAACCGCAAGAGGCCCACGCGGCAATACGCGGGGCCCGTGAACAAAGGGAGGCAAGGTAGGCTTGACCTCTATCTCCATGGCTGGACCCGTTCAAGTCCGACTCGCTCTCATCTCTGCTATGGTACTTTGGTGAGCCCTGTTCCCTTAGGCCCGCCGCTGTCCTCTCGAGCTGGTGCGGACATGGTCTACAGCCGAGGAGAGCTGACAATCTCCTCCCCCCCTTGTTCTCTCCCGACCGCCAGCTTGGCCCCCGTCTCGATGCTTCTCACCACGCCAGTCGAGCTCCAGCATGAGATCATGTCCTACCTGACTCGTCGGGACCTCGTCTCGCTCGCTCTCACCTCCCGCCAGCTGCACACGACTGCGACGCCCGAGCTGTACGCGCACGTTGAGCTTCGCTCGTTTGACGAGCTCGAGGCGTACTTCTCCGTCGGCGCCTCCTCACCTACCCTCAGCTCCAGCGCTGCGGCCGACTCCAAGATCGCCCAATGGAAGGCTCTCCATACACTGTCACTTCGCCTCCGACCAAAGGACAGCCAACGCACGCTCGGCCCGCTTCCAAGCTCGCTCCTCGCGCTCGCACCTCTGCCCCTGGACCGCCTCCGAGTCTCGTTCCATGACTCGGCTGAGCCCATCCTCCCACTACTACAACTCCTCGACCCACGTGATGTCGGTCTCGTCCGGACCGCTCGCCCTCCAGCCGGTCTGGCAGCGTCGCTCGGCGCCTGGGCGACGGCAACGACCCTCCTAAGCTGGACGAACATCACCCATCTCGCCTTCGCGCTGTCCCGCAGAGAGTTCGACGACGAGGTCACGGACGACCCGGATGACCCTACCGCTGCTCCTGAGCCTGCCAGCGACGGCCTCTTCGCGAGCGTCAAGACGGCAACCTTTGCGTACGGTCTCGACCAGGACCGGGACAGCTGGGATGTCATGGACAACGACTACTCCGACTTCCAGACCTCGGTCCAACAATTCCTCCGTCTCTGTCCTGCGCTCGACTGGCTCACCGTCTACGCCGCGGAACCGACAGCGTTCGACGAGCTTGCAGAGATGGTGCTCGAGGCAGCCGACGAGATGGGCTCGTCCGCGAGAGGGGTCAAGATCCGGGACACGCCAACAGGACGAACGATCCCGGAAGAGGGAGCACCTGAGAAGGCGAATGTCTTGGGGGAGTTCAAGGGGCCTGGAGGCTGGTCAGAGGGGCTCACGATGGACTTTGCGGTGGAGAGAGAGGAGAGAGGCGAGTAGGAACGGAAGAGAGTCGTCATGGGATATAGATGTACGTCAGGGTCAGGGACCGGAGGCGATGGACGTGCGAAATAGCGGTAGATATACATACAGGCAAGGTATCGCAAGGAGAACGTGCAATCTAAGATGCACCGAGACGACTGGGAAGGCGAAAGAAAGCAACACGAAACGCGACCATTCAGCACGGAACCCATCCTCATTCCCTTTCCGCCCCAACGAGACTTGTCCTCCCTGCCAGCGCCGTCGAACCCTTCCTCCTGGACTGCACAGGAGCTCCTTCGTCAGGCGTAGCCGGGACAGACATCAGCCCGTGAAGGATGGCCGGCGTAGCAGGCATCGACGCCAGCCCTCCTCCGTCAGTCGTCGACGACGCCGACGGGCTCATCGACAACGACGGCGATAGCGTGGGAGTCATCATCACTCCCCTTCTCTCCCTGTCTCCCTCTTTGCTCCTCGACCCCCTCTCGGGCGAGGCATACGCCTCGCACACGATCATCGTCCCCTCCGAGCTCAGACTCGTCTCGCTTCCCAGGGACTCCCTCTTCTTCTTCTCCTTCTTCCCGCTCTCGTCCTCGTTAGCGGCCCGACCCGTCGCCTCCTGTAGCCGGTTGACCAGCAGCGTCCTCTCTCGTCGCCAATTCTTCCATTTGGGCCCGTGTGCATACGTATCGAGGTGAGCGATGTCGGCCCAGAGGGGTGCGAGGTCGGTTGCAGAGTGAGGGAGGGAGAGCGCGTCCAGTCGGGCAGAGACAGCACGGAGGGCGGTGAAGAGGGTCTTGAGCGTCGGGGTGGGACCGAGAGGGGCGGTTGGCGGATGGAAGGCTGGGGCGAGGGCGGAGAGGACCGGCGGCGGGAAGGTGGTTGCTGGAGGGTGAGGGACGAAGGATGGGAGAAGGGAGTGCTGTTGCTGGTGGGACGTAGGTACGAGGCCGTCGGTGTACGTATCTGTTGGTGTGTGGTCGTGGGTGGCTTTGATAGGCGTCGGAGGGATGATGGCCAGGTCGGGCGAGGAACCGGTCGGTCGCGGGGGCAAGCTTGTGTTGACGATGGCCTGTGACTGTCTCTGCAAGACGAAAGGTGAGAGTGCGTCAGCTCAGACCTTGACTCGCACCTCCTCAGAACGGCATCAAAGAAGAACTGACCTTGATTGCCTTGAGTTCGAGCATGGTCCTCGTCCAATTCGCCTGCCTGATCCTCTCGTCCTGCAGCTCCTGGAGTCTCCTGTGCGAGTTGTCGATCCTCTTGAGCTGCTCAATCAGGTTGGGTAGCAGCGGAGCAGGCAGGAACAGGAGGAGGTAGTCGATCTCGTCCATCGGAGCAAGCTCAACGACCAGCGGCCCTCCTGGCGAACCGCCGCCGTCTCGTCCGGATGGGTCCGGCGAACCGCCCAGGTCGGGCGTCCGGGGAGCGGTCAACCGTCGGATCCTCGAGGTCCCGGAGCGAAGAGCACTCTCGGCTTGATTTGCTGGTGTGGTGAGCGAGCGGACTCTGGCGTGGCTGCTGAAGTGGTACCTCGACAGTGAGGGGGGAGAGCCTCGCTTGGGTGGGCGAGGAAACACGGGCAGCGGTTGAAGCACGTCCATCGTGACGGGCTGAGCGACAAAGGGCGGAAGAATACGACAAGGAAGAGCGGGATGGTGTTGAGAGGGCGAAGAGGAGTGTGAAAGGCGAGTGTACCCCTGCAGGGTCCGTCCAGGCACCAGGGCAGGAGGCGAGGAGGCGAGCTCACTCAGGGCAATCACTGCAACGTCGCCGTCCGTCAAGTCACGACAGAGCCATCTTCGACGGATAAGCAGCCAGCCAGCCAGAAGCTGAACAGCCTGGATCAGCTTGCGCAGGATATGCGACAACTCATGCCGAAGAGGACGTCGCGGTTGTTGACAGCTTCGAGCTTCGACGGTCGCAAGCTCGCGAATTCATCGGTGGTGCCGAACTCGTGATCTCCCGACTCTCCGACGTCGATGTCGAGTGACCGAGTAAACGGAGTTTGATAAGTAGGTAGAGGTAGCATTGAGCTACTAGTGATTAAAGGCAGAAGAAGGGGAACCCAAGAGGACGACGACCTGACACCCCGGCAGAACGAGACGAGAGCCAGACACTAGAGACCCAGAGGGGGAACACTACGAAAGAACGAGTAGAGTAGCGATCGACAAGGCATCCGACAGTATCTACAGTCCGGGCATGGCCATAACCTTGGCTCCAGAGTCGCCCGAGGCGGCCTCAGCGGCAGGAGCAGCAGGAGCGGAGGCCGCCGCAACCTCAGCAGCGGCGGTCGCGGTAGCAGGCTCAGCGGGAGGCGATGCGGCAGCTCCGCCGGCGATGCGGAGGGACTGGGCAAGCAGCTCAGGGGTCGCAGGGTCGACTGGAAGCGGAAAGAGAACGAGGTCAGCGAGCCCAGGTGATGCTTGAGGCAAGCAGATCACTCACTGAAGGCGAGGGCAGGTCCCTGTGAAGCGAGAGAAGACATATGGATCAGCATGGGCGGAGTAAGAAGGAAGGAACAAGCTCGTCTCGACTCACAGCGACTGTGACACAAGAAAAGGCAGATGGATTCTGGGTCAGCCGAATGTCTGCATACAGCAGCGCAGTCTTTGTACGACTCACTAATGTCAGCGGTAGCCATGTTGATGACGTTTCCGTTCAGGGGCTCTCCGTTCTTGGAGATCTGGACGAGAAGGAAAGCGGCGGGGAAAAGACGCGCGGTTAGTCACCCGATTGGTCGACCGCACGAGCGAAACAACCAGGGACTGACGTAGATGTACTGTTGCGCGGACGAGGAAGAGTGACAGTGTCAGATGACGACTGTGTGGCATAGGCGTGGGATGGAAAGGGTACTGACAGCGGGTCCGAGGAGACCAGCGGGTACGACGCACGAGTTCATCGGGAAGACGGTCGAGGTCACGGCTCCTCCGGTGAACATGTGGCCTGGAAAAACGGGATAGAATCAGACACTCGAACGAGCTTCGTGGGCAGCAGTGAAGACGTACAGAAGAGGGTTCCGGTGGTCGACTCTCCAGACGAGGTAAACGAGAGCTTGGATCCAGACTGGACGGCTCCAGTGTCGGCCGTGACGGTCAGAGTCGCTTGGGCTGCGGGTACGAGCAGGCAAAGGGTCAATCTCAAGACAGGCCACACTGGAAGGCCGATGCGGGACGACTGACGAGTGACGCCGAGGGGGCTGATATCGCATCCGCCAGAGACAAAGCCGACCGCGAGGGCAAGGATGGCCGGAGGAAGAAGCGCCTGATCGAAAGCTGGGGACGGCAAACAGAGTCAGAGCCGTGTGCGAGACGAGTGACGCTGAGCCGCTTACCTTGAGGCGCAAACTGTCCGAGGGTCATGCTGTTGAGCAGCGAAGAGTGCTACCAGAGCGAGAAGAGGCTGGCGCGTTAGCCATCATCAGCAGACTCAGCGCGTATAAGCTGCACGTACTCGAGCCTCGATGGACAGAATTTGGGCTGAGAACCAAAGAATGTGAACCAGTCAGTCGAGCTTTGCGTCGTGAACCAGTATCCTTGGGATGGCGGATGCTCACCAGCGGAGATCAGGACGGCCTTGTCATCGATGATGGTCGACGCTCCCAGGTAGGCAGACGTTCCGACGTACTGGTCACGATGGCGAGCAAGGAAAAGTCAACTTGGGATCGAAAGGCACGAGTACACGAGATCAGCTGAGACGTACCTCGAGCACTCGAGCGGTAGCAATGAACGTCTTGACGTCGGTCAGAGCAGAGCTGAAGTCGAAGCTAAAGGGTGTCGAAGGTAGTGACAGGTAAGCAACGATCGGTCGACGGTCGTTCCAGGTCAGGGTCGGACTGACGTGCACTTTGATCCGATCGGGTCCTGGCCGACATTCTTGATCGCAGCCTCGAGCGCAGTCACGTGAGCAGCCTCGTCCTTGCTGACGACTCCGAGCTGGAAAGAAAGAGGGCGAGAGAGAGGGGGGCAACCGACCGAGATGAGCTCGTGCGACCGGACCAGCGCGAGCGGGGCCCACCCGAGGCGAGAAGAGGACGACGGCGAGCTCACCTGTTCGGCAACCAGCGCAGACGACACAAACCCAGCGGCAGTGTACTCCTCGGGCTTGAAATTTGCCAAGGCCTCGGTGTAGAACTTTGATTCGAGGTCTGCAAGGCGAAAGACGAGGTCGACGTCAGCGAAGGAGCGGCGGAGAGTGCGCCGGTCGGGAGCTCATCTCGGGCTCACTCTCGAGTACGTTGGCAAACTGGAGCACAATCGCAGAAGCAGCCTGACGCTTGTCGAGCGCATTCCGGGTCCACAGAGGAGCAGCGACGACCGACGAGATCAGAGGGAGAACAGAGGCAGCGAGGGCGAGCGGGCCGAGCATCGTGAACGAGAGGTGAAGATGAGGTCGGGGAGAGGTGGAGAGGGGGAGTTGGGTTGAGAAGAGGAAGGGGTGTGAACCGCGAAGAGGAGGAGGGTGGTGGTGATTAGGAGGATAGGGAGTGTGGGATCGTTGGCTAGCAGCGAGGGAGAGGTGGGAAGGTCGAGAAGGTGGGCCGGCCTACGAGAGCGAGACGGATGAGCTCAACGTCAGCGGGCACGGAGCACTGAGCGACAGAAAGAGAGCTCACCTGCGGATGGTAGGGGGAGGAAGGGAGAAGCGGAAATGTAGAAGAGAGGAGAGAGGAAGATGGCGGTTGAAGGTCAAGCAGAAAGAGGTGAGAGAGGGACCAAGACCAAAGCTCGCCCTGACAAACGACCCCTGTCCCGGTCTCCCCGTCCCCCTCCACGTTGCCATGGGACGGAGATCAGCCCCTTCAGCTCGCAGTCGCCAACACTGATGCCGATGCTGGAAGGAGGCAGACGAAAGCTTCCAGAGCGACTGCTTCAAACGAGAAAGGGCTGTGAACGGATGGACAACAAGTACTTTGGAAACATGCCGACGGTCATTTTTGCGAGCGACATGCAAGCCATAAGCTTGTTACTTGCCCGGTCATTGGTCCATACCCAGCACGATTGCACGCCTACAGACGCGTGGTGTGCCGATGCCTGAGTCTCGACAAACGAAAGAAGCAGCTGGCAGCTAGAATTAAAATTGAACAGGCATGTGGGACGGCTGGAGATAGACAATGTTGCACTGAGCGCAACAGATGACAGGCGGCGACCTGAACTGCGAGATGCTGCTCAGCACAAGGTACAGACCAAAAGGAAGGTATCATGCAGCCGACCGGAGCCATCGCGAAGCGATGGCGACGGACGGCAAAATTATAAGCTACAAGCAGGATTTGAACCTGCGCCCTCAAAGAGGAGTAGATGATTGGTTATAGACCGTTCTAATCTACCGTCGTAGACCACTTGACTATTGCAGCTACGAAGATTGTTTGATGTCAACGCTTATGGGTACCGGTACCAGTCTGCCTGTTAGTCTAGCTGGTGGTAAATGAGCACTTTTTTGGATTTGCATTCTCCCTCCCTTTCAGAGGCTAAATGCATTCTCGTCGCATCAGGTCATTAGTCAGAGCAACGAACAGGATCCGAGTCATGACCGGATTGAGGCAGACGGACTCGACGCAACGGCCTGGTTTGCAGATCACTTCCCATTGCCGGTGCCGCTCCACCCAGCCCGCTTGCCGGTCTTTTTGTAGGTCAAGGTATGGTCCGCTCTGGTCACATTGCGGGCTCAGCCCAGGATGTCTTCAATCTCCACGCAGAGATTGATTTCGAGTGACGCCTTCCGGACTCAAATTCCCAGCCGTATCTGTACAACCCTGCTCACATGCTCAGCTTCCTCCTGGCTGAACTTGGTTTACACGGTACGAATCATGTTTTTCGATTACACAAGGCCTCCGACGACGCCTCCCTCTCCTGCGCTAGCCATCCTGTCAACCTCGTACAGGACCTCGGTTCTGATCACGTACTTTGCACCCTCGAGGGCAGACGGGAAAACGGGCGAGCCCTCGTGCAGAAGCGAGCCTTCCGTCGCGCCGTGCTGGACGAAGATGAGGTCGAGGTCAGCGATCGCGCAAGGGACAGAGGAAGACGTGTGACGACTCACAGGGAAGATGAGGGCTGCTCCCTGGATGGGTCGCACCGGTCGAGCATCGATCACGCCGTCGCGGTTGGGGTCGGGAATGAAGAACGTCGTCTGGCCGGCCTCGAACGAGTCGTTGAGGTACAGCAGGAACGTGAAGCGCGAGTACACCTGCGACGGAAGGGGGGTCGGCGTCAGTGAGGCGGAGAAGTGGCTGTGTCATGATCGAGTCCATAGACTCACCTTCGGGTCCGAGTCGTAGACGTATTGGGCAGCCACCTTGCCGTCCTCTGAGGCAGCGATCTCGCTCGAAGAGGGCCACTAAATAAAAGAGGTGGATGCAGTCAGCCTTGTCCCAAACGAGAGGGCGAGACAGACAGACTAGGACTCACTGCTCCATCGACGTGGGGTCGGTACACGCTTCCCTCCCTGTATCGGTAAATCCGGAACCGTCGGTTGATACCGACGAGAGCCCCGCTCGACTTGGATCCAGTGGGGACGGGCAGGTGCGAGGGGAGCAGGTGCGAGATTCGGTTGAAGAGCGGGTCAATCAACTGAGGCGGGGCGAGCAGGATCAGGTTGTGGGCCAGGATCTGATCGAAAAGGTGTCAAGGGTCAGCTCAGAATACATGGAGTAGAACTCTGCGAGCGTACTTACCGAGTTGAGCTCTGCTGCTGATCCTCCGACTGGCTTGTCCTCGATCATGCCGACGGTCTCGCTCATCGAGACCAGGTCGACGCACTCGGACTCGGACAGCACATCCGTGATCAGCATCGCACCAGGCACCCCAGGGACGTGGTGCAGGACAGGAGCGACGCTCGGGGTGGAAGAGAGGGCAAGCGCTGTCGATTCTGAAGCGTGATAGACGATGGCGGGGAACTGGTTGGGCGGTCGGCGGGAAGGTCCGGGTGTCGTATCGAGGGCGACGATCGAAGACTTGTACGCAGCCACGTGCGACTCGTCTGATCAAACACGAAGAACTGGCTTCAGTGACTTGCGCGAGTGACTTCAGACTCTGAACGGAGGGTGGACGACTGACCGACGAGCGTTCCCGCCTCGACCTCGCTCCACAGGTTCCTCTTTGCTCCAGCACCCTCGACTGCCTTGTCCTTGCCCTTGACGTCCCACTCCTGCCACTTTCTCACTCCCTTGGCACCCCGTCCGACATCGCTCAGGACGACACCCTCGGCTGCCACTCCTCCACTGTCTCCGACCCTGGTGGTGGCGCGCAGGATCGAGTCGAGGACCTCCCAGACCATGCTCTCCTCCTTCTCCTCCTCCTGCCTGGATCTGTTCTTGCCCTTGGCAGCAGAGATGGCTGCAGCGTCGCACTCCCTGACCCATCGCTGGAGGGAGCCCAGCTTTGGGGTGATGGACCGGAGCCGGAGCTCAGACAGCAGGACGAGCGACTCGAGGTGGAGCGACGACTGCAGCGTCGTCGAGATGCGCGAGGTCAAGCTGGAGCCTGCACAAGGAGGGTGAGGTAAGCGGAGGAGTCAGTGCGGAAGAGATGAAACGCTGACAGCCGACTGATGATGCCGAGGCGAGGGACGGACCTGTTCCGGTCGTCTCCTGGAGCGCCCTCCAGGCGTCCCACATTGCGCCCTTGAACGCCTTGAGCTGCTTCGACTTTAGCATCTCTGGGTTCTGGGTGATGGCAGTCAGAACCTCGATTGTAGACTCGAGCTCCTCGGGGAAGATGACCCCGCCAATCAGATCGCTCTCGACATCCTCGACCAAAGGAGCGGGCACGGCAGCGACGACTTTCTTCTGGTTCGTCGTCGCAGCCTTCTTGTTGGCAGACGCAGACGCGTTGCCGTTCGCCTTGCGCTTGTTGATCGAGTTCGCCTTGGCCATGACAAAAGAGAGAGAAGATCGGAGGCTAGGAAGCGGGTGAGGGAGTTGGAGGACAGTCGGGTCGAGCTCACCTCGGGCCTCGAGCTTCTCAAACCTCCGGGGGACCCCGACAGCGCAGCGCAGGAAAGACGAACCAGCAGCAGACACCGTCCCAGCAGAGCACGGTAGAGGTATCAAATAAGATTCTAGTTGGGAACCGCAGAAATGCCTAGCTTTCTTATCATCAGACATCGGTCCGGTAGAGAAAAGACGCCGACTTCACCACCAGCCAGACAAGCAGGCAGACTGGTACCGGCACCCAGAAAGGAGGGACATCGACCAATCTTCGCAGCTGCAAAGTCTTGTGGTCTACGACGGTAGATTAGAACGGTCTATGACCAATCATCTACTCCTCTCTGGGGAGCAGTACTACAACCAGACCAGATGCGGTGAAGACCAGGACCTCTTTCGCTGGACAAGCCGATCAAGCCAGAGACAGCGACATGACCATCGACTAGCTTCCCGGGGCCACTGCTACCTTGCCTTCCTCTTGTGCTACCCTGAGCGTCTCCTCCAATTCCTTCCTGGACGCCTCATCTCGCTCCAACCTTTCCCGCTCCAGTCTCTCATCCTCCACCCTGAGCCTCTCCTTCTCCACCCGCTTCACCTCCCGCTCCTTCCATGTCCCGCGCCTGAACTTCATGCCGTCCCACATCTCCCCGCCCTGTCCTCCTCCGGGCATGACGACGCCGAACTCCCTCCTGAGATCGCCAAGGTCCTGCTCCCATCTGCGCTCCCAGTACACGCCTATCAGCGGACGGCACTTGCGCGCCGCATCGGTCGCCCAGGGGAGATACGAGGTGAGGAGGGTCGACCGTTGGGCAGGGGTGAGGGTGTTGAATGGGGAGAGGATGGTGAGAGACGACAGAATGGGCATCGGCAGGGACGTTTGATGGGCCTCGAAGATCTTGAGCGCAATCTCGGGCAGGAGGGTAGACGGGAGAGAGAAGAGGGTATGCGAAAAGTCGTGCGTTTCACTAAGAGGCGGGTAGATGTACGACCGGGTGTCAGCGACGGTAAGAGGCGAGGTTGAGCTCGAGATTCCGACCCAGCGGGACTGACCGGTATCTCTGGAGGACGTAGGCAAGTTCAGGGTCATCCACGTGGTGAACTGGCGCTCTCGTGTCTGGGCTTGTGTTGCACTTTTCGAGCCAGTCGCAGTAGGACCGTCCGAGGGTGCCGTCCGGCAGCGAGCGGAGGTAGTCAAGGTCAATCACCTCCGAGTGGATCCTCGGCCGGTCACGCAGGATCGCACGACCTTCGGCGGAAGAGAACATCGTGTCACGCAGAGCGGGGAGGAAGGGCGTCGAGGTTGTCTCGGACAGGGCCGCGATCATGTCTGTGAAGCCAGCTCGACGTCAGCGACGGGAAGAGCTCCGAAGACAGGCAAAGAGCGAGCTCACCTGAACGTCTCGGGTTGAGCAATGCTGCGCCTGCGCTTCCTACGGTGAGGACGACCTTCTCGAGCGTGGTGAGAGGGATGTGACCAGGATACCTGGGCGGCATCGACGACACCGACCGGTGGGCGGCCGTAGATGGCAGCGGACTCGGCGGAGGGAGCAGCAGCGACGCCCCCAGCCGGGACGACGACACCACAGGCAGCGCAGACGAAAGACCCACAGGACGCATGGCGGCAGATGGACGAGTGAGGCCTAGACCGAGATCTGAGGTGGCAAGAAGGGTGCGATGGTGGCCGTTTGAGTGGGAGTCTGAAGGACGAGCGAGCTCACCTCGTTCGAGCTGAGCCTCGGCCGTCATCCGACCCCGAAACGAGCTCACCGCCAGACGACCACAACCTCGCATTAGCACAAGCTCACTCAGATCAAAGTCCCGACCACGCTCGGAGCTGCCTGCGATGCCCGACATCGCCATCATCGGCGGTAAGCACGCGCGTCGTCCTCATCCGATCTGCTGCCCCATTGGAAGCGTGAGCTCACCCATCGTGCGCGTGTCTCCGGCTCTCCTGCAGGCGGACCCGCCGGACTGACCGCCCTCAAGACGCTCACCGAGAACGGGTTCGACCCTATCCTGTTTGAGGCCGAGGACGAGATCGGAGGCACGTTCAGGTCAGTGCAGTACCATGCCGAGCCGATCATCTCCCCGACGACCGAAGCTCACCCCCGTCTCCCGCCCTTTCCGCGCGCTGTCCAGGTACCGGTCGTACGAGAACGCAGAGCTCGTCTCGTCAAAGTAGGCGTGCTCCTAGACATCTGTACATCGACCAAGCATGGCTGACTCGGGCTCGTTCGATCGCGCAGACAGCTTACGACGTTTAGTGACTTCCGGTTCCCACCGTCCCAACCGGACCACGTCTCGCTCGCCCAATATGTCGCCTACCTCAACCGATACGTAGACAAATTCAACCTTCGAGATCGAATCAACACGGCCACCCGCGTCGTCAGCGTCAGGAGGAACAAGGACGGCGACGGCAAGGGTCATGTCGTCCAGGTCCGACGCAAGGACAGTTCGCCGACACGGGGTCAGTCCGCATCCATGCTCGTACGCCCCTCCCTAACCGACTCTTGTGCTGACCGTAGTTATGGTTTCGCAGAGACGGAGACGTTCCACGTGCGCTACCTCTGCATCTGCACCGGTCTTCACGTGCTTCCTCAGATCCCGACGATCCCGGGCATCCAGCACATCTCGTCCCATCCGGACAAGGAGGTCATCCACTCGTCGTCCTACAAGAAGACCGACCAGCTCGTAGACAAGAAGGTCCTCATCCTCGGCACAGGAGAGACAGGCATGGATCTCGCATATGCGGCCGTCAAGGCTGGCGCCAAGGAGGTCTTTCTCTGCACCCGAGGAGGGTTCCTGTCCTTCCCAAAGGCGCTCAACAACTTCTCGTTCCTCGGAGTCACGTTTGACAGCCCGACCCCGCTACCGATCGACACGCTCATCACGAACCTGTTTGAGTCGAGCTACGTCCATCGGTGGGTGGCCGAGTCCCGTCTGCGGTGGTTCGTGTCCGACTTTGTGATCAAGCGGGTGCTCTGGGTCTTGACCGGAACCACGGCCGGTTGCAACCAGTGGGTCGGAGAGCTCCCGGCAGAGCGACTCGGTCGAGTGCGTTTGCGTCCCCTCATCTCTCTTCTATCCTCGATGGGCGCTGACTCCGAAACATTGTCTCCACCAGGCCTACGTGTTCCTCAACAAGTCGCAGAAGGCCATGACGTTCATCAACCGGCCCTACTTCTCTCGCTCGCGTCTGCTGTCGTTCCTATCGTCGTACTCTGACCCACAGGCGGACGTCGAGACGGCTGGGCACGTCGAGATCATGCCCGCTCCGGTGGGCGTCGACGCGAACGGGCGGATGAAGTTTGACTGGGAGGCAACGCAGGCGCGAGGCGGAAGCTGGGGCAAGGTGCGAGCGAGGATGGAGGCGAAGAAGTGCGAGCCCGAGTGAGTGCATGGGTTGGGGCAGAGTGGTAGACGGGTTGGGTGCTAACGTCTTCTTTCCTTGCGGTCCAGTCTTGTCATTCTCGCGACCGGGTATACTCAGGAGGTGCGTCCTGTTGCCCTTGCTCCTATCCGATCTGCGACGACGGAACTGATCCTCCTTAACACCCTGCAGTTTGACTCGTGGCTCGGCAATGAGTACCCTCGCCCTTGGGATGCCACTCTTCGCGACATCGTTCGCCCTGGAGAGGAGGACATCGCCTTCATCGGTTTCGTTCGACCTGGAGTCGGCGCGATCCCCCCTATCGCAGAGCAACAATCGATGTGGTGGACGCTCCTTCTTCAAAAGAACATGCCTCCGCCCGTCACACCCCCGCACTACTACCTTCTCTCCGCTCCAACCGCTCGAATTCGGTCAGTGTCGCTTTCGCTCTCTTTCAAAGACCGCGCTCGCGTCCAAACGCTACTGACACAACCTCTGGCGCTGATAGATACGGCGTGGACCACTCTACGTACATGAGTACGCTTGCCAAAGACATGGGCACCTCACCATCTCTGCTCCGGCTGTGGTGGGAGCACGGCTGGTTCGTCGTGCTCATCTACTGGTACGTCTTAATCTTGACCATCGCGTTCTCTTGTTTCTTGTCCAACCGCTTGACTGAACCTGTGTCTCTGTCTGTTTCATCGCCAGCTTCTCTGCCGCCTTTACGACGAACTACCGCCTCGTCGGCCCGTTCGCCTTTGACGGAGCAGCAGAGATCGTCAAGACGGTTCGTCCTCTCCTCCTTCTCTTCTCCCCCTCAACCTACTGACACCTTTCATCCGTCCTTGCCCTTACAGGAGATCCTCGAGACCGTCCTCCGCCGCGGTATCCTCGGCAACCTGATCATGGGCGTCATCCCGATGCTCTTCTACTTCTACATCAATGCGTTCGCCTACCTGGCAGAGTGCGTGTGGATCCTGTGCGGCCGGCCGAGATGGGTAGAGAGGAGGGTAGTGGGCGGGCTGGGTTTGCGGAGGGTGAGAAGTAAGGGCCGGAGTGGATGGGGCGCAGGAGGGATGACTGGGCGGCGGGGTGGGGAGAGAGTTGGGGTGAGTGCGAGGAAGGGTGAGACAGCCGTGAACGGGGGCAGGACAGGTAAGGTGATGTAGAGGCGTGCGCTACGTCCGCTGCTTCTCGGCGGATCTCCTTCTGACGAGGATCTTTAGTCTCGTGATTTCATGACATCCGTACACGCCATCTCTCTCCCAAATCCTCAGCTCCCATCCTCTTGCGCCTTCTCCCCCAAGCCCCAAACCTTCCTCCACTCGACCCCGACCACATACCCGCTGAACGTGCTCTTCGGCGTCCCCATGACCACCCTGCCCCCAGCTGCCACCAACCCATCCAGGAAAGGCACCAGAAACTTCCACAGTCCGACGCCATCATCTCGGTTCCGCAACCCTTTCAGTGCGTCGACGGCGGGCAGAGGCGGTAGATCCGAGAGGAAGAAGACACAGGGGAAGTGCGTCAGGAAGGGCTGGAGGGCTGGATGGGTGAGCGGGGTGACCGAGTCGGTCGAGATGTAGAGGGGCGTGTTGAGGAGCAGAAGGTCCGGGTCGGTGTGGAGTGGCCGGCGACAGTGGATCGGCTCGGCGTGGGTGGGGTCGTTTGGTGGATAGGGTGGGTCCCTCGTGCCTTTCAGCTTTGGGATGAGACTCCGTTCCTCGTCTGTTATCTTGTACGATTCTAGCTCTGGCAAGGGAGGGTACGGCTGCACGGGCGTTTTCGTGCGATCGGAAAGCGGAGTGAGGCGAGGACCGATGCCGTCCCAGGGAACGCTCTCGGGAGGGGTCGGCGGCGCGAGGACAAGCTCGCGGTACTGACGGGAGGCCGTCCAGGTCTTGCGGTCGAGGGTTTCGATGAGAGAGAGGAGGAGACCGAGGTGAGAGTGTAGAAGGGTGAAGAAGGTGTGCCGGGTGTTGCGGGCCGCGTCCCTATGAAACAGGGACAGACCAGGTGGGTGAGTGGGGTCAGAGAAGAAGACACATCACTTGATGTAGCTGGATAGACGAACCAGGCAAAGATCCTGCGGGCGGGACAAGAAAGAGGCAGGTTAGCCGGTTGTGATCTCACTCGAACAGCGAAGCGCGCGCGTGGACGGACCTTTCGTTCAACCGCAGATGCAGACCGAGATACCCGTTGCCATCTTTCCCAGTCCCCTTGCCACCGTCCATGACCTTCCGCCCAGCCTCGAGTGCTCTCGTGAGCGCGCCCATCTTCAATGCGACGTCTGTCCTGAGTGCGACCTCCATCTCTTTGTCCAGCTCGGAAGCTCCGTCCAAGACGAGCCGCTTGGACCCAAACAGACTCGCAAACATCAACACCCTCTCCTTAACGGGCGCCAGATCCGTGTCGACGTTCAATCGCGTCTCGAACGGCGTGGCGGCCTGCGCTCCGGGGTCGACTTTTGATAAGAGATGGATCTCGTAGTCGTACCTCGCTGGCGTCCAGAAGCGATTGATGTCGGTTGGCCTGACACCAAGCTCGCTCTCGAGCCAGCTGTCGTCGAGGGACCACCACTCGAGATATCGGAACCCTCGTTTGCAGGCCGCTTGAAGATCGACCATCGCCTCCCACGAGACGAGTGTTCGGTCCTCGTACCCTTCGCACTCCCGACTGGGAGGCTTGGAAGCGGCGATCAGAACCGGGCAGATGTTGGCGAGGCGGGTCCGGGAGGTGATGAGCGTGCGGAGGGTCTTGTGGTGCTTGACGGGCTCCCGCTTTGGGACGGGCGTGCCCAGCAGCAGGGGTGGGAGAAGCAGCGTCCGGTTCAGGTGGTGAGATAGGAGGAGCGCGTTCGTGAGTGCGATCCGCTGGTTGTGGTAACTGAGGTCGAACACCCGTAACGAGTCAGCTTGAGTCCTCGTGGCGATGATGCGGACGTGCGCGAACGGGTGCGAGCTCACCCAGAGTGAGGGAGGTAGGCCAGATATCGCTCGTCCTCGG
Source organism: Mrakia hoshinonis (assembly GCA_036245725.1). Classification (NCBI taxonomy): domain Eukaryota; kingdom Fungi; phylum Basidiomycota; class Tremellomycetes; order Cystofilobasidiales; family Mrakiaceae; genus Mrakia; species Mrakia hoshinonis. Next base: position 36,304 of record BTPH01000004.1, read on the forward strand.
GCCGAAGTGGATGAGGCTCGTAGCCTGGTCTCGGGTCTACAAACACGACCTCTGGTTGTCCGTCGGGTGTCTGTGATCCTCCTTTGAGGGAGTCGTCGAGGGGGTCGTGCCCCTCTGCTCCGAACGGAGCGAGCTGAGGCCGCGTTCTCCCTCTGGTCCTGAGCTCGTCCTGCCCTCCAGCGCGCGCGTCGGCGATGAGCTTGAGTCCAAACAGGACGCCCAGAAGTGTCCCGAGAACGAGTCCGATGATGCGGAGTGCCCTCTTGCGAGCGTGCTTGTGCGAGGGCAGCAGCTGCCGTCCGAACGCGCCTGCCCTCGGAGACGTGCGCTTTGGTGACACCGACGACGACGACGACGAGCTAAAGAACGGCAGCATACCTGCAGGCAGACAGGTACGAGGACGACCGCCTCGCCGCTGATCGAGTGGCCAAAGTGATGGCAAGGTGTTGGCAGAGGATGGCGTTGCCGTCCGAGAGGGTGAGCTCGCCGCGCTCGAGATCTCCCCGGTCCAGCTGCGGTCGTCGGAAACAGCTGAAGTAGCTGCTCAAAAGAAGTGTCGGTATGGAAACTCATGGGTTAGCATACGGTTCTCGCTCTGGGAGTGAAAGTGTGACCGGAAGCTTTATGCTTGCAGCGAGGCGGGCGACAGATGGGTGTGAGCTCGGTCTTCTCTCCGACCCTTCAACACTCACCCTCGTCACTATTCCGACCATGGCTCCCCGTTCGATCCCGACCGACACTGCGACGATCCTCCCTCCTCTACTGTCTCTGGTGCAGTCGAACGCGTACTCTGCCCATCAGAAGACACGGACGACGTCTGCGCGACTGATCTCGCATGGCCACCTGGACGAGGCCATCACCGTCCTGTTTGAGGTCGCAAAGGCTCTCCTCAAGAGCGGAGAGACCGGATCAGGAGTAGACCTCGCCACAGCCATGCTCGCAGCCTACGACGGCAAGGCGGAAAAGGTGACGGAACAGTCGAGAGGTCAGTCATCCTCCGGCCTGGCTGGAGAGAGAGGGAGGGAACGTCGAGCTCACCATCTGGTCTCCCCTTCGCTGTTCGCCTCTGTCGTCCTTGGTTCCGACCTCGCGTGCCTACGCAGGCCGATGCACGAACCTGATTGCCATCTGTCCCCCGACGGGCAACTGGAGAAAGACCATCATCGACGGCTCCGTCAAGTGAGTTCCATCCTTTGATCGTCCAGCTCGTCCTCCGCTGTCCGCCGGGTCGCTGACGTGTCCTGCTCGTCTCCACGGCCAGCTGGTCTGCCAAGCATGGAAACTCTCCGGCTGGAGACGCGTCCCTGCAGTACTATGTTGGCGAGCTCCTGTTCAAGGAGAGGGACTTTGTCAAGGCCGAGCCCCACCTGCTCGCCGCCGGAACGCGCGACGCCGGACGGCTGCTCGGAGAGATGGGATTCCAATGGTACGCTACCGCTCGTCCAACAGGAGCCTCGCCAGCTGGGTCAAACATCCCGCTGACTATCTTCTCTCCCGCCTCGTGCTTTTCAATCTGCGCCCAGGTCCCAATCTGGCGCCATCGACCCGTCCCCCTACCTCCTCCGGCTTACTCTCCCGTTCCTCCTCTCCTCCCCACCATCCATCCTCCCCGCCCGGACCGCGCTTCAAACCTTCCTCTCTCATCTGCTCTCGGCCAACCCTGCGCTCTTGCTCGAGCGCCTGCCGTTCCCATCGCCGGCGGGCGGGGACGACGAGATCCTCTTTACCTCGCTCCCCGTCGCCAACTGGCTCCAGCTCGTCGTCCGGTCCGCTCAGCGGGGCGAGGGAGCCAAGGCAAGCTGGAGCGAGCTTGTCGGGCCCAAGTACAGGAGTTGGGGAAGGCCTGGGCTGCGGGACGAGCACATCAGAGAGGTGAGTCTGGGTCACCACTGTCCTGCTGTACACTTGCCGTTCGAGATGTCTTCCTTCTCAGAATGAGATGCGGGCCGGCAAGATCTCGTTGCTCGTCTTCCGAGATCGAGACGCTTGTGACTGACAATTTCCTGCCGCTTCCTTTTGTTTCGTCACATAGGCGGTTCAAACGATCTCGCAACAAACGTTCAAGATCGCTCCGCCTCGGGGCGCAGGAGGCAACAACATGATGGCCGACCTGATGGGCAGTCTCTTTGGAGGGGCCGCGCCCTAGGGAGGCGGCGAGAGAGTCGCGTCGAGTTCATACGATGACGATAACGACCCAAAACAGCATGCTAGATCTATCGTGACTGAGCCAGAGCGACTCGAGAATACAAGAATGGATTGGGAAAGCTCGCGCGACAGCAGGTCCAGCCTGCCTGCGAGAGACATCGTCGTCTGCAATCGGGCCCGAGCAGGGGAGCGAGTCGAGGGGCAAACTGAGGGCCCTCTTCCGACGTGAACGCTCTAGCCCCTTCGCTCGACCTTCTGCGCCTTCTTCTGCTTGGCCAACAGCTTTGCTGCTGCGTCGGCTCTGGGGTGGAAGCAGAAAGCAGATAGTCAGAGCCTCGCTTTACATCGAGCCGTCTGTGAGGTTTCGAACTCACTTCTGCTTCGCTAGATCCTCCTTGTCCTTGTTCTTCTTGGAAGCGGCCGCATCCTTGGCATTCTGCCGGTTCTGTTGCTCAATGTATTGGACCTGAGCGTGCGACAACATACAGACGTCTGGTCAGCTTCTAGCGTTCGGGGCTCGGCCCTCAGGAGCGCGGGCCCACCTTTGCCTTGTTCAGATTTGGGCGCAACATGTCTGGAGGATAAAGCCCGGGAAAGAAACAGACGGCAGTCAGTTGACCAAGCTTTTGTCGCCTGAACGGCTAGGGAGCGCTGTGGACTGACCGTCCTCCTTTAGCTTCTTGATCTGCTTCTTCTTCATCCCGATCCTCGCCACCTCCGCCTCGAGCAGTGCCTTTGTCGCCGGATCCGTTGCTGCCCCTGCCGCCTTCTTTGCGCGTTCCTCCTCGCCTGGTCCGGGCCCTCCTCCGGTGCCGTGTGAGGAAGTGGCGGCGCCGTCGTCTTCGATCAACGAGTACTGCTTGAGCAGCCACGCCTTCCGGTCGGCATCGCGTTTTGAGTCGTCAGGCGGGGGAGGAGCAGCTGGAGATGAGGTTGGTACGGGTCAAAGAGGTCAGGTCAGGTTCCTGGGACTCGGCTGCTTGCACGGGCGACGTCACGAACCGGCTGAGGTTGGGGGACCGTCCGGCACTTCGGGTTCTGGCGGAGGAGGGACGGTCTGGATCCGGTTGTACTCGTCCAGGATGGAAGATGCTGTTGTCTCCAGTGACGACTCCTGAGGCGCGCCAAGGAAGGATCACCGGAGAGGTCGGACGAGACACGGGTGCGAAGGGGAAACGGTGAGCTCGACATTCTGAACGGAGAGTCCTCCAGTCAGACACCGGCTTACCTCCGCCCCCTCGGTCTCGAGGATACCCTTGATCGCCTCGAGCTTGTCCTCGTCCTCGAGATCCTACGCAACAAGCAAGCAAGAAATGGCCCCTCCTCGTCAGCGACACCGGTCGGGATGGAGGGCGGCCGACTGGGGGGGACTCACCGGCGAAGCGACGAGCTCGGCGAGGTACTCGATCTCGGGCTGCTCGGTCGTCAGCGACAGAGACGAGAACAGGTCGGTGATGAAGGACTCGAGAGGAGGCAAGGAGGTCGTCATGGCTGCGTTGGTTGTCGAGGTCGTTGAGGGTTCACTCGGTGAGGGTGAGCTCGAGGCGTTGACGTCCGACTCTCATTGCGACCCGTCTGCATGCTTCGCTGCCTCACTCGCCTCGAACCAACTCTCGCGCGTTCAAAACACATCACACCCTCGCACACGACCCGAAACATGTCTTCCATCGATGTGAGCAACCTTGAAGACGTCTGCGTCTCGGATGAATGAGCTCGACACTGACGAGCTTGTCTCCGCTGGCCCATCGCCCGTCCCTCAGGACCTACTCAAGTCGTTCGCAGACAAGCACTCGCCATTCTACCTCCCACCGTAAGCGACTCTCAATCTCGGGGATCTCGGGGACCGCAGCTATCCCTGTTGACGTTCTGTCCCTGATCATCTGCAGAGGAACTCGCGGTCCAGCCGATGAGGGCGAGCTCGTGCCAAACTACACTGTCCCTCGACCATCTCCGAACGCACCTCCTCCACCTCCCGCGACTCGTCTGTCCGTGCCCATCGACTACACCCAGCCGCTTCAGAGCTGGCACGGCGTCAACGGTTCAGACTGGGCTGCCGAGCGCCAACGGATCCTCGAGCGGGCGGCCCATGCAGGATGGGACCCAGAGGCGGCTGTAGAGTTCCCGGTCGCTTGGGGACAGATGGACTCGTTCAGGTCAGTCGCCTAGACTTCTCCAAAGAACAGAACGTCGACGGATGACCGAATGCTGACTTGGGTCTCTTCGCAGACATCTCAACAACGCACACTACGCAACCTTCATCGAGACCGCCCGACTGTCGTTCCTTTCCTCGCTCTCGCCGCCACTCCCACCATCGCTCGTGTCGGACATTCTTTCTGGACAGAACATCGGCTTCGTGGTCAAGTCTCAGAACATCAAGTACAAGGTCTGTCTGACAGCCTCCTGCTCGTCCACCCGACCCCAGACTGACGATCTGTACATCCGACCATCGCCCAGTTCCCAGTCACCCATCCCGACTCTCTCATTCTCCTCACTCGCCCGCACTCCGTCTCGCCTGAAGCGGCTCCCTCTAGCTTCAAGCTCACGCACGAAGCGTGGTCGCTCAAGAGCGGCCGACTGGTGGCGACTTGCGAAACGTCAGTCTACCTTTTCATTCTTCTTTCATCCTTCGTCGACTGACTCGGCCTTCCCCCACTCGACTTATCGACACTTCACTAGCGAGAACGTCATCTACGACCACAACACCTCCAGCAAAGCTCCGATGCCGGACGATCTGCGGGATGCGCTCAAGGCTCGGGAAACGGGACCTGCTTCGAACGGGGCGAAGCTCTGATCGGCCTTGCTCCTTAGATTCGGCTCTCTGCTCTTGAACGTAGAAGGAAGGCATGGATGTGGCATGATATCTAAGGGCATGAAGAGATGGGACCGGACACAAGGGAGGAGACCAGCGGAAGAAAGGCAAAGGTAAGGACAGGAAGAAACGCACAATGTCAGCTGAGAGAGAATAAAATCGAAGAAGAGTAGAGATAAACGGTGTAGAACAGAGATCGAGAGACGGTGGGAGAAGACGATACCCAAGACCGGAACCGAATCAAACCAGACCCAAGCAGAAGAACCCAAGAGAGCGAGATGTATCCTAGACGAACGCACCCCTCATTTGAACGTAGGTGTCCCAGGTCTATCCCTGACCTCGCCACCTCGTGCTCCATCTCCCCAGCTTACGTCCGACTCGGTCTCCGTCATACTCTCGTTCTCGCTCACCGTGTCCTCCTCTTCACCCTGGCTTTTCTCTTCGTCGCCCTCGTCCACATCCTCCTCCGTCTCCGTCTGTTCTTCCTCCTCCTCCTGTTCCGCTCTCATCTCCCCTACCTCCCTCCTCAACTCACTCAACTCCCGCTTGACCCCGCCCACCTCACCCTTGACCCTCTTCAACTCCCTCGCCAGCTCCTGATCCCTCTTCTTCATGCCCTCCCTCCACTCCCTCTCCTCCTGCGTCATCTCGACCTTGCCAAACACGTCCCTCCCTGCTCCATCTCCTGCATGGAACGACAACTCCTTCGCCTCTCCGCCCTCCTCGACAAACAGACTCTCCCTCCATCGGCCGTCCTTTGTCCACAGGCAGGGCGAGGGTGTGCGAGGCGCTGCTCCCCAGTCGAAGGTGGAGCGGAGGGACGAGCCGCGCGTGAGCATCGTGTTGAGTCCGACGGAGGCGGTCGGGGAGGGCGGTGCGGCGGGAGAGGTGAGGCGTTTGGAGGGCGAGAGTTGGATGGTCTGAGGCGGGAAGGGGTCGGGCGAGGGAGTGTCACGGAGGGTGGGTGTCGAGGAGCGGGAGGTGGGTGGAGTGAGACGGTGGGCTAGGAGACGGAAGGGGTGCATCCACAGGTGGAGGATGTCCCATTGAGAGCCGAAGGTGAGAAACAGGATCGGGCCGGCTGAACAGAATTGGACGAGCGGTTAGCGAGTTGCGGGTCAGGGGATCTTGGGTGAGAAGGATGGTAGGACGGACCTGCGGCTGCCGACATCACCCAAACCAGCGGGTGCCGTTCAGAGAGGAGCAGACTTGACGTTCTGTTCATGAGACAGCACTTGGTCAGCGTTCCGTCCCGACCAAGCCCAGACGATCGTGCGAACATCTCGACGCTCACCCGAAGGCTACCCCAACATAGGTAGAAAACAAGACGACCCTGATGGCTAGTCCGATGTCGACTTCACTGAAGGCGACCAGAAGCGACGACGGCGAAACAACCTCTCCGCCGAGATTGCGAAAGCTGATGTACCGGCGGATGACCAGCACGAGCGAGCACACTGACAGGAAGGAAAGACAACCGTCAGACTCAAGCAGGTGCGAGATCAGAGCCGATCAGACAGAGACTGACGCAGGAAGACCGCGACCAGGACGAACAGAACGACGTCGATGACGGCGAACGCTCTGGATCTGACCGACGAGAAACAGCGGACATCCCGGTCAGCCAAGACGAGCGACCATGTGTAGAACGAGTCCGATGCTCACAGTGAGTAAAAGTCGAGGCTGTAGAACTGAAACGGGAGCGGAAGAAGCATCAGCCTTTCGTCTAAGGGCGGACAACCAGGAGATGGCGCTGCTTACGAAGTCGCCACGGTCTATCCGGGCATTGTCCGAACCATTTCGCGCGAAGACGATCGTCGCTATCATGTCTGATATCCACAGAGCGTAGGGAAGACCGAGCAGCTGCGTCAGGTGGGATCAAGCGGGAAATGGTCAGCCAGGTCATTCGCGCGTTTCACTCGCTCGTGCACGAGAGGGCCACGTACCACGACCTGCGTCGGTGTCGAGTCCAGCACCGACTGCGTCCTCCTTGACACCGCGAGAAGTTCAGCAAAGAGCTGAAAAGTAAACACCGAAAGTCAAACAGTCAGCTCTTGCCCCTGACCGTGTCTGCTGCCTCCTTCTTCCCCAACTCCGCTCCGCCTCGCGCCCCACCGAGTTTCCACCTAGACACCTCGGGTATACGGAAGCACGGAAGACTCACCTTGACCACCAACCCAAGCAGTCCCGCTGCTTGTAGACTCTGCAGTCCCGCCGTCAGTCCCGCCTGGGCGAGGCACAGGCGACTATCCGGCGTTCCCTCCTGACTGCCGGCAGTCTGGAAGAGAGTAAGGTTGTACGCCACAGGCGAGATGATCCCGTAGATGACGAGGAGGGAGATGACGGTCGGATCTCGTTTTGCCGACCCACGCGAGAGGAAGATGGTGAGGAGGAGGAACGTGATGAGGATGAAGGCGAAAAGCTGGGGCAGGCATCCAAGAGGAAGGTCGTCAGCTGTCGGACTCGGCCGACGGACCCGAGAGGAGCGCAGTGCGAGCTTACGTGAAGGTAGAAGTAGGCGTAAACGGCATCCTGAGAAGCCATGGAGACGATGGAGGAGAGCGCGAGCGAGGGAGGATGATGGCGGTTTTGGAGAAGACGGTTCGCTTGGAGCGTGACTGTACGTGGACCTGGACAGAGAAGGTGGCGGGTTTCATCAGCGACAGAATCGAACGCCGAGGAGGGAAGAGGGGTGGAAAGAAGGTACCTCGATTCTCGACCGGCGGCGGAGACCCCTTGGCGGGAAGCCTAAAGAGTCGTCGGCATCAGTCTCATGAGATGAAACCAGGAGGCGGATCTGCAAGAGAAGAGAAGGTGTGGCGGACAGGAAGCAAAGAGGACGCGTTAGCGAGAAGCAAACGTGGGCGGGCGAGCAAGGAAGAGCCAAAGGGCCTGGATGGAGAGCTCACCCCGACACTCGCGATACGACCGGACTGGTTCGACGGGACGGGAACGATGGTCAGCATGTCGAGAGAGCCTGTCGGACCTGCGGCTTATCTCGACCATTGTCGGCCTGGCCCATCTAGGCTTTAGGACGTACAGGACGGGGTGACGTGACAGGGCGGGGGAGCGACGAGGACGCGAAGGCATCCCTCGGCTCATCCTTCCTCCAGGGGTCGCTCCGTCTCCCTTTTGGGACGCAGATTCACTCGTCGGCAATGCAGACGACACCGGAGCCAGCGACATCATATCAGCCCTGCTGAGGACCCAGAGTCAGGAGCGGCGGACAGGACGCGACGAAGAAGGAAGCGAGCGAGCTCACCTTGTGGCGCCGACGCCGGCGACCGCCTCCCCCCCTCTTGATGTGCGTTGTGCACTGGATCTAACGCATACTGGAGTGGGGGCTGCTGGGACGTTGGAGATGAGTCTTGTGTCGCTGAGATGGCCCGTCGACAGGTTGGTGAGGGTGTGGCCGCTCCAGATCAGCGCCGCCGAGGCTGAGCTCGTCGAAGACGCGTCGCAGGCTGACGGACCACAGTCGCAACGCCAGACTCAACTCGGTCGAGACGCGTCTTGAAGGCGAGATGAGTCTGAAGGATACGTCGGACGGAAGAAGACGCGATTCAGACCGGCGCAGGGCGAGTCGACACCTTCAACTTGATCTCTTTCGACGGACAGACAGTAGCGTGGACGGCATAAAAGATAGAACCAAAGAGAACCCTGACCGGACCCCGTTTACTTCTTGAGAGCGGCCTCCTCAGCGGCCTTCTTCCTGTGGAGCGAGAGAGAAAGAAGAGAGAGAGGCAAGGAGAGGGGGACGGCACGGTCAGTTTGATCGGAGATTGGACGAAACGGTAACAAACCCGTTCCCCGTTGTTGTCGTCCTTCTGGGTGCTGGGTCCCTCGACTGTCCAGTGCCCAGCTCTTGTTATGTCCATTCCGTTGTGTTGTGTCGTCCATGAGGGAGGGAGACGTCCCATCACGAGACGAGGAACGGATGGAGAGGGGAAGGAGAGAGTAAGCGAGCAAGTACTCACTCAGCCCTCTTCTTGGCCTGTCCAGCGTTCCTCTTCGCAGCTCGGGCGACTCGGAGAGTTCGGTAGGCCTCGAACTCCTTCTCCTCAGAGGTGATGGCTCGGGGAGCCTCTCGCTCGTAGACGACCGGCAGGGGGATCGAAGCCCGGGTGGTCTCGGCCTTGAGGTCAGCCTCGGACGAGTCTCCAGCCTTGGGCTTGCCAGCCTTTCGGGGGAAGACGATGAGCCTGGAAGAAAGGAGAGGAGGGAGGCGATTGAGTCAGTCTTGAGTTCGACGCCGGCCACTCGACAGCAGCATGCTCTTCCGCCTCTCCCGACAACACCCGACCGGACTGCTCGTACTGACCTGGCTCGGTATCCCTTGATTCGGTCAATGTTGACCTGCTCGGCAGCCTCGGCTCCTCCTCGTCGTCGGTGGTCGACCGAGATTCCGAGTCCCTTGGCCTCCTTCTTTCCGACTCCGGCGGCCTTGAGCTCTCGGAGGGTGAATCCTCGACCCTCTCGGATCTTGGTGTTGTATCGGACGGTCGGGCATCGGACCGCAGGTCGGAGGGTCTTGAGGGGTCGGGCTCCGAGGGCGGTGGCCTTGGTGGCTCGGGCCTGTCTTCTCCTGGACTTTCGTCCGGGCTGGTCAAACCAGGTCTTCACTCGTCGCTGCCAGTCCTTTCGGAAATGGTTAGCGTGGAGGACTAAGAAGCATCAAAACAAAGAAGGGCACGAGGCAACAAAAGGGTCAGGTCAGCTTTGAGCTCGCACGTCTGCGACCCTCCTCCTTCCCCGATTGGATGCGACCCGCTGCTCACCGTTGTTCTTGCCGAATCCCATTTCTAATCACACACAGACGTTCCAGAGACAGCCAGTCGAGGTCGAGGGAGAAGCAGGCAGAGTGGACGAAGGATTGGGCGGAGCGAGAGCAGGCGGAGAAGGGAGGGAGGGTGAGGTCGAAGATTTGAGACGACAGCCAGCGAGAACGAGACAGCACGAGAGAAGAAGAGACATGGGAACACATAAAGTCAGTCGACCGCATCCAGCTCAGGTCAAGACACACGGACGACGAACCTGTCGATTGTCTTGCGGAAGTGAGGGGAGGAGACAACCGAGGGCAGGCGGCGGAAAAAGGATCAGGCCGACCGAATCCAGCTTTCGGACTCCGCCCTCGTCCCGCCTCGCCCAACTCGTCGCCCGACTCGTGCTCTCGCGCCAGGCGAGCATGTACCTCTTGGCGGCCGATGTGGCAAGCATTAGGCATGTAGACATGTATGCAAAGATCCCAGGAAACCATCTAATTATATGAGAACCTCTTCGGTCTACCAGCCCCCATTGACCGCGTTCAGCGGCTTGCCCTCGTCGATGAAAGTTTGCAAGTTGAGCACCATCTCACACTCGAACTGACGTATACGAACGAAAAGAGGAGAAGACGTCAGCAAAGACGTCTCATGCAGATGGAAGGTGAAGGTCAGGAAAGGACGACTCACGTGCGGGATGATGTCGACGAGATTGCAGGCTGGAGCACGCAGGGGAAAGCCATCAGCAGTCAATCGCGGGAGACGACCGGAAGAAGATTGTCGACTGACCCATGTGAGGAGTGAGCGTCACCCTGTTCGACTCCTTGAGCCAGGGATGCACGCCTTCAGACGTCTCGACGTCGTACACGTCGAGTGCTGCGGTGGAGATGTGGTCGGACTGGAGAGCCCCAATCAGGGCAGCTTCGTTGACCACTGCGAGACACGTGAGCGAGGGAGAGAGGGATCATCTGGTCAGCTTCAGAGAGATCGTAGCGAACGTAGCGAACGTAGCGAAGGATCAGAGCTACTGACGGGGCCCTCTGGACGTGTTGATGACGACCGACCCCTTGGGCATCAGCGCGAGCTCACGCGCACCAATCAAGCCCTTCGTGCTCTCCGAGAGAGGGACGTGCACGGAGAGGACGTCCGTCTGCTTCAGCAGCTGTGACGGAACAGTGAGTGGGGCATCAGCACGTCCTGTCCGTCAACAGAGGGACCGGACAACGCTTCTCGACGCGACTGACCTCGTCCAGTGATGATACGTAGGTGGCTCCGGCAGCGAGATCGGGCGAGAGTTGGTTCCGGTTGTAGTAGCTGACCTTCATGCCGAGCGCCGTCATGTAACGGCAGACAATCTGGCCGAAGAGGCGGCGGTCAGGACATGAGTCGAGAGCAACCACCGCTGAGGAGACTCACTCTTCCGATGGAGCCCATGCCGACGATACCCAGCCGAAGACCAACTTGGCTACGACCGAGGGTCTTGTTTGCAACAGAGTCGCCGCCGGACGTCCACTCTCCCCTGCGCAACGACCGCTCGGCTCCCGTCGTGCCTCGGAGGGCGGCGAGGATGAGGATGACACAGTGTGCTGCTGTGGGCTCTGCGACGGCGTTGGGCGTGTTTGCGTAGAAGACATTGTGCGAGTTGAAGTAGGCGAGGGGGATCTTGTCGTAGCCTGCTCCCGGCCCGCAGACGCAGCCGAGCTTGCCCTTGGGTGCGATAGGAGGCAGACAAGGTGCAAACAGGGTTTCGTCGAACGGGAGGAGTTTGAAGATGTGTGACAGCCAGAAGGCTAAGCGAAGAAACACAAAGTAAGTCAGCCTCGGGCGAGCGGGGGTCTGTTTGTTGAGCTCGCGAGCGAGAGGAGACGGACGCACCGACGGCTGTGAAGCCTCCCTCCCTCTCGACCTGGTCCTTGATCCACGCAATCACCTCGAGCCGCTCAGTCACCTCGTCAGGAACGTACACGACATCTGTGCGGAGGAGGACGAGTCGAAAGAATGAGCTCAAAGGCTTGGCTCAGACGTGGGATCTGTTGAGCTCACCGACGTCTGTGCGCGCGTCGAGGGCGGCGAGGTCTGCGTTGGCCTCGTCACTCCGAGGGTGGCCGATGCTCAGGATGCGCTGGGTCATGCTGTAGGGAGGCGAGTGTTGAGGAGAAGAAGGTCGTTCGATGCCAACAACGAAAAGCCGAGGCGTGTTTGAGAAAAGTGGGTGCCGTCGGGGGTCACCGTCCCACGGCGAAAGTGCTCTCGCCGTCCTGCACCCGACAACCATCTCCCCGCCCAGACTACCCCGCACTCATCTCTACCCACCAAGCCAGTCCTCAATGTACACACCTCAAGAGCCGTTCCAGTCTGGGCACCTGCAGGTGTCTGACCTGCACTCGCTCTAGTGAGTGGATCCGCTCGGCTAGCCGGCTCTGCCTGAAGCCGAGGCGAGAGCTGACCGCCTGTCCCCTGCCTGACTCGTCCTGCGTCCGTTCGTGCGTGCCAGCTACGAGCAGTCTGGAAACAAGGACGGAAACGTACGTATCAAGCGTTGGATAGACTGCGCTGTGAACAGGTGCTGACACTGTCCTACCGTGCTTGTAGCCGGTCATCTTCCTCCATGTGAGCTCGAGCTTCCTCTGCCCTCTCGCGCGGCCGGTCGTCGTCTCTGCGAACACGAGCTGACCCTAGCCCTGCCCCGATCCGACTATCCAGGGTGGACCTGGAGGAGGGACTTCCGACTCTGACCGGTCGTACTTTGATCCGGACGTCTACCGAATCGTGCTCCGTGAGTCGACAACGAGGCCCATGCGGGACCCATCCTGGCCGACCACGCGCTCTGTGGGGTCACTCATCCTTTTCGATGTCTTGCTCGCTTGCTCTCAGTCGACCAGCGTGGAAGCGGAAGGTCAACCCCCTCAGCAGAGCTCAAGGACAACACAACGTACGTCTCTTTCGTCCACCTGCCCACCGCCTGAGCGATTCCGGACTGACCCGCTCTGGTCTGGTCATCCTACAGGTGGGATCTCGTCGAGGACATTGAGCGCCTCCGAAAGGAGCTTAAGATCGAAAAATGGGTCGTGTTTGGAGGATCGTGGGGGAGCACCCTCTCGCTCGCGTACGCCCAGGTGAGGACCGCCAGCGTCTCCGCCGCCGAACGTAGATCGAGCTGATCCCGTCCCAATCTGCCACCAGACCCACCCGGAGCGAGTCAAGGCGCTCATCCTCCGAGGCATCTTTGTCCTGCGCCGGTCCGAGCTCGACTTTTTCTACCAGAACGGAGCGTCCCACCTGTTCCCCGAGGCGTACGACGAGTACCTCGCCCCCATCCCAGAGGACGAGCGACACGACATGATGGCCGCCTACCACAAAAGACTCAACTCGGACGACGAGCCGACCCGGATCGAGGCGGCCAAGGCGTGGTCAAAGTGGGAGATGAGCACGTCCAGGCTCGAGACGGATCCAAAGGACGTCGCAAAGGCGGCCGAGGACGACTGGGCAAACGCGTTCGCGAGGATCGAGAACCACTACTTTGTCAACGCAGGGTGGATGCGAGACGGACAACTGCTCGAGAAGCAGAATATCGACAAGATCAGGTGAGACAAGGAGACGATGGAGATGGCAGCGCGCTCAGATCTTACCTCCGCTTGCTTTCCGTCAGACACATCCCCACCGTCGTCGCTCAGGGTCGGGTCAGTCCAGCCTACCAGGACGTTTTCTCTCTATCCAGACACTGATCTTGATCGCCTCCTTTGTTTCACAGTACGACGTCGTGTGCCCGATCACGACCGCTTGGGCCCTCAAGAAGGTCTTCCCGGAGGTAAGTCTCCACAGTCCTCCTTCGTCTTGTCCCCTTTGGCTAACATTTGCTTCCCTTCTTGTCTTCGATTCTCGTTAGCTCGAGCTCTTCGTCGTCCCCACCGCCGGCCACTCCGCCCGCGAGGAGCCGACCAAGAAGATCCTCTGCGAGTTCGCCGACCGGTTCAAGACGCTCTAGACTTATGACGCTCGCCCTCTGATAGATGACACTTCACAGCGATCACGATCATCGACCCCTGACTATATATCAGAGGCAGGACCGAAACTCGGGCACGAACCCCTCGCTCATGCTTTGCGGCCCCATGCGATCCGTCCCACCTGCTGCGGACTCGGACCTTTTTGTCTGTGCCAGCAGAAACGAGGGAAGCTCACAAAGCTCATCTTCCTTCCGACGTCTATCATCTCACTCTTCCACCTCTTTCTGTAGTCGCACCACCATCTGTCAGGCTCCACGTAGCATAGCTGATCTCCTCCGTGAACCACCCCGTTTCTGCTTGCCTTCCCTGCCCACTCTTCCTTTCCCACGCTCCCTTTTTGCCATCCACTTCCCCTCTCTCTCACCTCCAAGGGGATGGATCTTGCAGGGTCCGCGAAGAACAACCTACCTACCAATCTTTCCCTTCTCAATCTGTACCTTCTTCTTGTCCGCCGGCTTTCGAGTGGGATCTCCTCCCGAGCCTCGCACCCCTTCAGTCTTCCTCCTGGACCCGTTTTGGGTCTGGGGCTCGGATAGGCTGGGGTGGGTGTCTCCGGGGTTTGGGGGAGACGTTGGATAGAGGGTCGGAGGGCGATGGGACATCACTGAGCTCGTTTTGCCATGCTGGGCCGTGTACAGAGAGGGGTATGAGCATGGTCGATCTTGTATCTGTACATCTCAGACGGGCGAAAGTGGAAAGAGGTGTGTCTTTATGATGAGCAAGTGTACAACAGGAAGGATACGGGTGCGTGCTGAGCGGGCTAATGAGAAGGTCGACGTGGGAGAGTGGTGATGGGCAGGTCAGAGGCCATGACGGTGTGTTCGAGGAGTCTCGATGGTGGATCTAGTGCAAAGTTGACGGCTTGAGCTCAGCAGGAGCGGAGGTGTCGAGTCCGAAGGCGGTCATAAGGTCGCGCCAGTGGGACCAGATAGCCTAGGGTCGCAGAACAGATGTCTATCAGCTTCGGGCGAGGGCTGGAACCGTATCGAAAGCAAACGATGAACGTACTATAGAAGCCTCCAACGCGATCAGGGCAATTATAATCACCTCCATGTTGTGCGTCGAGCTCTCGGTCAACAGGTCCTTGAGGATACCTGCTCAGAGATGATGGAGGCGGAGTCAGTCACCCACCCCGGTCCAGGGCTGCAGTCTGGCAAGGACACGTACCGTGGACCTCCTGCGCGTGCGTGATCTTCTGATTCAGATCATGCACTCGGGTTTTGATCTCTAGGGCAGTCATCAGGCCGGTGAAGTACTCTGTCGCCCAGGAGGACACGGGCGTCAGCCGCTGCGATCAGATCGGGGCGAAGCCAGCACTTCAGTGACTCACTCTCAAGCACAGGCTCGTCCCAGTAAAGCTCAGGGATATCTCCGACACCCTGGAGATTGACGCCCTGTCGAACGACGAGGAGCTCACCCAGCCTGGAAGGATGAAGGCGCAAGGTCAGGGACTGGCCGAGCGAAGCGTGCGAGCTGTCAGACTAACCGCTGGATAACCTCCTTCCGCTTGTACGGGCCTTTACCTTCCTTTGCCAGATACGCAGGAACAGATTGCACTTTCGAAAGGAGGAGTGCCAGTTGTCCTGCAAACAGAGAAGGACGAGAACGCGCGCCAAGTCAGCGAGACCGACTCGCACACGCTCAACGGGCTAACGGGCGTGACAGACCTTCGAGAACGGAGAGTTGAGATGACCGCGACAGGGCCTCTGAGAAGGTGTATCGGCTGAGGAGGGACGAGGTCGGGGCAGACTGGTTTGTCGGGGCCAGGAGGACGGTGTCTCCTTGGAGACGGGTGACGGGCTCGGCCGGATCGACGAAAAAGTCGAGGCTCTCGTCCTCCATCTTGGCGTACCGGCCAATCTCAAACCCTTCCGGCTTGATCAGCCCCGACCACCACTGCCACGCAGCATCTCGGGGAAGACCCCAGGAGACAAAGCTGAAGGGAGAAAACACAGCTCGTCAGCGCTCAGGCCGCCAGTCGCGTGCCCGCCGGAAAGGTAGGCCGGAAGCCGGATGCAAGGTTGAACGTATGAGGCGTACCTTCCATTCTCGAGGATCCAGATCTCTCCGTTTTCTGGGCTCCCGAGGTCGGTCGAGTCGACGATGCCCGTCAGACTGTCGATCGGCCCTTCTCCGCTGACGGCCTGGTTGTTCTTGCCGAGCGGGATCCACCAGCACCACCCTTGACCTCCGGTTGACACCCTGCGAGCCTCCTGGGGGAGGGAGGCCTTGATGAGGGCGAGGTTGTGCGCTTGCGAGGTCGAGAACGCGTAGATGGATCGGACGTCGCTCCGAGTGATCGATGGTGATGTTCCAGCCCGGAGCGGTTTCGAGTCGAGCGACGCCTTTCTCGACGGACGGTTCGGTGGCGAGGACGGAGTCGGTGTCGGCGTGGATGGGGGGAGTTGGGACGAGGCCGCTCCCTGCGCCGGCTTCGGCGGTGGGAACGGAGGAGGAACCACTGACGACGCAAGCCGGGCAGAGCAGGCGATTCTCGGTCTTGGGAGGACGATCCGCGAGGCTGACCTGACTGCTGATCTGAACATGACGAGCCGAGTGGTCTGTGGGTTGTGGTGGTTCGCAGGCAGCGTGCCGAGGAAGGGAAGCGACGTTGAGCTTCGACGAAAGTTCCGGCTAGACTGCCTCGCCTGCTTCCGCTCCGCAACACTCACTCACCCACGATACAACTCGCGGTCAACTTTGCTCGCTCGACTCATGTACGTACTGATGGTCCTCAGACTCAGCTGCTTGTATGGATCATGTGTCTGCCGAGGGCGTGTCGGTCGACGGCTGTCTCCTGACTCGAGCTCACCACGCCGCTCCTCCCTTCTGGTCCGCCAACAGCCGCCATGTCCGCCTCATCCTCCACTGCTGGCCCGTCAATAATCCCGATCCACGTCACTGCCAACGCCAAGGGACTCGTCTGGTCCGTGGACGACGTGCGTACGCTCCGGGTGCGGCACAACATCTGCGGCTCCCTCCAGGGCACCCTCCCAGGCATCACCCAGCAAAACATCTTCCTCGGCCTCCCGCTCAGCCTCATGCCCGAAGAGGTAGTCCTCCTCGTAGAAAACGGTGAGCACAACCCCATTGTCATCGGTGGGCATGATGAGCGCGTGCCCCTCTTGAGGGCTAGCTCTGGAACAGGGCCGCCGGTATTGGCCGTTCTCATCCGGTCACATTCACCCAGCAGCTCACTCGCGTCGTCCCTATCTGTTGGACAGGCGTCGCTCATCTGATCTCTGATCGGGATTCTGTCCATCCTCCTACACCGTCTCAACTCGCTCACGAGACCACCGTCTTGCTCGACGACATCCACACCCAACAGGCCGACATCGCACGCTCCGACCAAGAACGACGCACCCACTCGGCCAAGCTAGAGCTCACACCCGCTCAGAAGGAGAAAAGAGACCGGCGGATACGTGAAAAGGAGGAGAAGGCTCGTCTAAAGGCTCAAGAAAACCCAGACCTCGACGTGTTTGCACCCGCCACCGCTACGACCGCCTCGGAACCCTCTCCTGCACCCTCATCCTCCACCTCTCCCACATCTGCAGCCGCTCCTGCAGCGCTCTCGCAAGCATACATGCTCGAGACGCCGTCCTTGTCATCGACGCTGCCGTACTACGACCCGTCAGCGGTGACATACTCGACGCTCGCAGCAGCACGCGAAGCGGGCGTGTGGTCGTTCCCAGACACGCTGGACGAGCGGGCGAGGTCGGGCGTTTTCAAAGCGCTATGGGAGCGGGGTTACTTTATGGGAGGGGGGATCAGGTTCGGGGGCGGGTTCTTGGTCTATCCCGGTCAGTCGGACAGCTTCACTTCGCACGGTCGCAAAGTCAGACATGTGCTGACACATATCTGTCCATCCCTTGATCTCTTCAGGTGATCCTCTTCGTTATCATTCGCACTTTGTGTCGACTGCGATCCTGTCTGGATCCGAGACGATTCGTCCGATGGAGCTCGTCGCGTGGGGTCGGCTCGGGACGGCGACCAAGAAGGCCCATCTGATCGCCGGCTGGGACGACGAGAAGAAGGAGGTCGAGTTCTGGAGTCTCGAATGGGCAAGCTTCTAGATGACATGTCAGCTCGACACGACCATGGTCGCCACCAAGTTGTCACGGGAACGGCCACTGCGAATGGATCGTGCTAGCATCGCATCTGGCGTAGTGAGGACCCGCAGCTACGATACACTGCTCAGAGATGTTTTGTGACAGCCGCGACCGACAGAAATGGCTATGTGCCAGCGTACTGCCAGCTCGGCCAGGACGTGTTGAGTTCGAGCTCACCCCCCTCCGTTGCTTCAGCCCTCCTGGACCCGGCCCTGCCGCCCTCCAACGCCGACCACGGATCCCCACTCAATCTCTCCTTTGCCCGTCATGTCTGGTCACGCTGGGGATTTTACGTTCTCTGCCGGTCTCCCGTACGACGACGAGCCGTCTGCTTCTACCGAGAGGTCCAACCCCCAACTGGACTTCGCGTTGGACGACTACCCTCGTCAGCGCTCGGGACGGGACCGACCGTTGGATGAGAGGCTTGAGCCGGAGGAGCGGCCGGCAAACCTGTATTGTGAGTGCATGCTCTACGAGGTGGCTTGGGGGGTCCTGCGGGTGTCACCTCCGGAGGTGAGCTCGTGAGCTTGCCATGCTGACGTTGTTCGCCCGGTCTGCGTGTCTGATACGCCAGTGCTGTCCGAGATGCAACCCAAGATCAGGCACAGGATGGTACGTCCTTCATCCAGACTCGTTGCTTCCTGATCGATGTCCTGCGGATGGCTCACGAGCATGGACGGATCCAGAGGAGCTCGTCCTCCGGGAGGGGAAGGGAGCCGACGTCGTCTCGAGTCGCTCAAGCTCGCCGCTGACCTCTGCTTCCTTATTCCAATCGCCAGGCATCAGATCTGCTCGATAGCCAACCATCGGCCGATCAAGGCGACGCTCCGTCCTACCCTGTGCCGACCAACGACCCGTCGGTGCGGACAAACGCGCTCTACCTGCACGGCTCGCCGCTCACCGAGCTCCCGACAGACAAGGTCTTCACCTACGTCACATCCTACAGCGCATCCACCCCGCTAGGAGTAGAGTGGATCTCAGACGACCGTGAGTCAAGCTGTCTGGTCCTGAGCCTGGTGTGCGTTCGCTGATCGACATGCACCTTGTCGTTCGCCATCACGTTGCATAGGTCTCGTCATCGTCTTCCCGTCCTCCAAGTCGGCCAGCGTCGCCCTGGCATCGTTGTTACTGGATCCGGATGCGTACGAAGGTCCAATGACTGCCCAGCGGGTGCCGTCGTCGCTCTGGCCGAGCGAGTTCAAGAAGGACCGCCACCTGGCCGATGGCGGCGAGGCTGGGATGGAGATTGACGAGGGTGGAGAGTCGTCTGCTGTGATGGAGGGTCATCTCGAGGTCCGATGGGCCAGGATCGAGGACAAAAAGGCCCGCACAAACGTCAGTCTGCTCACCTCTCTGCTCCGCTTTCGTCCCTTGTTTGTGGACTGACCGACTCCGCTCATCTTCTCATCTGTCCTCCAGCGTTCGGACTCCAACTTTTATCGCAAGAACGGAGCTCATGCCGGAAAGCCCCGTCTGGCGCCCGAGGTGCCGCGGGATCCACCCAGCTACAACCGGGCACCAGTCGATCGCGCATGGTCGCACGACCAATACGACGGCGGCGACGACCGTCCATCCCGTCGACAACCCCGCGACACGGACGTCGACCTGCTCAACCCTTCCTTCTCCCTCGAGCGACCTGCCCACCTGTCCTCGCGCCGGTCAGCTTCCCCGGACTCGCGTAGCGATCAGCCGTCCCTTCTCCGGCGGTTCTCTCGCTCGTCGCGCTCGCGCTCTCCGCCGGGACTGTCGTCTCGCATTCAGCAGCGCGGGCTCGGAGATCGGCTGGGCGAGATCGAGTACTCTGCGTCGGGCGATCTTCTCGGCGACGGTGACCTCATCGGAGGCGGTACCGGGCGGATGGCGTCGGACGTGCTGGCGTACCCGACCCAAGCAGAATTGCTCTCCGGTCCGGTCAAAGGAAGGGGTATGATGATGGACCAGCCCTACGTCCAGCAAGGGGCACGGATGCCGAGGACGTCCGAGAGGGAGAGAGAGTACAGGCCGTCTAGGGGAGGGCAGACGTACGATCGGGATCCCTCAACGAGGGCAACCTCGTTCTCGTCTCGTCAAGAGGGTGGTCGAGCCAGGAAGGAGGACCTCGACGGAGATCTGGACGGCATGCGCGGAGGGCGAGGAGGAAGGGTCGCTGGCGGAGGAGGAGGAGGAGGGTCAGGCAAGCGCGAGTCGAAGCGGGTCGAGGATCTGGACGACGAGCTCGAGAAGTTTCTTGCGCAGAGATAGAGCCGATTAGATGTATGTCATCGTTTCTATCTTGCCGCCTGAGGTAGAAAGGGACGCTGGCAGTCATCCGATCAACAGCAAGCGGGACGAGGGGAATGAGGGAAAAGCTGTACCGCTGCCGTTCGTCTGGGATGTTGTCTTCCTGATCTTGTCTTCCACCTCGACTGCAGTCCTTTCGCTGTTGATGCCGGCATGGTCCGGATGCATGCTAGCTCGGGCCCAGTCTGGGCTGCGCGTGATCCGTCTCGATCTCCCGTTCGTGCCTCCCGGTTGCTCACCAACGTTCAGCTCCCTCGATTCTCGTGCTCTCCCGGTCCCGGTCCCGTACTCCGTCTCCGTCTCTTTCAGTCTCTCGTGATGCGCGAGTCAGCGCAGGATGTGTGAGTCGTGCAGACCAGCGAGGGGTCTCGTAGGCGGCCACCCGTTAGCGAGCTGAGCTCAACTCCACCGCCCGGTTCTGTTTTGCAGGCTGCACTCGTACGAGCAACTCCTCGACTCTTCTCCCTCTGCGTCCGAGAAGACTGTCGAGATCAACACACTCCGAAGGCTGGCCGCTCGAGGTGAGTGCTTGTTCAGATTGGGTCGGGCATGGACGAGCTCGCAGAGGAGGAGACGGCCGAGGTCAACATCTCCCCCTCTTCAGACATCACTCATGCTCACAGTCGCCGCTTCTTTTGCTCGCTTGCTCGCTCGACAGGGATTCCTTCGGACCCTGCTCACATCAGACCTCTGACGTACTCTGTCCTCCTCGGCACGCTCGGACGCACAAAGGCAAGCTGGCCTCAGGAGGCCGACGCCTCCCGCACCCGCTACTCGAGCCTCTGCGAACGGTTCCTCTCAGAGATCACACACTCAGACGTGAGTCTTGCTGTTCGTGTCTGGTTTGGACAATGCCCGAAGGGAGATGGAGGCGCTCACCTGACGGGAGGAGGGGACACTTGCTCGCGAGCTCATGCAAGCGGGCCGGAAGCGGATGAGCTGACTTGACCTTTGACTCGCGACTCTGTTCTGCCCTGTATTCAGACTCCCCAGCACCCTCTGTCCGCCAACGACAAGACTCTCAACTCTATAGGAAAGGACGTCCGTCGCACGCAAGCCCACCTCCACTTCTTTGACCAGCCCATCCCGAACGACAAGTCGGACGGCATGCCCCGCCCGGTGGCGTCCAAGCGAGCCCTCGCAAACAGGCTCGCCCTCATCGCGTCGGCCCACAACTTGACTCCGGCGAGGAAGCCAAAGCCGACCTTGGGAGCTGTCGACACCTCCCGGGTGTCCCGAAAGGACGACATGGCTGTCCCTCCGTCTCCCAACCCGTCCATCGTCTCGGACGCGACCATCCGTC
The DNA here is from genome assembly GCA_036245725.1 of Mrakia hoshinonis. Lineage (NCBI taxonomy): Eukaryota > Fungi > Basidiomycota > Tremellomycetes > Cystofilobasidiales > Mrakiaceae > Mrakia > Mrakia hoshinonis. The sequence goes on from BTPH01000004.1 coordinate 57,708, forward strand.
AGGATGGCGGACGATCTCCCTCTCGCTCATCAGCCACGACGCCAAACAGGGATACTGTCCCTCTCCCACGGCTCGAATTTGAGCCGAGTCCGTCCCGCATCTCCGACTTCCTCGACCGCCCGCCCTCTCCGTCGTCCACACCGTCGCTGGCCGTCACCTTCCCGACCACGCCCGGGCACCCACCTAGCGGCCACCCGCCTTCCCTGCTCGTTCCGTCTGTGACCTTGCCGTCTCAGACGGTGGATCTGCATTCGGACGCGCTCGTACGGATCCTGTACGTGTTCTCGCTCATCCACCCGCACCTCGAGTACACCCAGGGCTTCTCAGAGCTGCTCGCCCCGCTCTACTGGGTCTATGCCGGACAGGGCCGCTCGGATGTGCACGACTCGGATCACGCAGAGGCAGACGCGTTCTGGAGCTTTGTCGCGCTCATGGCCGAGGTCGGGGATGTCGTCAAAGGGCCAGGGGAGGGCACGTGGGGTCAGCAGAGTGGCTCAGGAGAGAAGGACGTCGGGTGGGCCATGAACAGGCTCTCAAAGAGGGTCCAGTGGGCCGATGCTATCGTGAGTCTGCGGTTTTGGCCCGTGATGGCTAGGCAAAACTGACTCTCCTCCGTGCTGTTACTGTCTCCCATCTTCAGCTTTGGGAAGACCTGGTAAGTTGCCTTTCGAGACTCATCTACTAGGCAGACAGTCCTGCTGATCTCCCCTCAACCTCTTGCAGCGGACCAAGTCTCTCGACCCAGCACTACCGTACTACTCGTTCCGATGGATCTCGACCATGCTCGCCCAGGACTTTCCGGTCCGTCCTTTTACTGTCGCTGGATCGACTGTCTCCTTGATGCTGACGACTAGGTCTTCTGCTTTTGGGCCCAGCTTCCTTCGCTGCTCCGGATCTGGGACTCGATCCTGTCTGAGCCTCAGACGACTCGGTCGGGTGCGCCAAAGGTCGACCTTCTGCTCGACATCTGCACCTCGATGCTTCTGCTGTCTCGCAAGACGCTCATCAGCGCTGGACGTCGCAGGTCCTCCCAGGGGCTGTGGGAGGACATGGACGGATCGGGCGAGTTTGGCGAGGGCTTTGTCGAGGGGATGGCGATCCTCCAGCGGTATCCGATCGACAAGGTCGGAGGGATCGAGAACGTACTCGACCTCGCGTTCGAGTCGCGGCAGAGGCGTCTCCTCGGAGAGCTCAACGGAGACGGACCAGAGGACGATGCTCCCCAACGACCGCCCAAGCCGGTCGGCGAGTCTTCCCTTGCGGCCGCCCGACGCTACTTTGGCGCCTCCACGTCCAACGGATCGCTCAGCTCTGTCGACACACCTGTCGAGCACGACTTCCCAGACAATGTGTCCGAGTCGTCCAACACGTCCAACCTGTCCCGGTTCAGCTCGCTCCGAAAGTACGCCGAGTCGTTCAAGGAGAGCGACACCGCCGCCGCACTCTCGAAGCGGTCGTCCAACCTGACGGCAGCCGCGTTGGCGAGATGGGGGGAGGGAGGCAAGCCATCGTTGGTGTCGATGCCGTCGACGGTGTCTGAGGTGGCCGAGGAGGATGGAGAGCAGCTCGAACGACCAGGCGACCGCGAGTCGTGGTCCTCCACCGTCGGCAAGCTCTGGCACGGCTCATCCGGCCAGGCAGAGCCAGACCTGCCTCCTCTGCCGATAGAGAGCCGTAGAGGAGGCTCGCTCTCTCCTCGTCCAGAGTTCAAGGAACCCCCACCCTCGCCTCCATTCGATCTCCCAGCCGAACCGTCAGTGTTCCCGCCGCTGTCACCAGCGAAAACGACTGCGCCGCCCTCGATGACGGAGCACTCGACTCCTACCCGAAGCCTCCAGGACCGACTCGCTGCGTCTCTGGCGACCAAGGCGTCGCCCATGTCGGATGCTGGCTCGCAAGGGACGTCTCCAAAGCCGCTCCTGCTGGCCTCCTCGGCGACGATCGCGCGTCGGTCGTCCATCAACCCTCAAAATTCGCCGGCGCCACTCTCGTTGCCGACGCAGAGCTCTCGCCCGCCCTGGGCTGATTCGCCCATCTCTGCTCGCTCGCCAATGTCGGCCCGCCCAGCGTCTCCGTCGCGTCTCTCGGTGGGCTCGTACACGTCCACGTCCGAGTCCGAGACCGGGTCCGTCAAGATCCCGATCGGAGGCAAGCGTCGATCGATCAACGGCGACGCACCCAGCCCCGTGCCGGCACGCACGACGTTTCTCAAGACGACCCCCAAGACGCAGCTGTCTGGCATCCGGCTGAGAGACACACCCCAGTCGTCGCCCATCGCGAGCCGGCCGCACATCCAGACCGACTTTGACCGGTCCTCGACAGGCGCCCTGCCGCGCTCTCCTCGCTCAAAGGGCCTCGGCCGGCCAGAGTCAATGAGCAGCAACGGAGGGAGCGACTCGGAGGCTGGCGGATCCCGCCTCTCACGGATGAGCTCCAACGAGGGCTTCTCCCGTCGAGGGTTCACCCTCTCTGACCCTCCCTCCAACCCAGCAGCGGATCCAAACGCGCTCCCTCCCCTCTTCCGCGACTCGGAGGCGATCGCCGAGTCTCCGTTGGCGGTCACGCCCTCGAGCCCGATCAAACGTCGAACCCACCTGAGTCAGACGTCCACGTCGAGCTCTGTCGTCCACAGCAGCGACAACGATGACGCTCGCTCATCGACCGCTGCCATCCCAGGCTCGAGCCCGCCTCGGCGCACCACAGGCGGTCGCAAGCCGACTACGGAGCGTCAGCGGACTCTGAAGCCATCTCTGCAAACGGAATTGGTCGACCAGTTCTCGCCCACCTCCCCTCCTCCGGCCAGCGCCAGCACCATCAAGCCACTTACCCTCTCACCTACCAAGCCGGCCCAGCCCACCCCTCTCACGCTTCCTTACGCTCACCTGCACCAGTCTCCTCGCTCGAGTCACTCTCGCCACGAGTCGTCCGCCTCGGACTCGCCGATGAGTCCCATGGGACCTCGCTCGCCGAGAAAGAGGAACGTGTCGGGACAGCTCGAGCCCGCAGCGCCCATCCTGTCGAGACAAACCACGCCGAGGGCGGGTGGACCGAGAAAGGCTGGTGTCAGAGACACTAGGGACGGGGGGTACAGCGCGGCGGAGGCAGACGACGAAGATGGAGGGGAGAGTGTCGATGGCGGAGGGTCCCTTGGCGGTGGAGACCAGGACACTTACGGTGATCTGCTGGACTCGTACGTCGGCGAGTCCGAGGAGGACGTCAAGAGGAGGAGCGTCGAGGCAAGGAGGTTGAATCGGTTCTAGTCCGAGGACGGGCGAGGCGTGTCCTTTCTTTCTATTCTGTCGTACTGTTCTGCTCGTGCCCTTGGGTTCTCATTAATGCGCATCGTATCCTACAGTCTCTATGGCGTGGAAGATCTTCCCTTGACACGCGAGGCATAGTGAACTTTCGCCAGACGGGCGGACCTGGCGGAGAAGATTCGCGTGGTGCGCTCGAGCCAAGCGAATCAGCAGTATCGATACCGAAGAAGGTACCATGAGTTTTACCAGTGACGATTGGCCGCGCGGACCTGAAGGCGTGAGGCGAACAAGGACAGTAGCGGAGGGCAGCCGAAGCGAGCCAGCCACTGAGCGTCTTGAGTGTCGACTGTCTCCCGACCCCATCATCCTTTCCTCACCACTACTTCCCTCCAAGTTCTCCTCGTCATGGCTATTCTCCCCTCTACGCTGTCCCCCTCGCCTTCTGACGGCCCCCTCGCGTCGGGATCGTCTGCTTGCACGCCGTCGGGACCGGATGGCCGGTTCCCATACCAGCTGTCCCGATGGACGGCTGTCGACGACAGAGTCCGCGGTGGAAGCTCGATCTCGCATCTAGACCGGGTAGACGGAGGTGTCCGCTTCTGGGGAACTCTGGGTGAGTGCACACCCATCGCGTGCCAGCATGACCATGGGCGAGAGAGCACTCGACCCGGGAGTCCAAGCTCACACCCGCCTCCTCCCTCCCTCCGGTCGTCTCGTCCGTCATCTCACAGACACCCAGACGCTCGGCGGGGCAGGCTTTGCGTCTCAGTCGTACACGTTCAAGTCTCCGCTGTCTCTTCCCATCTCGCTCTACACTGGCCTGCTCGTCCAGCTGCTCCCTCGGCCAGCCACCTTCTCGAGCTCGCACCCGAACCCGCTCGGCGACGACCTCGAGAAGGGCCGCCCCGCTCTGCCGACAAGGTTTGTCGTCATCCTCAAGACCGAGGAGGCCAGCAAGAGAAAGGACGGCAGGAACGAGGCCGTCACCAGCTGGGAGGCAGAGTTTGACATCGAAGACGTCTACGCAAAGGCTCGCTCGGTCGAGTCCGAGAAGCAAGCAAAGGTCAGTCGCATATACACCAACTCGCTCGAGCAATGCGCGGTCAAGAATTTGACCAGTCAGGCATCTCTTCTGCCTCGACACCAGAGTCCTCTCACATCGTCGACCAACCTGACGGTCATCAACTCGACCGAGCAGCCCTCGATCCTGTCCACCTCCCCGTCCTCTGCAAGCCAGTCTCCGCAAGTTCGCCTTCTCTGGCCGTCGTTCGTCGCCACCTACCGAGGGCGCCCCATCGAAACGGTCCCCGGACAGCCTACTCCTCGACTGGACCCGTCCAAGATCGTCACCCTTTCTCTCATGAGCCGCTCCAACTTCGCTCGCCAGGAGGGCGAGTTCGAGTGCTTTGTTCGCTCGATCGATCCCATCGACAGGTCAGAGTGGAGCAAGGAGAGGGGGAGGAAGAAGGGCCTGAAGGACATGGGTCTGGGAGCGTGGCTGTGGATGTGGCTGTTGCGGTTCATTGGGCGGTAGATCCATCAGGAGGTGAGGTCCTTCTTGTGCTTTTTTTTTTCGCTTTGTTGTGCTACTGCTTTTTTTACGAACCCATCATGATGCCTGCCTAAAGCTTTGATAGCTTCTGTCGACTTGAAGGATGGGCAAGAGCGGCTTCTGCGCTTCGCTCGACTGCTCTCAGTAACAGTACCGTAAGTTTGACACGCTGGTTTTGTCCCGTCTGCTAATCTCGAAAAGTTGACCTGTCCTGCACGAAATTTTTAAGCTGTAGGAGAGCGAAGAGAGCGGATAGTCGATGTCGGTCTCGGCCTTCATGTGACCCGGAGGCAAAGGGAGGGGCCCGCTGATCGAGTGAGCTCGCCCGACCGAGCTCCAGAGTTGCTCAACGTCCAGCACCGAGGCACACGCGACGACAACGTCCTCCTTCAGACTTGCTTGTCACCCTTCATCTCTCGCAAGCTTGACTGGGCGTCTTTCGTTTGTGGGACGCGACTCTGGACCGGGTCTCTCTCGTTGGCTCCGAGCTCGCCATCCTCCCTCCGGCTTCCTCCTTCACTGCGTTCTTCGTCCGTGTCCGACGACCCAGAGGGTAGCCGACTTGACCACCGCCCGTTCTCGACATGCTCGCCCAGCGGCTCGCCTCGCGGACTGTCATCTCGTCCGAAAGGGTTCGTCCTGCTGCCGTCTCGCTGCTCGAACTGGTCCGTCTTATCAGTCGGAGCTGACTTCTGCCGTTCATCTGCTCCTCCTCGGCTGCCTCAGGACGTGGGTACGCAAACCTCGCTCTCGTTCGAGACGTCTAGTTCTATCCGGAATGAGCTGCTGCTGTATCTGGAGGAGCAAGGCATGCTGGACGAGCAGGAGCAGGAGCAGGACCAGGAGGATGGCAAGGACAAGGACTCGCACTCTGACGGAAGAAGCTACGTCAGAGGGGTGGGAGAGATGACCATCGAGGAACTCAGAGCAGTAAGTCCACTGTCTCGCCGTCTGTCTCGGTGGAGCTACCTGGAGAACACGCAGATGCCTCTGAGAGGCAAGGCCAGCATGGGCGGATGGTGAGCTCGGCCGGTCCGACCCAACGTCCCACCGACTAGCCCGACAGGCATGCTGGTCGTGGCATAGGGTTCGGGCTGGCTGGCAATCCATCATCTGGGAGGCCTAGCTCTGGTGTTTCGAACCCAAGGTGCTTGACTTGAACATCGCCTTGTCACTCCGTCGGGTCATTCTCGCCCGACGCCGACTTCTCCTGCTGATGCCCGCTCCCGAATCTGTGCAAACCCTTGCCTCCATACGTGCCCGAGTCGGCTAGTTCTGATCCACTGACACTTATCCCGACGTGATCGCAGATGCACTACACTCACCTGCTGGACCCAAACTACGACGCTCCTCTCCTCGCCCGTGAGTCGGCCACCCTCTCTCGTTGGGATCGCGACCCAGCCTCTCGACCTCCGACCCTGGCGACGAGTCATCACCGTCCAGCACTCAACCCTCAACCGGGAGACCCGATACCGCTGTCCTTCTACTCCAACACAAACACCGAGGGCGCCACCTCGGATCACCATGGCCGTTATACTGACGACGGCGACGCAGAGGTCTACACCGACTGGGGCTTCGACGAGGGAGAGGAGGACAGCGTGTATGCAGAGGTGCGAGCGGCGGTGGCCAACACGGACGATCCGACGATGCCGACAAACACGCTCCGGGTGTGGGTGCTCGGTCTGCTGGGGAGCATCCTTCTCTCGGGCGTTAATCAGGTCAGTCCTCGTCAGATCCGATCCCGGTTCTTTCATCTCCTTTCCTCAGGAGTCAGTAGATGGCTGATTGGTGTCGATCTGTCTGCGGCTGGACAGTTCTTCTACTTCCGTAAGTCACGCCATCCTCGTCGCTGTTCCATACCCGCTGTAGCTGATATGTTGCCGTACGTGCAGGCTATCCGAGCGTGAATGTCGCGGCTCTCGTCATTCAACTGGTCTGCTACCCTCTGGGTATCTTTATGGCTCATCTCCTGCCTTACGGCCCGTTCATCAACCCTGGACCGTTCAACAGTGCGTTCGCGTCGTCCAGTGCTGATCCGCCACGACTTTGTGCTTCGTGCTGATGCCTCATACTATTGCTTCTGTTCCATCAGTCAAGGAGCACACGCTGATCACCATCATGGCTGGGGTCGCTCAAGGGAACGCATACGCGACCAACATCCTCGTCGGTGAGTCGGACCGAGATCCAAAGCGATGACACGGAAACTCGACTGACCGGACTATGTCCGTCTTCCACTAGTTCAAAAGTTCTTCTAGTGCGTATCTTGCACCGAGATTCCATCCCATCACGAGGTCGAGCCTGGCACTGACTCGCTCTGGCTTGACCTACTGCAGCGGCCAGGACTGGTCGTTCGCGTACAAGATCATGCTCGTTGTTTCGACGCAGCTGATTGGCTTCTCGATGGGCGGCGTCCTCCGTCGGTTCCTCGTCTGGCCGGCGGCGATGATCTGGCCGGCAAGTCTCGTCAACACCGCGTTGCTCAACACGCTCCACTCCATCTCCCCTGGAGGCGTCACCCCGCCTGGCGAGATCTCTCGAGACCGCTTCTTCTATCGGGTGACGGCCGCCATGTTTGTGTGGACGTGGATCCCGAGCTACATCTGGACAGCTCTCAGCAACTTTGACTGGGTCACCTGGATCGCACCAAAGAACGTCGTCGTCAACCAGATCTTTGGCTACAACCACGGCCTCGGCCTCAGCCTCATCACCCTCGATTGGGGGCTCATCTCCACCTACGGCAACCCGCTCGCGACGCCTTGGTGGACGTGCGCAAACATGGGCGTCGGAGTGAGTATGAGCGCGGTGGCGAGGCCATCGATAGATCTGACCTGTCCTTCTTCCCCTTCGTTGCTGCAGTTCGTTGCGTTCGTCTGCATCCTCTACCCGAGCTTGTACTATACCGGAGGTGAGTGCAAACTTTTCTATCCTACATAGCGAGCGTATCTGACCCTCTCCGGTCTCGTTCTATCGTAGCGTTCGACGCGTGGTATCTTCCCTTCGCCGGATCTCGCTCGGTACGTTCGTCTCGCGATTTTTAGGCCAGATGAGTGAGTGCTTGACATCTTCGTCATTCTCCTCAATTCCCAGTACGACAACATGGGCAACAAGTACAACATCACGCGCATCCTGATCGCAAACACGACCCAATTCAACGAGACGTGCGTCGTCCCCTTTCGCTCTTCACTCGTCCGCCCGCGCTGACCCGCCTTTGCTATCTTAGCGGCTACCACGACTACTCGGAGATCTTTGTACCGATCACGTTTACGATGGGCTACGCGATGAGCTTTGCGTGTCTGATGGCCACCCTCGTCCACACCGCGTCAGTCCCTCTTTTTGTCGCCCCGTTCCGGGACAATTTTCTGACTGACTGCGTCTTCTTTCTGCCACAGGCTTTACTACCGCGGAGCCGTGAGTCCAAATCGAGCGGCCAAACGTGGCGATGGACGCTGACTTCATTTTGTCTCGTACAGATCTGGACACAAGCGTGGCGCGGTCTGCACGATGAGACCGATATCCACTCGAGGGTCAGCCGACTCGCACTCAGGTCCGGTCATTTCCTGCAATCGATCGCTGATATTCGGTTGCATCACGTTCCAGCTGATGCGCAAGTACAAGGAGGTACCTCGTGCGTCCAAGCCTGCGGCTTACTGCTTTCGTTTCGTTCCGTCGCTCGCTAATCGACTTACTATTTTCTCAGTCTGGTGGTACGCGGCGATCTTCCTCATCAACCTGGCCTTGGGTAAGCCCTCTCTCCTTTACTGGCCTATCTCTCCGCTTGCACTAACTGGATTCTCTCTCCTCAGCGCTCGCGGTCGTCTGCGGATGGCAAACGTGAGTCCAACTCTTCGTCGACCTGCCGCCGAGCCGCTCATGCTGACGACCTTGCCCTTGATGCTCGGTCAGCGACATGCCGCCATGGACGCTTTTCCTCTCGTAAGTCTCTGCGATCTCATCACTAGCGAACGCCGCTTACTTCTTCGCCGACGACCGTCTCCTCCCGAACAGACTGGCCATCGCGTTCATCTTTGCCCTCCCGGTCGGGATCGTCCAAGCCGTCACAAACCAGCAGGGAGCTCTCAATGTGTACGTGCCGCGTTCCCGACTTCTCGGCAGCTCTTTTTGCTCTAACCTGTTTGCGGTCTGCTTGCCCTGCTCCCCAGCATCTCCGAACTGATCATGTATGTCGATCATCTCCGAGTCCGAGTAACGTACTAGCCCAGCTTTCCGACGCTCGCTGACCCTTCTCCCTCTGCTACTCAGCGGATACATCAACCCGGGCAAGCCGATCTCGATGATGATCTTCAAGACGTACTCGTACAGTACGTCGCTCGCGTGGTCTCGGTCTGACCTGGATCCGGACGCTGATTGTTCCTCTTGGCTTTGCCAGTCACTCTCACGCAGGGACTCAACTTTGTCAGCGACATGAAGATGGGTCACTACATGGTAAGCCAACCGTCCCGCAGCCTTCTTCGCTCGTCAACAGCTGCTGACGTTCGTCTTTTGCGGACTTGACAGAAAATGTCGGTTCCGGGTGGACGCTCGCTGGCAAAAAGAAGAACGCGCTGACACAGCTTGATGTTTCCTTATCGCAGTCCTCCGCGGATCATGTTTCACTGCCAGATTGTCGCGGCCTTGCTCGCATGCTTTGTGCAGGTGGGTGTGGACGAGTGGATGTACACCCACATCAACGGCTGTGAGTCTCCTCTAGTTTTCTCCCGTCTTCGTGCCTTCTTCTGACTCAGACTTACGGTCATCTTTAGTGTGCAAGCCGGAGATCAATCGTGAGCTCTCGCTCGTCTTCTCACTCTGCCAGCTCAGACTTGAACTGACTGTCTCCTTCTTTCGTGGTCAGACGACTTCTGGTGTCCGTCCGCTCAGACGTTTGGCGTCGCGTCCATCCTGTGGGGTCTCATCGGACCTGCGTCAGTTCCGACTCTCCCTCTTACTCGACACCCTTCTCGAACCGCTGACCCGGTTGCTGCCATGCCCTTTCTCAGGCGTCAATTCTCCCCCGGGAGGATGTACGGCCCCATCTTTTGGGGCTTCTTCGCCGGCACGCTCGCTCCGTTCCCGTTCTACTTTCTCGCCAAGCGCAACCCGACAAAGTGGTACAAGTTTGTCAACTGGCCCGTCATCTTTTCTGTTACCGCTGTGCGTTCGGGTCCCCTCCTCCACCTCTTCTCTCCCTTCGCGCCTGATCTGACCGAAGTTTCCTTTCACCCCTCTATCTGGCCAGCTCATGCCTCCCTATCTCCCGATCAACATCATCTCGTACATCTACACGAATTGTGAGTGGTGACTTCAGCGATCCGACTCCCCAAGTCGACATCCTGACCACGTACGCTTTGCCTTCCACAGTCATCTTCCAATATCGTCAGCATTTCAGCCTCTTGACCTCTAGCGTACTGTCCTGCATCTCACTGACTGGCTCGTCTGTCTTCTTTCCGGCTTTAGTCGTCCGCAAGTACCGCTTCGTCTGGTGGTCCCGCTTCAGTGCGCCCCTTTCTCGGTTTTCTGCCCCAGCTTCCAACCCCATCGCTACAGCTCACGATCCCCCCGCCCTCTCGCTCTTCAGACTACATCCTCTCCGCCGGCTGGTCGGCAGGCTACGCCGTCGCCGTCATCGTCATCTTCTTCGCGTTCGTCTACCCGTCCGGGGGCCGGATCGGAGAGCACACGATCCAGTCGTGGTGGGGGAACTCGTACGTCGTCTTTCTCCCGCTCCACTGGTGCGCGTGGATCCCAGCTGATGTGTTTGATCTCTCCTGAGTATCCTTAGCGTCTACAACAGCACCGCAGACAGTCTTGGCCTGCCGTACATGCCCCTCGAGGAGGGTCAGCAGTTCGGCCGAAAAAGTTGGTGGAAGGTTCCTCATACGCCGCTCGTCTAGTTTAGCTAGCTCATCCGTCTTTCTGCCTTCCCCTGTGTCCCGCCTCAGGTCCTTCCTTTCCGCCGCTGTAACGTTGTAATCTCGTCTCGCCTCTGCTCTGGATCTGCTGCTCGTTCTGCTTTTGGCTCTTCTCATTTCGTCTCGACGCGCTTTGTGTTCTGTCATGCCACTATGCCCTCTCCGTGACAGACGTATTGAAGCGAAGATATATAGGCACGATCCAGCAGACCCAAAAGAGATGAGACGAAAACGAAGGGAGAAAAGAAGGCGCTGATGCAAGGAGAGGATAGGCAAGAGGAAGTATGCTGAGTGGTATCAATGACTGGAAGGAACCCATAGCCGCCAAGGATATGGATGGAGGAGAGCAGGCGTCGAGATGAAAGGGCTACAGATCGAGATCGAGATGGAGACAGGTAGAAGAGTGAAAAGCAGTTGGCGGCAGGCGGGTTCTCGAGGTTTTAAGCCTGGTTGACCGTGATGACCGGAGAAAGCCACGAGTCTGGTGAAGGGAGAACCCCGGGTCAGCCTAGTGGTAAGCTGAACTGTTTGAGCGAAGGCACTAACCGTAGTCCTCGTTGAGCGTCTCGTCCCCAAACAGCTTGAGCCCGCGGAGGAGGACCTTGTAGTCGCCGTTGGGCACTTTGGTGCCGTCCTGGAACGTGAAAGAGTTTGTTGAAGCTGAGAGGGGGAGTTGATAGTCTGTAAGGATCGAAGGGAGGACTGTCAGTGCCCAGGACGACGGAACAGGAAAGGGGTTGGGTGGAGAGGCTCACATCCGATCTGGACGTCGTTGCTGTCGGTGTTGCGGTAGTTATAGGTGATCTACGGCGGAGTCGAGACGAATGGAAGAGTCAGACGAGAAGTGCGCCAGCGGGTCATGGGCAGCGAAACCAGACTGACCTCGAACAGAGTACCCAGAGAGATGGGTAGAGCTGGGTCTGCTCTTCGCACCATCTTGCGAAGCTTGTGGTCCGCGACGGTCCGCTTGCGGATCGAGGGCACGAACGTCGTGTCGGGCGCGACGAGGGTGACGAGCACCTTTGCGCTGCCTCCGATGAGGCGGTAGATGATGGTCGGCTGATCAGCGGCGGTGAACGTAAACGTCGCCGGGCCGGTCACAAAGTCGTCGTTCGGAGTGGCGAGAGCGGGGATTACAGTCCCAAAGTAGTAGTCGGTGCTGCGAAAAGAGACACGCACGGTCAAGACTGAACATGGCGAGCGAGAGGGCGGAGCATGCACTTACTTGTCGAGGATCGGGAGGTTGTTCTTCATCGACGCTGCCACTCCCATGTACGGGACAGAGTACTTTTCGCTCTGGTCCGCGGTCTCGATCGAGATGAAGCCCTACGGATCAAGGATGACACTTGAGAGTCAGCTCGTGGGGTGGGTCGTGGAGTTCGAGAGGATCAAACGCTCACCGAGTAGATTGGCAGGTTGGCCGGATCCAGTCCGGTCGGAGGGGCGAAGGTGCACACGACCTCGATCGAACCACCAGCCGGAACGGTCACAAACGTACCAGAGAAAGCGACCGACGCGTCGCCTGCGACGAGTGGGACAGGACCCGCGTTCGGTTGAATGCCGTTCTGGGAGGTGAGAAGAGCAGCTCCGCGTCAGTTGACAGACCGAGCATGCTGCGCCGACAGCGAGCGGGACGACTGACGGTGGAAAACGTGAGAGCGGCCGAGGCTGGGACGTTCTCGAACCTGTAGCTCTTGGCAGCTGAACCGATGTTTGAGACGGTGAGCGTCTGCACGAGATTGGCGTGGTCGGTGTCGTTGAGTGCAATCTGGCCGGGCGAGACGAGCGTCTGGAACTTGACCGCGCTGTACGCGTCCACGAGGCCTGCGCCGGCCTGGGCGACCGTGTTGAGCTGAGAGCCACCGGGAGTGGTCGGTACAGGTCGGGACGTCGACTGAAGGACGTCTCGGATCAGCTCGGGAGAAGAGAGCTCCCTGTTCTGCGAAATGAACAGCGCAGCGACCCCAGAGATGAACGGACTCTGCAAAACAGGTCAGACAGGGTAAGGCGGTCAGATGAGCCACATAGCTGACTCGCGAGAAGAACAGACTAGCTCTGGACGTACGCTTTCCGAAGTGCCTGAGCTGACGACATACGAGCCCGCGAGACCGGTCGAGAGGATCGAGCCTCCAGGAGCCGAGATTGAGACGCCGAGGTTGTTGTCCCACTTTGGCCCGTACGAGCTGGTCGAGCTGGTCGTCCCGCCAGTGACGGCGTTGGGGAAGTTGTAGAACCCGGACGGGAACTCTGATGGGACACAGAGGAGGGCAAGGAGGACGGTCAGTCGGTCGGATCGAGGCAGACACACACGGAAAGCAACAAGTTGGCGGACTCACTCGCCGTCAAGGATGGGTTGGCGATGACCGACTGAACGAGCTTCTCTCCGTCCTCCTGGGTCAACATCGCCTGCTGAACAGGCAGGTCGCCCGTGTTGGCAGCTGCAAAGATACGAGACCAGATCAGCTGGATGTCCAGCAAGATCGCCGCCAGCCAGTGACACTCACGAGCGATGTTGGCGCTGTTTGAGTAAAACAGAATCAGGTCGCCGCCGGCGTTGATCACGTTCTGCGCCTTTTGTGTGAAGCCGCACGTGCCTCGACGGACGACGACAACCTTGCCCGCAAAGTCGACCGTGTCGGGGTAGGGGTTGCAGCCGTCGTTGGCGACGGCGATGTCGGTCGAGGAGAGCACGATCGGGACCGAACCGTCTTGGTCGATCGGCTGGTTGCCGTACGCACGGAACACCTGGCCGTCAGAGAGGACGACGCTCTTGGCCGGGGTCACGATACTGAGTGGGAGAGACCAAGACATCAGCGAGCTGCCATCCTTTGATTCCTGACGAGTGCCTGCTCACTTGTCTACCGATCCTGTCGAGATGACCCCGAGACCTGTCGATGGTGAGTCGGCAAAGTACAAGCCAGCGGAACCACTGTTGCCAGACGCAGCGACCTAGAGAGAAGATGCGTGTCAATCATCGCATCCACCTTGAGAGTGATCCAAGATGCACTCACGACCACAGTCCCAGCGTTGACTATCCTCTCGGCCACGACAGCCACAACGTCCTCTGACCAGCCAGCAGAGAAGCCAAGCGACAGGTTGATGACATCTGCGCCGTCGGACTGAGCGCGGAGCATGGCAGCAATGATCATCTCGTTTGACGACGTGCCTGAGCAGCCAAAGATCCGGTACGATCCCAGCGTGGCCGCCGGGGCAACTCCCGTGAAGTTGCTCGGGTTCGCGTTGGCGCCAATGATGCCAGCTACGGCTGTACCGTGTCCGGAGCAGTCTTGGGGATCCGAGTCCTCGACTCCTTGGTTGGATCCGGTGTATGCGTCTCCGACAAAGTCGAATCCTTTGGCGACCTTGCAGCCGGCGCCAAAGCATCCTCCCAGCGCAGGATGGGTGTAGTCGATCCCAGAGTCGACGACGGCGATAAACATGCCAGCGCCGAGGATGCCTTGGTTCTGGAGTCTGTCGACGCCGGTCATCATGTGGGGCGAGTAGGTGTCGGTCGGGTTGACGGGCGACCCGTCCACTGCCGAGACCATCTCGTCCATCGGCGCCGGACGGTCAATCAGCTTGACAGGGTACACCGCAACCACAGACGGGAGAGCCTGGATCCTGCCCAGGTTCTTTATCGGCCAGAGAAGAGGAGGCGGACGCTTGTCAGTTGGTTTGGACGCTCTGAACGCGTCCGTGAGCGCGGACGAGGGCCGTGGGGAAGACGTACGAGGTCGTCCGACTTTATCGAGGCTCCCACAAACATTCCCATGCTGTCAAACTTGCGACTGAGCGTGTAAGGAATCGCTTCTCGCTTCATGTGGGCCTCAAAGTGGTCGTGCGGGTCCTGCAGAGCAGACGAGTCCGAGGAGGAGAGGCGACGAGGTGAGCTTGAGCTCGAGCTCGGTCCACGATCGGAGGATTTCTCACGCACCACGGATCGCTTCCCGTACTGGGAGAGATCACTGAGCTCGACAATCCACGAGTTGGGAACAGTCCGGGCCTGGCAGACAGCCACAGACAGCACGGGGCGCGGTCAGCTCACGAGCAGGACGAGGACCGAGGGAGGAGAGGAGGAAGCTCACCTGCTTCTGCCCATCCACCTTGAGAGACGTCACAGCAGCAGACACACACAACACAGAGCACAGCCCGAGAGCCAAGCGAGAGAACAGCATCCTGAGAGAGAGCTTGGGTGAGGAGGGTCGTCCGGGAAGATTGTTTGGGAGGACTCGGCGAAGGGAGAGGAGAGGGGGGCACAGGGAACGAGGGGGGCGGAGGGCAGTCGAGGGAGGGTCCAAACGAACGTGGGCGACAGCAAGGTCAAAGTGGGGAGCCAGCACAGCGAGCGGGACGAGAACAGAGCGAGCAGAGACCGAACAGAGATGGAGGGCGTTGAGAGAGGAGAACGTGGACGCGTCTGTTGACCTCTTCGAATTCCCTCGGCTGGAGGCGATCGAAGTCCCATCGGCACCGAGCCGGAGACAGGACAGCCCTGATGGCTCATCAGCTCTCAGCTTTCAACACGAGCAGTCGAAAAGCAGGCAACCAACCCTTGGACGCTACAAGAGCACTGTATCGCCCATCAAGTCGCTGCTGCAGGGATGCATGAGGTCCCTGTCGCGTGTGGAGCGCACGTCCGCCGAGGCCGATGGACGGACAGGTCAACAAGGGCGGTCAACAGAACGCGAATCCTCCACACCAACCTTGTTGGTTTTGACCAAAGCCTTGACTCATTTGTCCGATGGATCAGGTCGCGAATTTGGCGAGCGGATGGCTTGAGACGGAGAGAGGCTTCCGTCGAGGAGTCCTTTGCAGTCGAGAGATGGGCTCTGCTCGCCCGGATTTCTCACAGGCGGCACCTAATTTAATCAGGCTAGATCAAAGGGCATGCATGCAAGGGGTTCGAACAAGAAGGGACGTCTATGCTATGGATGTAGGCGCGAACAATGCTTCTCCGACCACGGGCGCAGGTCAAGAAGGAATAATACGACTCTAGGGTACTCTTCCGCTTCAGAGAGTCGTCCCGGTCCAGACGGTGGACCGAGGGACTCGCCAAGGCGGTGGGCAAGGGGACAGACAGGGCAGAGGAAAGGTAGAAAGGGAGAAGCGGAGGGGAGGGGACGACACTCGCTGACCTGGACGAGCTCAAACTCGCCAGAGGTCAGGCAAAGCGACGACAGGACTCGGGGCAAGTGCGGAAGCCGGCAAATCAAGAGAAGGCAAGGACGGCTCAGCAAGGCGCCGTTCTCGTTCCTAACCCGACCCGCGGGAAGGCCAGAGGGAGAAGATGAGGATGAGCTTGCTTCCTCAAAGCCTGCGTTCCTTCGGCGGTCTTGGACCCAGCAGCGTCCAGACCGTGCACAAGACGTGGAGAGGGAGGAAGTCTCGACAGTCACGTCCACCGGTCTGAGGACAAAGGTTGGCTCTTGACGGAAAAGCAGAGGAAAGGAGGTTGACGTTGAGGGTTGCCTCGAGGAGAGCGAAAAGTCGAGCCTGAAGTCCTCAGGCCCTTGCTCGCGACAATGAGTTTTCGAGTTTTCCAGCTTCTTCGCAGCAGATGCATCTATGATAAAGCCTTATCAGTCTATGTCTACTCCTACCAAGATCCGACATCGAAGCGCAGTACGGTCTACTCCCCCTTCCCCCTCACAGCGTTAAGAGCTCCCTCTCCCTTCTCCAGTACCCTCTCCAGGTTCTGCGAGAAGAGGTCTCCGACAGCACGGACAAAGTAGTTCCGGCTCATACCGGACATATGAGGAGTCAGGACTACGTTCTCGAGCGTGTACAGCGGCGACTCCTTTGGCAATGGCTCGGGGGTTGTCACATCGAGACTCGCTCCGGCGATACGGAGGTCATCGTCTTGCTCGTCGCCTGCGGGAGGGTTGAGGCCGTTCTGAAGGGCGGTGATGAGCGGCTCCTGGTCGGTCGTCGAGCCGCGACCGATGTTGACGTAGAGGGCGTCGTTTCGCATCGATCGGAAGGCCTTCTCGCCTACGAAGAGGTCGGTGCCAGGCGACGAGGGCAGAGTGTTGACGACGACGTCCGAAGACGAGTAGAAGTCGTGCATGGAGGACTCCGAGTCAGTCGAGTACCAGTCAGAAGGGATGTCTGGTCACACGAGACGAGCGTCAGTCAGACAGACGGAAAGGCAAATGATGGGCCGAGGACTGACCTCCGTTGTGATCTCCTGTGCCGGGGATGAGGAACCCTCCGATGGGCGACTTCTTGCCTGTCCGATTGGCGGCGAGGACCTTCATGCCCATCGCCTGACCCATACGGGCAATCTCGCGTCCAATGTGTCCGTAGCCGAGTACTCCGATGGTGAGGCCCCTCAGCTCTCGGACGACAAAGCCAAGCTCGGCGTGGTTGTGCCACTTTGACTGGGTTCGGGTGGCGACGACAAAGCGGGGCAGCTGATGGAGGAGCATCATCGTAGTCGCAATGACGTGCTCGGCGATAGGCTATGTCATGTTCGAGAGATTGAAAGCCGTTGTAAGAGAGGTGGGTTGGGTGCCAAAGAGGGCGACAAAGCATCAGCCTCAAAGGCGCACTGACCGCGACGTGGATTCCCGATGCCGAGGCGATGATGAGCGGGTGCGAGTCGGTGAGTGACTTTGTGCTGCGAGAGAAGGGCAAAAGGGGTCGGCATGTCAGCGAGAGTGCCCAAAGGCAGGCGGAAGAACCGAGGCGCGCTCACAAGTCCTTTCCGTCGAGCTGGTTGGAGCCGGCCGAGGCTAGCTGGATCAGCTTCAGCTTTGGAACCTGCTCGACCGACGTCCTGAGGAGATCGAACACAGGGCAGAGCCAAAGATCCAAGTCAGCGATCGTCTGAGCGAGCTTCCCTCGGAAACTGAGCTCGGGCTCGCGTCCAGCCGACGCGATGCAGCCGACCGGAGCTTGACTGTGAGACTGACAGGTTTGCTGGGAACTGGAACATGAAGATGGCATCCGTGCTGGCGTACTCTTCCTCTGTCGGGAGGGTGTCCTCGTTGCTTGGGCGGTAGAGGACGGTGTAGTTTGACGGCAGAGACGACTTCCACCCGTCCAGCAGCGTGTCCGGCGTCAGAGGAACGAGCACGAGGATCGTGACAGGAGAAGAGGAAGAGGACATGGCGGAGAGTCGAGTGAGTGAGCGTGGGTCGATGTCGTCGTCTGGTGCCATCTCGGACCGAGTGCAAGGTGAGCTCGAAAAGACGTTCGGCGAAGAGCGACAGCCGGTGACTCATCCCAGACGACCCCGCCGTCGTCAAGGCAAGCCCACTGGGCAGATGTAAAAGACGAGGTCAGCAGTACGAAGTCGAGACGCTGTCTGGACCTCGTGTGCCGAGGGCTGGGGGGATGACTTTGGACGCGGCTGATCAAGCTTGAATCCAGGTCAGCTCGGTCGTCTTTAGTCTCCGCCCGACGACCACGACCCCCCCCCGCCCGATCCTTCAAGGCCCCTCGCCCGAGCGCGACTCGTCATGTCCTTCATCCAGACGGCCTCTCCTCCTGCTCTCTCCCTCGAGGTTAAGGGTCACATCCTCCGCTTCTGCGACCCGGCGACGCTCGCTGTCGCGTCGAGGGTCTCGCTCGCGTTCCTCGAGCTCGCAAGTCCCGTCCTCTATCAAGACATCCGCGTTCACGGGATCAACACTCTGTTGCTCTTGCTGACCTCAAGGGTGAGTCACTCCACCTTCGCTCTGTGGAGATACGCTCGCGCTAACTTGACTCTCTATGCGCAGGGTCTGGTCTGGGACGGAACCGCCGAGGACGATCTTCCACCTTCCGAGCCTGCCGTCGCAGTTCATCTCAGTCTGGAACAGACCCGAGACCTGACCGTCACCATCCTAGAGCATGACATCGCCAGTCCTGAACACGCTGTTTGGGTAGACGACGCGAAAAATCAACCACGCCTTCGTCGACTGAGTCTCGTGCTCGAGTCCGACGACGTTGGCCTGAGCGATGACCTTTGGCAAGGCCTTCAGCCGTCTCACTTCGTCGCAACTGGACGCAACAGCTCTATCGACTTTCGTGGTCTGTGTTGGAGTGACGTCGAGTCCGCGTCCTTCACCAGACTCTCAATCGCCCACACATCATTCGGGGAGACAACGCAATCCTGGTCGTCTCTGACGAGTGTCACCTTTGACCTCCGCGGAACTGGTCGAATCGAAGCCTCGCAGGCGGTCGTGGTGTCTTTGGGACAGGACTTCCCTTTCGAGCCTCGCATCACCGTGACCTGCCTCGTGCGCTCAGCAGAAGACAAGCAAATCGTTCTCGACGAGATCCTTGACCAGTTTGAGCAAGTCCAAGTGGACGAGATCCTTGAGCAGCTGGTCTTCAAGGTCGCAGCATAAAACCGGTTAGTCGCCTCAGCGGTCCGTGCTCGTCTTGCGCCATGTATCAGCTGACCGTTGCGACCAGATCTCTCTGTAACTTCCTTCGACGTCTTGTCGAGCAGGCACCCTGACGATGCATGACTTCAATTTCCGCTCTTGCCCCCCGCCCCTCATGAAGCGCCCGCCATCTTTGACCATCTGGCGGTTTGTCAACACCGAGACAGGGACCACATGCACTAATCCATCGTAGTCGAACCGAGAGAGAGATACGAGCCCAAAGGCATCCAAAGGCACGCAGCAGCGAACGCAAACGCTCTACCTTCCCCTCCCGCCCCTGCCGGCCTTGGACGCTGCCCTCGCTGCCGCCCTCTGCGCCGCCTTGTCCGCCCGCCTCTTGGTGCACGTCGGGCAGTGCCACGTCCCGTCCGGAGGCGCAGTGAGCTCGAGGCAGTCGAGATGGTACTGCAAAAAAAGAAGAAGAAGAGAGCGAGGAACATGAGTCAGGGGCGTGTCGAGGGCTTGCTCGGGCCCGGACCCGGCAAGGAGAAAACGGAAAGAAGAAAGCTGAGAAGGTGACTAGTACTGACCCACTCGATCTCGCAGTCGTCATCGTCGCACCCGATCATCTCGCCATAACTCGCCCGGTTGCAGTAGCAGTACGTCGTCTTGTCTCCGCCCTCCTCCTCCGCCCCTGCCGCAGCGCCAGCCGCTCCTCCCTCTGCAGCTCCAGGCGTGCGCGTCGCATCCTCCTCCTCATCCGACTCATCCTCCGACTCGGTCTCAAACTGCCTGCCTCGTTCGTCGTGGGTGGCGGTCGAGTTAGCCGGTCGTCGGACAGGTCTCGCGCGCGATCCTCCGTCGTCGTCTGGCATTGGGGATCCGGTTCCGCCGCCGGTATTGGTTCGTGCTCGCGCTCGCTGGTTGGCCTTGTCGTCCTGGAGGTGCTGGTTGCCGTAGCCAGCCTGGCCGTCAAAGCCGGGGCCGAGACCGCTGCCGGGTCCGCCGCCGAGAGGATCGGACGAGTGGAGGACATTGTGCTGGAAGGCGGAAGACGACGAGGGTGGCATGATGGGGTCGTCCTTGAAGCGAGATGGGCGGGCGGGATCGAAGCGGGGGGAGGCGTGCGAGGTCGAGGCCGGATTGTGCTGGTCGAACGACGCCGACGACAGCGCAGGGGACGCAGGGCGAACTTGATTGGAGCTGTAGCACGCGATCGAGGGTGCGCCGGTGAAGATCGGGCGAAACGGGCAATGGGAGGCGAAGAAGATACAGGAGATGGGCGGATGAAGATACAGGTCAGCATACAGCGAGTTGAAGCGGGCAGCCTCCCCGTCCTCCTCTCTACCTCTCCTGTCGTGCAGCGTGGGCCCCTCCACTTATGCGTCTGTACGCCATCAAAGGTGTATGCCGACTGAGCGGGGACTGACCTCTTCTTCTTTGCTCCGTCGACTCTGGCCCTCGACCCCGAGGGGACGCCCTTGCCCGGGCTCTGCTTGTGGCTGGACGAGTCGTAGTACTCGTCCAGGAGCTCGGTCGTGTCGCGGTCCCTCTTTCCTCCTCCTCGTCCTCCTCCATCTGGGTTGACGACCTTCCTCGACTTTTCCTTCCTGGCCGGGGTGGCCAGACTGGTGTTAGCTCCCGTCCTCGTGCGCTTGCCCGAGGTAGTGGGCGGCAGATAGACGACGTTGGACCCGCCAGGTGGAGAAGACGGTCGCTGGGTGAGGAGGGTCGAATTGAGGAGCAGGTTGTTGAGGTGCGTCTGGTGAGAGATGACCTGCAGGCGCAAGGCGACGACAGCCGGGGGAGGGGCGACGACGGTCAGCTCATCCGTCGACACGTTCATCCCCGCGAGCTCACCCATCCGCGACACATGCGCCACGCTTCCCATGGCAGCTCGCGTTCAAGAGCCTGAGCTGAGCTCGTGCAGTCAAGATGGGTTGCACTCACTCCTTCGCACACTCCTCCTACGACTCTGATCTTGTCCTCTCCTCCGAGCTTGAACCGCTGGGCAAACTCGGCAACCTCCCGAAGCGCCGTCAGTCGGTCGAGAGGCGTGGAAGCAGGGTCGAGCACCTTGCCAGTGAGAGCCTTGATCGAGTCCGTCAGGTGGATCAGGGACGCTGCAATGTCGAGCACATGGATGGACCTAGTTAGCGACATGGGGCAGGGAGAGCTCGGTGGACGGACGGGGCTGAGGAGGACCACTCACAGCTCAGCACGGCGTCGAGCTCCCTCAGATCAGAAAAGCCTCTCGTCAGCTCGAGAGGAAGCGCATCCAGCGTGTCGGCGTAGTCGGCGACAATCATGAGATCGTGCGGGGCAGGTCTGCACACGGACCGGACGAGAGCGCGAGGAGCCGCAGAGCAAGGTCAGCCGGACGAGCTCGACTGAGCACCGCCATCCACGAGCAGAGTACCAAGTTGCACTCACGGAGGTCCATCTAGCACAGAGTGAGACATGGTCACGCAAGGAGGAGTCTGGCGGGCGAGCAAGTTTGGGTCGGGTGGAGGGTAGAGGCCAGGCCAGGCGGAGAGATGAGCTCGCGACCTCGAGGTCTCCTCTCGTCTCCGCCCGACGCCGACCCTCAACCGTACCCACACCGATCCACCTTCTTCCACCGTCGGTCAGCTCAGCATGAGCCTCAGGTCTACTACCACCCTACCCGAACTGCCCGTCGAGGTCCACGCTCACATCCTGCGCTTCTGCGACCCTCCTACGCTGGCCAGCACGAGCCAGGTCTCGCTCGCCTGGCTCGAGCTCTCCGGCCCGCTCCTGTACGGGGACATCCAAGTCGTCGGGGCCAAGGCTGCGAGGAAGCTCGCGAGATCAAGAGTGAGCCCCAAAGTTTCATTCCTGACCGTCTGCACACACTGCTCTTGAGGCCGAGCTGACTGGCGACCTTTGGGCCCAGACCTCGACCGTCGTCGCCCCTTTCGTCGCCATGTCACAGATGCGAACACTCATCTACACAATCGTGTACGATGCCGGAGACGAGGTTTCGGGCTACTATCATGACGCCGAGATCTCGCCCGCTCCAGTCGCCTTGGACAAGCTGACGGTCGTCATCTCGGACGACGGCGAGGCTGGGGAAGTCAACCTTCCCAGGTTCCTCGCTTCGTTCGACCCGCTCTCCTTCGAGCTCAGGAGTAGTACTCTGTCGATGGACAACTTCCCCGACATCGACATCGCCGGATCGGAGGGCTAGACGAGGCTCCGCACCTTTCAACTCACTCGGGCGGCCGTCACAAACACCCTCGGCGCCTATCAGCTCTTCACTGAGCCACCTCCGTCCGACACGGGCAAGATCGACATCATCTACGATTATCGAGAGGCCGAAGAGACCGGTCGGATGAGCTTTGGAGGGCTCCTCGTCTCGGATCTGAAGGTGGACCAGTCGCCTCCCCTTGCGTGTCTGGGCGACGTCGAGATCTGGGTCGGCTTTGAGGAGGCTGCAACTCAGACGAGAGAAGACTTGGAGCTTCATCAGGATCTTCATCCTTGGAAGCTGTTCGTCCGTGCGTGAGTCCATCTTGTGAGCATCAGCCTCAACGTGCTCCGCACGCTGACCACTCTTGCGATTCATCAGACCTCCATCGGCTTAGTCTTGCGCACTACAGAGAAGAGGGAGGCTCATTTGCCTCTCAGCTGTTCTTTCATCCTTGATCATATGTCTCCGTCTCTTATGGGGTTCAGCAAACGCTAGTCGCCTCCTTGCAAGCCCTCGTAGTTCTTGTTGGACCTGCTCATACATCCGCACGTATCTTGATGGAGTCCAAAATTATCTTCCCGCCCTCCTGAGTTCTAGTCCCGGACAAGGAACCAGCGAGGTGTGCATGGAAGCGCGGACGCAAACGTGGTTCGCGCGCGCGTCGGTTTCGCGGTGGACGAGGAGGCGACCCTTTGGGCGAAGGGTCGGGTTCCTCATCACTCCCACTTCTCGGCCAAACGAACTTCTCCTTCTCCCCTCTTCTTCCTCAAGAAAGCAAACCGTACGTGTGCTCTCTTGTGCCTGCATCCTTCCTTGCGAAAGAAGTCTGCCCGAGCTGACTGTCTCGTCTTTCACGTCCTCCTTCCCCCCATCGCTCGCGTCCATCAACACGGACCTCGTCCACCTTTCTCTCCTCCTCGCCTTCGTATCATTCGCTTGGTCGCTCTTCCCCCCGCTCACAGACAATGCGAGAGGTCATCTCCATCCACGTGTGCGTGTTTGACCTTTGCAGATGCTCTGCTGCCTCTGGAGGTCGAGGTGGACGATTGTGCTGACCTCGCTTGCTCCTCCCCTCCTGTGTTGTCTTTCTTCCAGCGGACAGGCCGGTGTCCAGATCGGAAACGCCTGCTGGGAGCTCTACACCATCGAGCACGGTCTCAGCGTGAGTCGTCTTCTTTGTTTGTGCTGCTAGGTGTCTGGGGAGGTGCGAGCTCTGCGATGGCCAGGCAGACTCAAGGGCGGAGTTGGTCGACCTCAACCAGGCCGCCTCGGTCTTCGCAGCCCTTCTACGATTCACGCGAAACCGTCAGGGCTTCGCACAGCGGACCTGACGAGCTCAGAGTCCATCCCGGACCGTGTCTTTCGTGCCTGGTCGGGATTGCGACGTGTGAACGCGATGTTACCGATGCTGACTTTTCCGTCCCCCTTCCCTCCGCTGTCCTCTTTCTGTTACCCTCTTGTAGCCCGATGGTCGAATCATGGAGGGATCCCCTTCGGCCAACGACGACGGGTTCTCGACCTTCTTCTCCGAGACCGGATCCGGCAAGCACGTGCCCAGGTCGCTCTACGTACGTCCAATCGGCCTTCCCTCGCGCCGTCGAGCTTTGCTTTCCCTTCGGCGCGTCGCTCGCCCGTCTCCCTTTTGCTCGAGTTGACTGACCTTGCCTCTTCCTTCCACTGTCTCTTGTTTAGGTTGATCTCGAGCCGAACGTGATTGACGAGGTCCGAACTGGACAGTACAAGTCGCTCTTCCACCCGCAGACTTTGATCTCTGGAAAGGAGGACGCTGCCAACAACTACGCCCGAGGACACTACACTGTCGGCAAGGACCTCGTCGACACTGTGCTCGACCGAGTGCGAAACCTGGCCGACAACTGCTCGGGTCTGCAGGGATTCTTTGTGTTCCACTCGTTCGGAGGAGGAACCGGTTCCGGCTTTGGAGCCCTCCTGCTCGAGCGACTCTCGACCGACTACGGCAAGAAGTCAAAGCTCGAGTTCTCGGTCTACCCGGCCCCCAAGGTGTCCAACTCGGTCGTCGAGCCCTACAACTCGGTCCTCACCACCCACACCACCCTCGAGCACTCGGACTGCTCCTTCATGGTCGACAACGAGGCGTACGTCCACGTCCACCTTCCTTCATATCCACATAACGATCTGTCTCTCTTCGATACATCTATCTGTTGATGCTGACACGTCATCCTTTTCTTTGACGCTCAGCATCTACGAGATCTGCCGACGAAACCTCGGCATCCAGTCGCCGACGTACACCAACCTCAACAGGCTGATCGCCCAGGTCGTCTCGTCGATCACTGCTTCGCTTCGATTCGACGGATCGCTCAACGTGGACCTGAACGAGTTCCAGACCAACTTGGTGCCGTTCCCTCGAATCCACTTCCCTCTCGCCACCTACGCGCCGATCCTCTCGGCCGACAAGGCCTACCACGAGCAGAACTCTGTCGCCGAGATGACGTACTCGTGCTTTGAGTCGTCGAACCAGATGGTCAAGTGCGACCCCCGACAGGGAAAGTACATGGCCTGCTGCCTCCTTTACCGAGGAGACGTCGTCCCCAAGGACTGCAACGCCGCCATCGCCCAGATCAAGACCAAGAGGACCATTCAGTTCGTGGATTGGTGCCCGACTGGTTTCAGTCAGTTCGCTGGAAGTTTTCGACTCTTTTTGCGGCTCAGACACTTACCTGTGGTTCTCGCTCTTCCTCTCCCCAGAGCTCGGTATCTGCGGAGAGCCCCCCGCGCTCGTCCCCGGAGGTGACACCGCCAAGGTCTCGCGATCGCTCTGCATGCTCTCGTGAGTCTTATCTCAGTTCTCGCTTCTGGTTTCGTTTTCGATAGAAGAGGCAATCCGGTCATGTCTTTGGGAGGCAACGCTGATCCATCTCCCTTGACCTCCACCCCCTCTCCCCGCCCCCTTCCCCTTCTTCTCTTCCCTTTCCCTTCCCTCCCTACAGCAACACCACCGCCATTGCTTCTGCTTGGGCGCGACTTGACCAGAAGTTCGATCTCCTCTACTCCAAGAGGGCGTTCGTCCACTGGTACGTCGGAGAGGGCATGGAGGAGGGAGAGTTCTCCGAGGCCCGAGAGGACCTCGCCGCCCTCGAGAAGGACTACGAGGAGGTCGGAGTCGACTCTGCTGACGCGGATGACGAGGAAAATGATCAGTTCTGAAAATTTTAACGTCTTTAGCACTCTCTTTCAACCCTCTTGTGATCTTGCTTTCTTCCCGCCCGTCCTTCCATCCCCCCTCCCCGCCCCTTCGTCCTTCACGCCCCCGGTCACCCCGAGGGTCAGCTCCTTTTATGATATTCCCATTCGTTTCGACTCCTTACTTTCTGATCTCATGGTCTTCGTACATTGACGGTCCCAAAACGCGAAAGGAAGACGCGTCGCTCGCGGAAGGACGACGCGACGCCGGTTGATTTCTCTTTGATCCCCAACGACGAGCACGGCGAGGCTCTTCGGCTTGCCCCCCCCCAAGCGAGACCGCTGCCTCCAAGTGGACAAGTCATCTCTCGCCCGCTGCCGCTGCACACATTCTAGTCTGCGAGGACCGAGCCCGTCCGACCGACGTCCCCTCTGTGAGCTCGGCCCCTCTCGCGAGCTGGAACCCCCCTTCGTCAAGCTCGACCTAGCTCCGCTCCTCACTCGACCCTCACTTCAACGAGGTCTCCAGCGGCACTGAATACGACGTCGGACCTGCACATACCCACTTGGTCAGTCTGCCCGTTGTGTGGGATCTGGGCCGAGGAGGCGGCCGGGCAGAGGCTTGTGCGAGGTCGGGCGGGATGGCGAGGCGGATGGCTGGGTGTGAAGTCGACCGCCATGGCTGGACTCACATCACCGCCTCATAGAGCGCGAGACTTGAAACCCAACCCGTCACTGACACGTACGGACCCATCCCTCTTGTGCGCTCAGACACCCATCAGCCCCACGGCCGCCTGCTGCCATGTCGCGAGCTTCACTGCCGTCGCTCAACACGAACCCCTCGACCCCGTCAAAGCCGGCCCTCCCGAGGTCATCGTCCGCTGGGATGGACCTCCTCACATCACCGACGAGCTCAAAGAGAGAACGATCGAACGGTAAGCGGCCTTGTTCAAAGTTGCCTCGTGAATGGGCCAGGAGGCTGACGGCCGACTGTCCTCTCTCCGCCTGCTCCAGACCACCCTTACGGGATCATCTCAACCTCCTCCGCGCTCCTCAGCCGTAGCAACTCTTCTTCGGGAGTGCATTCGCCGTCTGCATCCAAGAGTTGGTCCAAGGGCCATCACAGCTCGAGGTCAGTCCGCTCTCTCCGTCTCGTTCGCACATGGCCGGCGTTAGCTCACGTCGCCCTTTCTCTCCCGGCTAGGTCGCTGTCGTCCATCGCCAACCAGGCCGGAGAGCCACAACCGTTCCCTCCCTCGCCCTCGATGCCTGCCCGAGCGCTTCCTTCTCCGGAGCGACCGACCTCGCTCAAGCGATCTGGCACGCTGCCTTCGTTCCCAACCCACCGGCCCACGCCCGACCAGCTAACCTCTGCGCCGACGCCGCAGGGTGACGTACGGAGCTGGAGTCACCCCGAGCTCGTAGCCTGGATGAGGTTCAAGCTCAAGGAGGAGGGCATCGCCGACGCGGTGGTGGGAGACATCGTAAAGTGGCTGGAACGGGCAGGAGGATCCGGCGGTGTGAGAGGGCGAGGGATGGACGGGAGAGAGTTTCTCAGCGGCGAAGGCACAGGTGGATGGTCAGTAAGCCGTATAACCTTTGACTCTCTGCCTGCCGCTGCTGACGCGAGCGACTTTTCTCGTCTGCAGGTCGACCTCTACCGCGCCTCCGCCGTTTCTCCCCGTCCTCCTCTCGCTCAGCAAACGCCTCCGCCGGGCCAACCTCAAATCGCGCATCCTCGCCAACAACAACCGCGAGCTGTCGAACCCTTCTGCTTCGCACGACCGCGAGGCTTCGACCCTGTTCGAGGAGGAGGAGGGCGAACCGCTCTCGTCCGACAACGACGGACGCGTCCGCGGTCTCGTTCGAGGCTGGGAAGAGAGAAGCAGCGCAAGTGAGGCCGGCTCGGACGATGAAGGATCTGTCAGCGGGCGCTTCTCTCCGCGTCCGAGCCAGAGGGACAGGCGAATCACAATGGAGGGTAGCTCCAGCTCGAGCAAGCCTGGCGGCGGCTTTGGCACCCTGGGTGGAGGGTTGGGAGTGGTCAAACGTCGGGCCGAGTCGATGAACGATCTCGGAGCGGTCATGGCTGGCTCACCTTCACTACCCGATCCTTTGGTCACTCATACGGCCTCCAAGGACCAGCAGGAGAAGGCCGTCGTTCGAAAATTGCTGTCGACCGAGGGAATCGTGGATGTCGCCACGCCACCGCCGCCGTATGGCTTCCCTCCGGTCGAGACGACGCTCTTGCACGCGAGGAGCGGAAGTGGAGCTACACAGGAGGTAGACGAAGGCGTCGAGGCTCCTCTGGCATCACGACCTCTTCCGCCTGTGCCGTCCCCGGAGCACGTGGACGCGCCAACTGAGAACCGCGTCGCTCCTGGAACCACGTCCTGGACCTTCCCCATCGCCCCATCAGCATCTGCCTCACCGTCTCCACCGGTCCCAAGATCATCGTTCGATCTCCCTGCCGATCCTTCTGGACATGTTCCCGGACGCCCAAACGCGGGCGAGGACGCCGCCATCGCAACATCTGGCCCAGCGCAGCCGATCACGGTCGTTGACGACACGTGGGACGAACCTCCGTCTCCCGACCCCTTCAACGAGAACCCGCCACACCTGGCCAACATGTCGAGTCTCGTCCGATCCGGGTCCAACCCTTACGGAGCGCTCCGTCGGTCCAACAGCGGAGGCGTCGGACCGAGCAAGCCGTTCAGGTTCCCTGCTCCTGTCGCACCCGCCCCTCTCGTCATGTCGAACGGGGAGGACGACGAGGGGGACGATGAGCGCGACGAATGGAGCTGGAACGGCGGAGGCGGCCAGAGGAGGGTCGTTACAGCACGGCCGAGACCCTCCTCGACCTCCTCGACCAAGGACGCGCTTGCCGACGAGGAGAGCTCCCGAATGCGAACCCTCGTCGCTTCAATGTCCGCGAGGCTGACTGCGCTCGAGGAACGGATGGAGAAATACGAGGAGGAGCTCGTCGACTTGCGTGCGAGCACCAAGGTGGACGCGTCCACGTCCACTCTAGCCTCCCCAATCGCGGCTGTCGTCGCCAGCTCAAGCGGTACCGATGTAATCACGACAGCGGACGAGTGCTTAGCATGCGGACGAGGTCCTTCGTCGCCGACGACGTCCAGCCACGATCGCCGCCTCTCCAACAGTTCTGGGTCCGGAACCGACAAGCGGAGTCGTCCCGCCCGTCCCGTGAGCCCTTCGACTCGAGACATGTCGTATGTTCTGCTCGCATCGATGGGCGTGGGCATCATCTTCCTCGAGGTCATATGGAGGAGGCTGTCAAAAGGCAAGGCATAGACCTTTCTCCTTCTGCACTCATACGTTCGACATCGCATCTCTTCATATTTCTTTGTGCCGTCCTCTTGATACTCCTTACGAGTTCCTCGCTTTCTTCCTGGTTTCTTTTTTCTGAGCTATTCACGACCCGCCTCGATCTCTGCTCGCCCCCATCTGATAACGACTCTTTACGCGCCTGTCTCTGCCTGCTCCTGCCTATCTCACGCTCTCATCTTACGCTCCTTGCCTTTCTCTCCAAGTGCTATGTCTCATGACCCATATCCTCATACCTGTCTCCAGCCTCCGAACGGGTTTTGATCTGCTCCCGCTCGGACCATTGCAGCCCCATAGTCAGGGGGTGGTCACCCCGAAGTCGTCCTCCTCTCTTCTTCCTACCGACACCGACCCATCTCGCGCCGACTCGTCATGCTCCCATCCTCAAAGTCGGTCGTCGGACTCGTCTTTGCCTGCCTCGTGCTTGATCTTCTCGCCTTCACGTGAGTTCATCTGGCTTGTCAAACCTGCGTCGAGCCCCGAGGTGCGGGGGTGCGAGCTCGGCCAATGCGAACGAAGCTCACCAACTCCTCCCTCGCTCGCTCAGCATCCCTCTGCCGCTCTTCCCTCGTAAGCTACCCGCGAAGCATCACATCCCGAAGTTTGCAGACTGAGCTGACTATCTCTCATCTGACCGATGTGCAGGCATCGTCGAGTGGTACCATGTCCGGGAGACGACAGGCGCGGTCGACAGCTCGTTGCTCTCGCAGACGTTGAGCTCGCTCCATGCCCTCAGGTCGACGATCGCGAGCCATACCCTCGCCTCGCCGCATCTGCATGCAAAGAAGTGGGACGTCGTCGTGAGTGGCCTCGGCTTCACATCGTGCACGCTGAGTTTGGTGAGCGATGCTGACATCTCGTCGGGTTGGACAGCTGCTCGGCGGGTTCTTGGGGTCCATCTTCTCGTGAGTCCGCTTCGTTCCTACCAACGCTGCTGGCAAAGGATTTGAGCTTACCCGATGTTCTGCTCTCAGCTTCTGCCAGTTCATGGTCTCGCCCTGGATCGGCATCCTCTCGGATCGGTACGGACGGAGACCGGTTCTCCTGGCCTCCATGATCGGAAACATCGCAAGCACACTGCTTTGGATCCAATCGACCTCCTTCGTGAGTTTCGAATATCGCGCGATACGGTGCATCTTGCGCTGACAGACCCTTGTCCGGCTCAGGCGTCCTTTCTGCTCGCGCGCCTCGTTGGAGGACTCAGTGAGGGCAACGTCCAGCTCAGCCTGTAAGTCTTGTATACCGATCTGCACACGGATCGAAGCGTCTTCTGACCTGTGCTGTCGCCCGAACTTTCTCCCAGGGCCATCATCTCGGACGTGACGACACCCTCGACCCGCTCAAAATCCCTTGCCCTCGTCGGCTTGGCTTTCTCGCTTTGCTTCACCTTTGGTCCCTCGATTGGAGCCTACTTCGCCAGCCTACCCCTTCCATCGACGCCACTCCTGCCAAATGGAATCGAGCTCAACATCTATGCCTTCCCCGCCGTCATCGCTCTCGTCTTGCTGGTCGTCGAGACGGGCGCGCTCTGGTGGTTCTTGCCCGAGACCAAGGGCTGGAAGGTCGAGGCTCCGACCGGGCAGCCTAAGGAGGGCGAGGCGGAGTCGAAGACGGTCGTTGTCGATGAGGCGGAACGAGCCAAGCTGCTGAGCCGGCTGGGGAGGTTGCACGGCTGGTTCCTCTTCTTCTTCTCCGGCACCGAGTTCACCCTCACGTTCTTGACGTTCGACCTGTTCGGAGCGTCAAACGCTCAGAATGGTCGACTGCTTTCCTAGTGAGTTCCTACTCCGCTCGTCAGGCCATCACAGTGACGCTGACACTGTTTGCGCTCGCTCTTCAGCATCGGCGTGCTCTCGTCTCTGCTTCAAGGAGGCTACACCCGTCGAGCCTCTTCTCAGCCAATCAAGCTCGCCCACCGCGGCATCCTGGCCACCTCGCTCGGGCTGCTGCTCCTTTCGGCCCTCCCACTCTATCCGTCGCCGTACCTCCTCTACGCCGGCGCGACCTGCTTGGCCTTCACGTCTGCGTCAGTCGTGACGGGTCTGAACGCGTTCGTTGGCGGGCTCGAGGGAGGCAAGGAGGGGCGCGGAGAGAGGATGGGCCGGTTCAGGAGCAGGGGACAGATGGGGAGAGCATTGGGGCCGTTGTCGGGTGAGTCATCCTGCTACCCGATTCAGGGCGCAGACCCGAGCTGACCTGTATCATCTCGTTTTTTGATCAGCTTGCGCTCTGTACTGGGTTCTCGGTCCTGTGGCGTGCTACGCGTCTGCGGGTCTGGCGCTCTCCTTCCTCGCCCTGTCGACGCGGAGTCTGGTCGAGATGGAGGCCAAGGAAAGGGCTTTGCTAGCGAAGAAGAAGGCGCAGTAGTGGCATCTCTAGGAGACGGATCTCAAGCTTTGCATCTCTTTCTGCTTCACACTCTCTCCCACTATTTGTTCTGCTCGAGATTGGGTTGCCATGCTGCGTCATCGAGCGCAGCTGCGATGCCCGACGCGACCGTCTTCGTCTCCTGACCCGAGATTCCCCAGACCCCTCACGACCTCCCACTCCTGCCCTGCGCTACATCCTCTCTTCGCCCACTATGCCCATCCAGAAGCGAAAGTCTGATGTGATTGATCTCGACTCTTCGGATGTCGAGAACCAGGCCCCCGTCGCTGGTCCTTCGTCGAGCAAGAAGATCAAGGAGAGGCCTGACCGAGATCGATCCGCTCCAGAGGACCTCCTCACCAGAATCATGAACGTCGAACTCGATGACGACGTAAGTATCACTTGTGAGCTGCACTACTTCAGATCAAGCTCACTGACCCTTCCTTTTCTCAGACCGTGTACGACAACTGCCAGACTGTGAGTAGGCTCCCGGTAGCTCCGAACCGAGAGGGTGCGAGCTCACCTCTCGTCCCATCTCCCTTCCTTGCCGACCGGAATCCTCCTCCTCAGGTCCGCAAGAAGATCAGCGACCTCCTCGCTACCAATCAGTGCACCCAGAAGGACTTTCTCGAGGCCATCGGTGGTGAGGCCCCTCCAGACGCATGCGAGCTCGCGTCCATCTTGCGTTCGCGGCTGACCGAGAGCGTTCTCCTCCTTCGCCCTCTCCCGCCCAGGCGTCAACTCGAACTCGCTCCGACAGTTCCTCTCGTACAAGGGTCCAGTCCAGGGCTCTGGAAACAGGACCTACGACGCCGCGTGAGTCTGACATCAGCTCGGATGAGCCTGGCACGCACGACTTTGAGCTCGGGACATCTCCCCCACCTAGAATCACTGACGCTCTGCCCTCTATGCTGACGGCCATCCCATAGCTACGTCTTCTTTGAGAAGCTCCGAATCCTGAACGGAAAGCCCAAGTCGGCTGCGAGGAAGAAGGCCGAGGAAGGCCTCGGAGGGTAAGTCACCTTCCCATCGCCATCAAAAGCATGTCTGGTCCTGGCCCTCTCTGACTGATGCATCATCCTCCTTGCATGTCGCAGTCGAGGCTTTGCTACCGAGACTCGACGACAGGGAGCTTGGTGCTTGCCTGGTCAGACCTACGGCTACGATGCCCTCGGCCAGCTTCAGCTCACCTCGGGCCGACGATAGGGGAGCCCAGTCACGACCTCGTTATCTAGTTCCATCGCGTTGTACGTCTTCCTCCATTTCTTGTTGTTTGTTTCGTCTCGTCAGGCTGGCGGCATCGCCCTCCGGGCTCTTTGTCTATTCAGCTTCTCCTTCTCAGACTTCCCTTCGCATTTCTGGTTCTCTCCTTTAGCTACTCGCCTGTTTTACGATGTACTCTTCATGACTGTCAGACCGCCACGCATCATGTATCAAGACGAGAGCTGGCGTAAGCAAAGAGGAAGTCGGAGGCCTCCGCGTTGAGCTCGACGATTCCGCCTGTGCTCGCTCACCGCCCACACCCTTGTCCTGCCGGCCTACGCGCTCTATGTCATGTTGACACAGCGCTGTCTACGAGGCGTCGACTCTCATATCGTCGCGCCCACTGGCGGTCGCCTGTATGCGTCCTCGTCGGCCTCGCTGACGGTGCTGCCTTGACCCACACGACCGAGCTCATCCTCCTCACTCGCCCTTCCCCTCCCGTTCGGCTCACCGGGCCTGGTTCCGCGTACGATTGACTCGCCTCTACTGCCTGCCGGAGATCCGGGTATCATACGTACGTCCCCATTCTGCGCTGGTGACGATCCTCTTGCCATTGAAAGCTGCCGATCAGGCCAGTTGTCGCGCTCTGACCGCTCGGACCGAAGCTCCACGCGAGACCGCCTGCCCCATCAGGCCCGTCCGACAAACCTGCTAGCTCATTTACCAGCTCCTTCCCGTACAGCCCATCAGCTGACATCCCCTGCCTATATAGCTTCCGCATGACGGTCCGAACGGACGAGGGCGACATGAAAAGAGGCAGCCCATCGGAAAGGAGAGGACACCATCAACACCCACCCCACCACCTTTCCCCATGCTTCCCCTCCTTCTCACCACCGCCGTGCTTGCGGGGATGGCCGTCACTGCTTCGCCGGTCGCTCCCAGGGCTGCGGACTCGACTCCGGTAGCCATCTCGATCGCAAAGGACGGAGGCAACGTACGTCTGACCTCACTCGCATTCGCTCTCTGGGCTGTTTGCTGACCGTCCATCTCTATCCTCTGACCTTTACAGTCCAGTCTGCTCGCCTTTGGCAAGGACGGAGGATGGGGGTTCATGTTTGAGGACATCAACAACTCTGGAGACGGAGGTCAGTCTCACTGGCGTCAACCAAACTTGTTCCCCTTGCTTGTTTCTGTATTGATCCCGCCAACGCCTCCTTGCAGGACTGTACGCCGAGATCCTGCAGAACCGAGCGTTCCAGGCTCTCAACACGACCAACCAGACCGCCGCCCTCTACGGATGGCGCGCGATTGACGGCGCCCAGATCTCGGTCGTCGACACTGATGGAGTGACCGACGCGCTCAAGAACTCGCTCAAGGTCGAGACCAAGGGAGACGCCCACGTCGCCTTCGAGAACTACGGGTACAACGGAATCAAGATCGACTCGGCCTGGGAGTACAAGGTCTCGTTCTGGGCCAAGCTCAAGACCGCCGTCGAGAACGTCGCCATCTCGGTCTGCCTCGTGACCAAGTCTGGCGAGATTCTCGCCTCCCAGGAGATCTACGGCTTCACCGGCGAGTGGGCAGAGTTCAAGACGACCTTCACCCCGTCCTCGTCCGCCGACGCGCTCGACAACACGTTCGTCGTCACCGTCAAGGGAGCCGGAGACAACGAGGTCATGTTCTCGCTCTTCTCGCTCTTCCCTCCCACGTACAAGAACAGACCCAACGGAATGCGAATTGACATTGCCGAGACGATCGCTGCCGTCACCCCGACGGTGTGGCGATTCCCTGGAGGAAACAACCTCGAGGGGCTGAGCACTGCGTCGCGATGGAAGTGGAACGAGACCGTCGGACCGCTCTACAACCGACCTGGCCGAATGGGAAGTGAGTACAGAGACTGGCAGTCTCTCGATGGTGCGCCCTTCGCTGACTCGTCCTTTGTCTCGCCTCTCCCAGACTGGGGCTACATCAACACCGATGGCCTGGGACTTTTGGAGTACCTGGAGTGGACCAAGGATCTCGGAGTCAACGGAATCATGGGAGTCTTCGCTGTAAGTCAAGTTTTATCTGATTCGATCAACGTGCGGTCCATGGCTGTCACTGACTCATGGTCCTCCTGTGTCCCGCTTGTGCATCGTCTGATCGTCTACCTAGGGCTACTCACTGCCGGTCGGAGGCGTTGAGGGCGGAGAGACCGTTACCGAGGAGAACTTGCAGCCGTACATCGACCAAGCCCTTGAACAGATCGAGTACGCCATCGGATCCGTCGACACCAAGAACGGAGCCCTCCGAGCCGAGCACGGACACCCGGAGCCGTTCACCAACGTCAAGTACATCGAGATCGGAAACGAGGACTTCTTCGCATCCGTTTCGTACAAGGTCAGTCGCAAGACTCGAGTAGCCGGACGCGCAGAGTTGATCTGGATCTGACGCCTCCATCTCTCTTTTGACAGGCCTACCGATGGAAGGCCTTCCACGACGCGATCAAGGCCGCCTACCCCGACTTGAAGATCATCGCCACGACTTACCCGGAGACGACTCTTGATCCCAAGGAGGAGTACTCGGACCGACACGTCTACGAGCTTCCCGACTACTTCGGACTCAACCAGACCCACAAGTACGACAACTCGCCTCGACCTGGACCTCTGATCTTTGAGGGAGAGTACGCCGCTATCTCCAACAATGCCTCCGACATCTACGGATCTCCCGCGACCGGACGAATCCGCTACTCGACCCTGCAGGCCGCCGTCGGAGAGGGGGCGTACATGACCGTGAGTTTGACCCTCGTCTCCTCTGCCCTAGCAGAAGAAGGAGTTGCGGCTGACATGCAATGTTCTAACGACTCGCAAAAGATGCTTGAGCGCAACTCGGCAAGTTTCGTTCATCTAAGGCTGTCTGCAATGCCGTTTTGTTGTGTCAGAAAGATCCTGACGCCTCTTTGTCGCCCCGCCTTCTCTCCCCTCCATCTCTCCTTTAGGACATCGTCTTCGCCGCCGCTTACGCACCCATGCTTGAGAACATCGACATCACCCGACAATGTACGTAAAGCTCCTACGAAGTCGTTCAGAATACGAGGGGTAGCAAGCTGACGCCGTCCCGCGTTCTTCTCCATAACCTCGCCTCTTCCAATACAGGGTCGCCCAACATGATCCTCTTCGACGCCGGAGAAGTCTACCCCGGAGCGTCTTACTACACCCAAAAGCTCTTCAGCAACACCCGAGGAGACACCATCCTCCCCACCACCGCCTCGACCCCCGTCCCCAAGACCTTCTCGCACGTCGCCTCATCCACCTCGACCCAGGCGATCGTCAAGTTCGCCAACTACGCCGAGACCCCTGTCTCGCTCACCCTTACGCTCGACGAGAAGTTCGGGGCCGTCAAGAGCGCCAAGCTGATGTGGTCGACCACCCTTGACGGATCGGGAGACAAGATGGCGGACAACGAGCCCAAGAAGGAGCCTAGGATCGGGATCCAGGAGGCTGAGATTGATGTTACGGGAGCTGTGACGGTGCCGGCTTGGACCGTTGGGGTTATCGTCGCAGAGGTTTAGGCGGGTGATGGACTGTGCAGCGGGTTGGACCGGATGTAGATAGGAGGGGAAGCGGACGGTAAGGTCCCACATTGTATCCAAAGACCTTTGCTTTTTCTGTCGTGACAACCAAAGTCAGCCGCTGCAAACGAACCGGGACCTCCCTATGGTCGAGATCGGATGTGTTGTGGCGGGTGCGAAAGGTGGTCGGCCCGTAACTAAAAGAACGAGCTAAACCTGAGCTTTTGGCCATGACAAAGCGACAGCCAGAACTCTTCTCTCCCAGTATCTACCGTGTAGGATACAATCCTTCTGGTTCTCAAGAGGAGCGAAGGAGGAGATGACCGCCGCGCTGACGTTCACGCGACCCGGTCACCGACGCCCATCATCACCCCTCGCTCGCCATGGCTCCCATCCCCGCCTCCGCGCCTCTCGTCAGCTCTCTCCGTCGGCGTCTAGCGGACCTGTCGACCCACCAGATCCCTCTCCTGCGGGACTGCAAGGGCCCGCTGTCTGCCCAGCAGGAGCTTGCCCGGGAGGTGCGCGGAGACATCCAGCGGATCGAACGAGCCATCGAGGTCAGTCCGTCTCATCTTCGCAGGACTGTCTGCTTCCCGGGCTTACTTGCTGCTCAATGGTCACGTCCCTCAGGAGCTCGAGGAGGTGGCTGATGACCAGGACACTGAGCTCGAGCGGATCGAGATGCTCGAGGTCGCTACAGGGCTCGGAGGAGAGCTCGCAGAGTGAGCTCACCCGTTCGCTGCCTCGTCCCTGCCGAGGGCCAGCTTGCTTGCTCAGAGACTCATTCTATCTGACTCTTCCTAGCCTTCGAGGGGACTACCGGAACGCTCTTCTCGTGAGCAAACGGGCCATCGACGCGAACCCATCCTCAAAGTGAGCTTCGTCCGGTCCTCCCTCCTGTCCATGCCTTCTCTGACGGGTCCTCGCCCTTCCTAAACAGACGTGACGAGCTTCTCTACTCCAAGAATGCAGCTCTCAAAAACAACACACAGTCAGTACCAGCTCCCACTCAATCTCATATCGCTCCAGTCTGCGACATCGAGCGCCGTTCTGAGCTCACCGCTGCCCTCTACTCTCGGCCCGACCCGACCCAGAACCGACGACCCGATCCAAGAAAAGGCCAACCAAGTCACCGCCGCCCTCCGCCAAACGACCGAGCTCATGAAGGAAGAACTCGACAGGTCCGTCATGACCGGACAGATGCTCGGTTCGTCCCCTCCTCCCTCATCATCTCCCTTGGCCCCCCTACAAATCCCATCTCTTCTCCCCCCCTCCCTGACTCACCAGACTCACCTGTACCCTTCTCCTCTCTCTCTCTTGCAATATCCCACAGATGAATCCACCTCCACCCTCCGCTCCACCACCACCCTCTATCAAACCTACTCCTCCCTCCTCACCACCTCGAACCAGCTCCTCACCGCGTTGGAGAACGCAAACTACCTGGACCGCATCCTCATTCTGGGAGCGCTCCTGTTCTTTGTGGCGGTGTGTCTGTGGATCCTGAAGAGGAGGGTGTTGGATAAGGCGGTTGGGGCGGTGGGGTGGGCTGTTGGGGGAGGAGGAGGGGGGAAGAAGGCTGCTGCTGTGGCGAAGAAGGCGGCAGAGAGTTTGGCGGTGGCGGGGAAGGCGAGTGCGTCGGGAGTGGCGGCGGCAGCGGCGGCGTCGTCTGCGTTGGGTGCGGGGAAGGGGGCGAAGGAGAAGGTCAGGGAGGCTGGCGTGAGAAGGGTCACGGACGAGGTGCTACCTTCTGTGCCGGCGCCGACTCCAGAGGCGGTGCCAGTCCCTCGCAAAGAGTGGGATGAGGGATCGGAAGAGGTCGTCGTGCCGGTGGTCGTGGTGCAGCCTCCTGCAGCAGGAGCCAGGGACGAGCTTTGATCTGGATGTGACCTTTGCAGAATGTTCTTGCTTTCAGGTCGCGAGGGCGGAATGCACGCGAAACGTTGGGATATGATTGAGAAGAAAGGTGGACGGCATGGTACGTAAACGAGGGGTAAGGAGAAGAAAGAGCCCGAGATGAGAAAGATGAAAGAGCGAGAGACGGCTGAGAAGTCTAGATGGGTCTGATCAGAGGTTCATCACTGCAGCAAGGTCGAGGGAGATCGAAGTCAGTGGACCCGTTTCACATGCAGACAAGAACTTTCTGGCAAACTCACTGGACGCATCCTCCATCCCGAACTGCCCCTCCGGTCCCCCTCCGATCTCCTGCTCTGTCATCCTCCCCGCCACCGGCTGCTGCGCTCCCCCACCCAACGCCCTGATACTCTCCACATCCCCCATCGACGGCCCCCCAACTCCGCCCATCATCATTCCCCCACTCAACTGTCCCTGCACCTGCGCCACGAGCGCCTGGGCCTTCTCGAGCTGCTCGTTGACCCTCAGCCTCTCCTTGTACACCTGCTGCTTGGCGACCTCGACGGCCCTTCGCTCGCCCTCGACCATCTCCTCGAGCGACTCGAAGTGGGCCATCTTGAGCTCGAGTTTCTTGAGCTGCGCGGCAACGAGACGCGAGACGAGCGACTGGATCTGGGCCTCTTCGCGCGAGGCGAGCAGGGAGGCCTTGGTGGCGGCTGAGCCGAGCGCGAGGGTGGCGGCGGAGGTGAGTGAGTCGGTGGTAGGGACGGAGGGGTCGGTCGAGGCGATAGGGGTGGTGGTGGAGGTGGTGGGCTCGTCCTTGACGGTGGCAGTGGATGTTGCTGCTGGCTCGGCGGTGTCCATCGAGACGTCCTTCTCCTCGTCCTCGCCGTCCTTCTTCTCGGCGTCGGTTCCCTTCTCGGCCTCCTTGACGCTCTTCTTGAGCTCGGTCGTCAGCTCGCCCAGCGCTCGTCCGGCAGCAGCGGCAGCGACACCCGGCCCGACGGTGCTCGCGAGGAAGGCGACGACGCTCATGACCGGGTTGTCCGCCTTCGCGAACGGCAGAGCCTCCTCTCCGTTGCCGAGTCCGACGGCGTACTTGAGCGGTCCGACGTCTCCGTTGGATGCGGTAAGGTACGGGTCCTCGATGGGAAGCTGGAGGAAGTGGAGGATGCATTGGTCCTTGGACCGAGTCTGGACGTGGTCCGAGATGGACAGCCAGTCGTCATCGTACATCTCGATTCCCTCGAGCAAAAGGAGCGTCTCCTGATCCGTCCACTGCTCTCCGGCTCCTGCGGCTGATCCGTGCTTGAAGACGGCGTCGTCCATGCGGATGAAGTCGCCCGAGAACATGGTCGACGGGAACCGGCCCGACAGGTAGCACGCCGGCGAGATGCAGTAGTCCGGGTCCTTCATGGACTGGTACCGCACCCGAGTGCAGTCGACACCCGTGACGGCGCACTCGTACGTCTTGGTTCCTGCTGGAGGGTTCGACAGGCCGAGGGCGGCGTTCTTGGCTGCGAGCGAGGCTGCCTCGGCGGTCGGGATCGTCCGTGAGTGTCCCTTTGCGGTAGTCTGGTAGACCTGCTTGCGGAGATCGAGGTTGAGAGGGGAAGGATTGGCAGGAGTAGGCTTGGTGGTGGAGGTGGATGAGGTCGAGGCCGGGTTGGCCTTGATCCCAGGGTGGAGGGGCTGAAGACCCTTGGGGGTGTCGAGGGTGACTCGGAAGTGGCCAGTGAAAGGCGGGCCGAGGGACGAAGGCTTGGTGTCAGGGTCAATCTGGAAACATGAAACGATATTGCAGTCAGCTTCCGAGTCCGGCAAGGCGCCGAGGGCGCGGCCGAGAGCAACGCAGGCCGAAAGACAAGGGAGTAGGGAGCAGGGAGGGGTGAGCTCGCGAGCTGGACGGACCTGGTAGTTGATGAGCCCCCACTGCTCGAGGAACGCGTGCACGCGCATGATGGCGCACACGTCTCCTGCGAGGTTTCTCCTGCATGCTGTGACGGTGAGGTACTCTGTCGGGTTGAGCCTGTAGGTGTTGATCATAAAGTCGCGGTAGTCCTTGTACACCTGCGGCGTCTTTGACCGGTTCTTGTTGGAGAAGAACTCGGGAAGAGACCTTCGCTCGATCGGTGCGATCGAGGACAGGTTGAACCAGGCAGAGTACGAGGGGATGATGATGGCGTGCGTCTGGGCGGCCAGGTAGGCAGCTGCTCGAGCTCGCAGGGCGGGGAGATCCTCCTCGGCCTCATCTTCCTCCTCGGCAGCCTCACCCTCACCAGCCTCGTCCTTGACGTCCGCCATCGTCGCATCCCCATCTGTGGGTGCGTCGACGGATCCCGAGGCGGACGCGAGCTGGTTGACGGACGCTGACCCGGCAGAGGCTGGGTCGGGACGTAAGCGAACGAGGAAGGAGACGGCCACAAGTCAGCTCCAGTCGTCCGGCGGACATTGTGACGCATCCACTGCTCTGATGACCGTGACTGACCTCGTTGTTGGTTGCCATCGATTCCATCCACACCCATCGAGATGTTTTCGATGGCTGTTCCCTCTACGGGAGCCTTCTCCTTGTCCTTTCC
Organism: Mrakia hoshinonis; assembly: GCA_036245725.1. NCBI lineage: Eukaryota > Fungi > Basidiomycota > Tremellomycetes > Cystofilobasidiales > Mrakiaceae > Mrakia > Mrakia hoshinonis. Next base: position 98,009 of record BTPH01000004.1, read on the forward strand.
GGGTGCGGACGCGAGGTCGACAGCACTCGCTCCCTCAACCTCAACCTGAGGCTCGGACGGAGAGCCCACGTTCAGACGGATCCGCTTCTGGTCAGGAGCAGACGTCGGTGATGGGGGGACAGAGCGCTTGGGGGACGACATGGCGAAAGAGGCCGGATGGGGAGAGAGAGTTGGGAGGAGCTCAGGGAAGGGAACGGCGAGCTCGCGAACCGCTCGACATCTGCCTCCGCCAGACCGCGTCCGACGCGACCTTACCCTCTCTCTCGGTCAAAGAGTATGCGCATGGGCTGCGATACATTTTCGAAAGGTCCACATGTTTACTCCAGACGAGCTTCCATCGAAAGTGCGGTCTGGCAAAGCTCTTTGCTCGACTCTTCTAGCGCGTTTCTCACCCACAGCAGATCCAAGTCAGATGTCCATCGTAAAGTTCGTAAACAAGCGTTCCCCTAACCAATCCCTCATCAAAAGAAGCCCCTCCCCTCTCCGGCAACCCTCCTCACATCGCTCCGGTTATGCTCCCCCCAATCATCATCGTCCCACCCCCCTCCAAAGCAGCACGTCCCCGATCCACCCGGCTCACCCTCCCACCACTCTGCCAGACCAGCCCTCCAGATCCACCACTCCCACTTGGTCATCCTCTCCCATCCTTTCCCAAACATGACCTCTTCCTCCGACTTTCGTACGCGTGGTTCAGAGGGGACCGACGGTCTCCAGCCCTCGTACGGCTGCTCGCCGAGCGGGTTTCCTCGGATCTCGGTCACTCCGTCCCCGCCTTCCGCGTCCGAGAAGGTGCCGTAGTAGTTTGCCCAAGCTTGCACGGACGTTGGCGGCGGGCGTTTGGCTGACCAGACCGGGTTGGACGGGCCACTGGAGTTTGGAGATGGGCTGCGTGCTGCTGAAGCGGGTTTGGGTCCGCCACCAAGTCGCCAGGCCATGAAGCCCCGCATCGGACTAGACGAGATGAGTTCCCCTGAGCGGTCTGAGGCGAAGGAAGAATAGGACGATGGGCGGAGCAGGGTGCGAGGGTTGAAGCGGACGCTCCGTTTCGGGGGAGCAGGGACCGGGATGGGCAGGTGGACCTGGGAGGAGCTTTGTGTTGGTGTGACGGTGCCCGAGCCTGACGATGAAGCGTTTGGAGAGTTCGGCGGTGACTCGGAGATAGTGGCGAACGAGGATTGCGAGTGGGAAGAGGCCTCCCGTTCGCGATGGGATGGATGGAGGTATCGGTTCGGCCGGGCGACAAACGAGGAAGAGGGCGACGAGTTGGTCGACGAGGTGAGATGGCTGGACGTGTACGATGACGAGTTTGTCGTTGGAGGCCGGAGGGAGTCGTTCTCTGTGAAGCTGATCCGGCGGGTCCGGCCGGACGAAGAGGGCACCGTGAGAGGGAAAGGCACGCTGGCCGCGACTGAGCTCGACCTTGAGTCCTCGCGGTTGAGCTGCTGCAGTAAGAGTGGTAGAGGTGGAGGTGGTGGTGGTTGATCCCATAGCAGTGCTAGTCCTGGGTCGTCCTCGTTGACCGAGGCTCGGCCCTCGTTCGGATGCCCCTCTGCGAGAGCAGCTCCCTGGCTTCCCTCCGCGACCTCGCCGGTGCTCTCCTCCCCGTCATCGGCACGACTCTCGTGGTCTCCCTGATCGAGAGAGTCATCTTCTTCCTCGTCGTCAAAGTCGAGCTCTGATGGCCCGTCTTGGACTCCCAGGCCGGCGGTCGAGGTGAACGGGGCTCGAGGGGGGATCAGGTTGGGTGTCTTTGCCTTTGCGAGCTTCGCTTCTGCAGGAAGGAAGTCATCAGCGCGGTCAGTATCGGATCTAAGCGGCCTACGTACGTAACTCGACATACCCAGTCCGTCGAGGTAGGCTTCGCTCTCGGTCCTGAAGGGAGGAAAGGTGGGTCGCCCCGACGAACGGTGAGCTTCCACTTCGCTTCTGGCCGAACGCACCCTGGCCACTCACCTCAGCGTCCACTTGACCGCATGCTTGCCAGTCCCAACGCTCGTCGTCGATTCTGGCCAGTCCATAGAGCTCGACGTCCGGTCAAAGCACTGACAGACCGAAGCAGGACGCGTCGCCGGTGGAGGGAACAGGGCAATCGCGCCAGACCGCCTGCGCTCGCCTCTCGGATGCGGGGACCGCGTGCTCCCGTTGCCCTGTGTGTCTGTCGTCTGTCACAGACGTGAGCGTGAGCGCTTTGCGCGGGACGAGAGTGATAGTGTAGGGCATGAAGATGGGCATGAGGTACGGTATCGCACGAGCGAAGGCAGGTACAGAAAGGAAAATGGCCAGCTGAGGTACCTGACAGAGTTGAGTGGTGAAGCGAGTGAGCGGAACGGTCGAAAAGCGGTAAAAGCGTTATGCTAGGAGAAAAGCGGAGGAAAGAAAGCAATGCTAAGCAAGAAGACTGGACAAGGTGGACATGGCTGAGCAGCGAAAAAAGGGACTGCTCGGCTGCAAAGGTCAAAGGGAGACGAGCATGAGCGAGAAGATTGGCTAGAGTCCAAGGAGTCGAACGAGTGTGGGAGGCGTCAAGGACGAGTGAAAGAGTACTGGAAGAAGTATATAGTCCGTGGATTCTTGATACTGAGAATGACGTGACGCCGGTGCTTCGCTTACGGTCGTCTCTGACGGCTCTCGTCCTCACTTTGTCGAGCGGCATCACGATCCTCAGCCTCGTCGTCCTCAAAGCCATCGGCGTCGCCTTCTTGATGTCGCGGCAATGAGGAAGAGGCGCCTATCCGCTCTTGAGGAAGGTACTCGCTCCGAGACCGCCGTCGCTCTCTCGGGTCGTGGTCCCAGCTGCGGTCCTGGTCGTTCAACCCTGTCGCCCAGCTGTTTGAGTTGTTGACCGTCGGCAGTATCGGCGGACCCAGGGGAGCGGGCATCTTGAGCTCAATTCGCCGGCTGCCGTGCGGTACGCCAGATCTCAGCGCTGATGAGGGCGACAGCGACGAGGTCGGGCCGAACGAGCGTGCACGCGAGGCGGTTGAGGCCATCGAGACCATCGAGACGGTAGAGTACCGAGAGTTGCGAGCAGACAGGGATGGCTGGAGGGTGGACGGTTTGCGAGGGCGAGCGGAGGGGAACTCGTGTTGTAACGGCGAGGTCGCCAGGGTGGGCACCTCATTGCCAGACGAGGACCGGGTCGAGTTTGATCGGCTCGACGGTGGTGGCGGTGGAGAGAAGGACGATGCTGAAGAGGACGGATCTCCTCTGTCGCCCATCGACTGGCTCACCGGGTCTTCGACGGGAAAGATCTGGGGTGACCCGTTGCTCTCGGACGAGGCCGCCGTCGACATCCGGTCCGGAGTCGACATCCCTCCGCCGGGACCGGTATGCCGAGGCAGCTCGTCATTCTCAAACGAGAGCTGGCGAGCGGGAGACACACCGTTGGGATCGAGCGGCTGGCCGTACGATGACATCCGACGATGACCGGGTGTCGACATCCCGGACGAGGACGGTTGGCGAGAGCGACCGTAGTAAGATTCCGCCGGCGTACCAGGAGTCGACGGCGACATCACTGAACGGTCCGGACACAACAAGGAAGGTCAGTCGGGCGTTAGACGATCTGACTCGAGTAAGCAGGAAAGACTCACGGTTCCCGTACGACGACGCCCGCCGGGCCGCTGTCAAAGTCACCGGCACTGGCGAAGATCCTGGGGCGAACGACATCGCTCTCGGAGGCCTGTATATAAGACGTAAAGAGAGGCGAAGAGTTGAGTCAGTTTGACTAAGCAGCAGTGAGATCGCTGGCCGGATCCGACGCGAATGCTCCGACCGCGTCCCAGCAGAGCCATGAGGCCCTCGCTTGGCGACAAACTCGGGACAGTCGGCTGGGCAGCACCCATACACGTTCCCGAGACAATAGCCCATCGCAAGACACCCAGCTCGGCAGGAGAACACCTGGGCGGGATCAAGAGCCGAGTAACAGACGCGCGGGCGGACTCACGGCAGCGGGTACTGTTTCCTGTGCTTCTTCTTGTTGCGTCTGCTCCAGAGGAACCAGAGCAGTGCGAGTGCGAGCAGTGCTCCTCCTACTCCTCCTGCGATCCCTCCTATCGCTGCTGACGAGAGACCCTTTTTGGCTCCTGTCCCGGTCGACGCTGTGTTGTCGAGTCCGGCCGACGCTGCGACTCCGGCGGAAGACGTCAATCGGTACGAGGACGACACCTGGAAAGCTGTGGGCGAGGAGGCGATGGAGGTGACGACCGAGGACGTTGTTGCTGGCACGATGGAGGTCGTCGAGGGTGCTTGCGAGCTCGAGAGCACGGCCGTTGAGCCAGAGTCAGGCCTCGCGGAGGAGGACGCAGCGGGCACTGGAGCGGACGTCGTCCCGACGCGAACAGAAGACGACATGGTGGACAGCGAAGACAATCTGAAGCAGCGTCGGAGAGATGCTTGTGTCAGGTACGAGTTGCAAGCAGGTGCGTGGCGGTTGAACAAGCGTGGACTCACCCGAGACGAGAAGAGAAGAGAAGGGGGGCGGGGGAAGTCGTCCGAGGTGAACACGAGCTAGCAAGTGTGACGGTCCGACAGCTAGAATCACACGTGAACAGTACCCAGTCGAGTTGAGATGCGCTCAGCAGGAGAAGGGAAGCCGAGCGAGGATGCGAAGGGTCGGGCCAGGGCACGGTTGGCGTTGGCGGACAGGTTGCGAGCCAGGACAGGACAGGACAGAGCTCACCAACCGGAGCAGGCGGGGCAACACACCGCGCACCTTCCCTCCCGGTTGATGTCAACAACGTGCTTGCTCATTTTATTTATCCGCACGAGTTATCGAAGCGCGCTCTAACTGCCATCTCGAAAGGTATATACCAGCCCGGCAAAGGTCACCGAGGCAGGACTGTGTACTCTGTGGCGGATGTCACCGCCGCCCCCTCTCCGCTCGGAGTTGACGCGACCTGCCCCTCTCGCGCTCTGCCTGTTCCTCCGACGACCATGACCACCACCAAGAACAAGTTTGTAGTGTCCCTCTGCAGCAGGCCCGCACCCGCCCTGCTCTTGCCCATCGAGGCCATCGCTCCCTACCTGGCCTCCTCGCCTGTCGAGGGGTCTCACAAAGTTCGGATCGCCGGAAGGTGAGCTCGCCTCGTTGACCTCCCTCGTCCCTGCCACCTCGGCCATCCACTTTCCGTTGACTGATCTCCTCTATCTCTTCCTGCAATTCATCATGATATTGCGCATGTTTACAGACTACTGCACTACGATCCTACCTCGGGCTACCTCCTCCTCAGCTGCCACTCGTCGATGACCGCACTCTGGGTCGATCCGTCCGTCGCGTTCGACGGCGAAGCCCCAGGCGTGATCCAGCGAGAAGAAGGACTCCGAAGCGCCTGGATGATCACTGCAGAGCTCAACAAAGTCGACGTGAGCTCCTATCTCCTCTCCCCATCCGTCTCGCCAGCGATCTCGAGCTCACCACCCGGCGGTTGATTTCTTTCCCC